>JBBCBC010000002.1:43864736-44301732 GCA_037126765.1 Stenogyne calaminthoides
AACAAATCTTGGGCTGCTGAATTACATCGAAGTAGAGATTGT
This sequence comes from Stenogyne calaminthoides, assembly GCA_037126765.1. Taxonomy (NCBI): domain Eukaryota; kingdom Viridiplantae; phylum Streptophyta; class Magnoliopsida; order Lamiales; family Lamiaceae; genus Stenogyne; species Stenogyne calaminthoides. The sequence goes on from JBBCBC010000002.1 coordinate 43,864,779, forward strand.
GGTGAATGCAATTGTTAGGCTGGAGGAAAGTTATTCTTCATTCGGTGATTATGTACTTGCTTGCTCAGACATCATTAAGTTTTTTTCTAGTTTTACTCTTTTTCATATCCCCATTGTCGGGACCTCGAGATCCTATAAAAGTCCGCATAGTTGGGTCGAGCCTCGATTTTATGGATGACCTTCCGATTTTATTTGTTCTCCGAGCATTTATAATAATATGAAGCTAAACATTATTGCATTAAAAAACTATATATAATCATTGAAATAATTATGTCAACTCGTGGGGGAGAAAAAAAAAGGAAAGAAAAGGAAAACATGAAATTAAAAACGGAATGAATGATTTAGCTAGTAATATTTTTTTTAAACAACCAAAACAATATTTTTATTAGGTAAGAAATGGGGTACAGGGGTACACCCGCCCTCGAGAATTAAGAAGAGAATTGATACTCTTTTTACATAATGTGCCCTACCTCTCTAGAAAAATTATTACGCCAATTCAAGAATTAAACCTATTTCTCTAGAATTAATATTTTTCTAGAATGATTTAGCTAGTAGTACACTACTCGACTAGCACCTTTAATCAGAAATTGTTCCTGAATTTGTTACAAGAGAATTAAATTTTGAGATTATAATATAAATATGAGAAATGAAATTTTACAAAATTAGGAGCAACCTTCAACTTTTGTCATTATTTTCTCTCATCTCTAGCATGCAACTATTAAGTTTAAGATGTTATATAAATGTTTTCTAGATCAGATACTGGCTCGAATTCATGACTGCATAGATAATGGTGCTCTAACGACGATAAATTCCATTTATGAATGATGTTATATTAATCTCCAATCCTCAATATTTTCTTAGCGTTTTTGTCTGCAATAACAATATCTTGGGTCCATTGGGCCATCAGACCATTTTATTTCGTGGCCGAACCCATGCTAGCTTCCTTGTTAAAGTACAAATCACTGAAGTCTTGGCCCAATTATGAATGATAAGAACAATCTTTATTACGGGCCTCAATTCTCACATATATTGCTTCCCCTTGTTCAAGTACAAATTATTAAAGTCTGGCCCAATTATGAATGATAAAACAATCTTTATTACGAGCCTCAATCCTCACATATATTGATATTGTCACCGAGTATTTTCCATTTATATAAAGTAGATAACCCATCTTTGTTGTTGAATCTTGAAAATAGAACTTTAAAAAAAAATGAGAGTGGTGGACTTAATAGCTTCAGTTGAATGACTATGAATATGAAGGTGTTTGCAAACTCAACTTACAACTTACAGTTTATAAGCATTTTTGGAAACTAAAGTTGTGAGAGAGCAACTTAAAGAATAAGTGTTTCTGCACATTTTATTAGAGTTTGCAAACAATCGGTAGATTAAGTTTGTAATTTTTCTTAAAAAAATACCGATTTATGTTTGTAAAAAAAATGAAGGAAGGAAAGAAGAAGTTCTGAAAAAATAGCCCATAATTGTAGCACAATAAAGATTTAAGCCCTTTATTTTTATAAGATGCTCATGTTGATTACTTAATTATCATAATTGCAACCATGATGGGGTGTGTGTTTCGGCTCCTACGCATGATGACTTTGTCACATATTATTAGTAAATTGCAAGTGGACTGTTAAGGGAAATTAAATAAATAGATTATTTTCGATTCTTTTTATAAGCTTGAGCTTTTAGATAAGACAGAATTCTCCCATGGGTTCAGAGCCCAAATTGTGGGTTCGATTCCCGTGGAAGCACTTTACCCATTTAAATTGTCCACTCTGTTGGTCCTCCTCTCCAGAGAGCAGAGACAATGATTCGGTCCACGAGTGAAGGGGTGGTCCTCCTCTCCAGAGAGCAGAGACAATGATTCGGCCCACGAGTGAAGGGGAGTGTTGAGGGAAATTAAATAAATAGATTATTCTCGACACCCTCTATAAGCTCGAGCTTTTAGATGAGACATAATTCTCTCATGGACCATATCTTTTTCTTTTTTATATTTTGTTATAGTCCTTGACATAGTAGTTTGTATGGGATCCAAGTAGCATGTTGGTGCATTAACTGGGGTGACAATTTGTACATTTGTGTCAACACGATGCGATAAGATTAAACATAAACATAAATACAAGATACAATGAAAATTTGTACTAACATACAATAAAAATAAAAACTTTAATGTTAGATACAACATTGTATGACACGACCAAAAAAAACATAAATAGAAAAGCTGAGTTTATAGTATAGTAATGTACGCTCAATAATAAGACATAATAAAATACAATAAGAAAAATACAAAATACAAAAAATTATGTTATAGGGTCGATTGTTTTTGAGTTTATGGATAACACGAACATGACATGATAACTTTATGTTCTTATAGTGTTAATATTATAATAACAGTACGAATGCAACAAAATTTTAAATTAACTCGTAATTATTGTGTTGAGTGAAATTAAATAAATAGATTATTCTCGACCCTCTCTACAAGCTCAAACTTTTAGATGAGATGAAATTCTATCATGGTATCAGAGCCCACGTTGTGGGTTCGATTCCCGTGGAAGCACTCCACCCATTTAAATTGTCCACTCTGTTGGGTCTCCTCTCCAGAGAGCAGAGGCAATGATTCGGCCCACGAGTAAGGGGGGGTGTTGAGGAAAATTAAATAAATAGATTATTTCCGACCCTCTCTACAAACTCAAGCTTTTAGATGAGACAAAATTCTCTCATATTGTATTAATTGTTTTCGTATTATATTATCGTGCCGAAAATATCATCCCTATTTTATCCACAATCCCACTTAGATTTACATCTTTTGCAATTAAGTATTTGAGTATTAATTAATATTACACTTTAATGGTCATGATTATACAAAAGCAAGCTAGCTAGTTCCATAAATTAGTATTGATCATGCTATGCCAAAGGTATGAAGCTTTTCTAAGTGGTCACTTTTAAGTGTTGAGGAAAATTAACCCTCTCTACAAGCTCAAGCTTTTAGATGAGACGGAATTCTCTCATATTGTATTAATTGTTTTTGTATTGTATTATTGTGTCGAAAATATCATCCCTATTTTATCCACAATCCCACTTAGATTTACGTCTTTTGCAATTAAGTATTTGAGTATTAATTAATATTACACTTTAATGGTCATGATTACAAAAGCAAGCTAGCTAGTTCCTTAAATTAGTATTGATCATGCTATGCCAAAGGTATGAAGCTTTTCTAAGTGGCCACTTTAAAGTATAGCACATGAATTGGGAATAATGATTGGAGTAACTTTGAATTATTAATTTCCTTTTATAGAGTTTCAGTTTTCTTTAAAAATTACACATATATTATGTGTAAATTATAAAATTCAAATACAATAAATGAAATAAAAAAGAGAGTAAGATTAATTGAATTGATATACAAACTCTCAGATTGAACGCTCGCACATAAGCTGTCATTATTGAAATGAGACACACTTGCATGGGAACATCTTTGATGAGATTGAATATAAATTGGACGTTGACGTTTTAACAGATTGAAAAGAGTTAATATGATTTGTGCTAAGTCGTACCCCGTCTCATATATATTTTTGTCTTACTTAATGGAATCACTTAATAAAAAGAACATGCAATAAAAATAATAAAACAAAAAATAAAACATCCAATTAAAACAGAGACATACACCGAGACCGATACACGTTGGTAGTTTTTTTTTTCCCTTCTTGTGAGTGTCTTTATGGTGAATATTCAATTTTCTTTTAGTTCAACATATACATTTTACTTTCTTGAGAACCTTCTCTTTTTTTTGGTGGGATAGGAACTTCCGATTTGATTGCACAAGTTCTCTGACCGTTAATTATGTATAACAAAAAAAAAAAGAAAGAAAGAAAACCAATTGATATAAACTCTCACTTATTTACCTTTTTTTTTTTTTTGGCATATTTGCAGGAAATCGCACGATTAGACGGGATATAAGTTGGACATTGATGCTTTAATACTTTAGGAAAGGTGGGTGTCATTTGTACTTGATTGTACCCGTCTCATGTACGAGACCGTCTATATAATTTTTTTTTTCTTTTTATCCTCACCTAAGTATTTGTCAATCGTTATATCAGATTTTTATTCCCCGAATAAATGCATAACGAGTTTCTTTATAATAAAAATGACCATAAGCCAATATTTTAGTCATTAATATACACCACATAGTGCGTCATTGCATGCGATAGCTTGAACAGATTATTCAGGATTAAAATTTTAATTCGTTTCTTTTAAAAGAGGACACCTATTGATAATATTCCATGTCCTAAAATTAGTTACTACTTACTTTATCTTAAACTGATGCGGTTCCAAAGATTGATGACCATTACTTTATTCAAAGATGCATAAATATAGACGACGCGCCTTTCCATCAATAATAACTTGCAAATTTACATAAGTAAGCGTTAAGAAAATTAAATAAATAAATTAATTTCACACAGTTTTACAAGTTTAAATTTTTAGATGAGGCATAATTCTTTCATGGTATTAGAGTAGGCTCACGCCCACGTCCTGAGTTCGATTATCGCTGAAAGCAACTCCACCCATATTAAATTGTCCACTTAATTAATCTCCTCTCATTGATATGGAGTAAAAGAACTAAGCCCACGAGTGAAGGAAAAAGTTAAAAAAATTAAATAAATGAATTAATTATACGTCTCTCTATAAGTTCGGACTTTTAAATGAGACAATTTTTTCACTACATTTTACTTTTTCTCGAGCTTCATTTTGTTATATTTTTTTGGACAACTAAATCATCTCGTGCATAAATCAAATAATTTTCTTGCACTTAATGTCATTATTAATAAATATATCTTTTTTTTCTATTCACAAAAACTCAAAGGGCCGAATTGCAAGCATACTCATTTTATCTTTTAAAAAATAAATAAACATTGCTTACTAAGAAATGAATAAAAGGAAGCTAGCTTCGGGTTGATCAGTATAAATAGTCTAATTATTTCTTCTACTTAAGTCAAAAATGATTTCATTATTACATATATAATTAATAATACAGCCAATTATGCCTAGTTCTAGACTTCTAGTCCGAGATTGTTGAAAGAAATAAATAAAAGGAGATATTTTTGGCTGCATGCAGCATGCTTGAACTCAATAGAATTTAGGTCTTTACATTATTTTAATTAATACAAGATTGACCCTTTTTTACGAAAGAAATGTTTCAAGAGTTTACACAATACAATTTAAAGGTCCGCTTGATTGAGAGTAATAAAAGTGAGTAATTTGAACCATTTATATTAATGTTGATTGATAGTTTTGATATACAAGTAATGAGAATAAAACTAAGTAATTGATTACCCCCACTAACTCAACTCACCTCACATGATACCCATTGTTCATGTTCTAGTTAAGAAATAACAATGCAATCAATAATCCTTATTAATTGATTCCTCAATGATACCCAAGTCATACCAAACGGGCTCTAAACAATCACAACTTTCAAAAAGGTTAGGTATAAGAACACCAAACTTTGCAAAGAATGACACACTTTCATTAAAAGAGATGCTTGTACTAAATTGCCCATATTTCTTTTAGTACACAATTATATTTTTAATCGATTTTGAATAAATATAAAATCGTATATAAGTTTCTTTTTTTCGCCTTGCATCTCTAGTTATAATTTTTTGATGTATAGAACTATTTATTAGGATAATTAAAGCAAAACTATTGTCCCAAAAACTATAAGTATATATATATATATATATATATATATATATATATATATTGATCTTGATATTTTTTTCCCTTTACAAGTAATATTTCATTAACTAATTACGATACACAAGTCTAGTTCTTGACACATGGCAAAGTGTAGTGAATCAAATAGAAAAGTACAAAAAATTCTAAATAAAAGTACGACATATAAGACATTATTTTACATGGGGTATCAGAAGGTTGGTTCCCCTACGCATTTATTTCTCGATGACCAACTTAGCAAATTGGCAAATTGCACATACCAATTATTCACCCTTTATTTTTTTCCTCTCTATGGTTTCAGAATGCATCCATTCAATGATTCTAAACCACATATATTCTATTCATTTTGAATTCCCATGATAGTTAATAGTCTCTGGGTCACATGCTGCTCCATGTGATCCCTCGTGGAATTGAATTGACTCAATAATTATTTAATTTTGGTCCATTAATCCGGTCTATTCAACCCAAGCAACACTATTAGTTAGAAATGATCATTACATGAAAACAACTTATTTATCAAGTCTAAATATCAGTATGCACCCAAATGCAACTTATTATGTAAGCGCCTCATTTGAATGGGAGACCCAGGTTCGATTCCCTCTGGGAACGAATTGAAGTTATGGGAGTTATAAGGTGGTTTGGCGATTTCGTGGAGTTTTTGGGTGCTTGGTGTACTAATTACTAACAACTAACATCTAATTTTACCCGATAAAAAAAGAAAAGAAATTATACTGAAAAATTATATAATTTATTATACTGAAAAATGCAACTTATTTACACTGAATCGTGCAATTATCAATATTGAAAAATAATTGTACGATTCATATAAATAAATTGCATCTTTCAGTATAATAAGTTGAACAATTCTAAAATACATTATGAATGCACGGTGTACTTAAATGCACTACTCACTCATTTATTAATTGAAATATGTATTTTAGTTTTTTTGTTCTTTCTAATTAGATCCTCCTACTTTTATCTGTGACAAGTATAAGGTTATAGTGGGTTTGAATCAAACTTTAATACATTACTATTGTATATATGCTTTTAAATTTATTTTGAATCAAACTTTCAGTTTAACTAGTGTCGGTTTGATCTAAGTATATAAATATAGGTAATCATTTTTATAAATTAAATTATAGTTAATGAAGTTAAAGCATTAAAAGCACATGGATCAATTTTAATATATATATATATATATATATATATATATATATATATATATATTACCTTTGTTAATTAAATTGATATCAATATCTCGCGCACGTATAACATTTTTTTTGTCAAAAATTTCTACTCGCTAGTTGCATTGTGCAAGGTAGAAACAAGTTGATTTTTGAAGGAAAGGTTTTTGAGCCAGATAGGGTGATAGAGGAGATTAAAGGCAGATTCTGGAGCTGGTGTTTGGTGAAATACACACTCTTCTGTAATTATTATTTTTTTGATTGGCTCAATAATCCTAGAAAAATACTAAATTGTTAAAAAAATTGAACATATGTAAATCTGCATACTGGACTTTTTGTCCTCTTTTGCTTTTAGAAATAAAAGTTTTTACCTACCAAAAAAAAAAATTGCATTGTGCAGGTGCAATTTTGGCCAAATTTTTTTAACTCATTTTAATATGTCATATGAAGGAAAAAAATTAAAAAGTATTAGCTCATATAAATAAAAATACTACTTTATTTGCTGAACTATATTAATATTTCTCAGTACACAAACTATTAATATATGGAAAAGCAAAATGCAATTTAATTGAAAATTTTTGGATAAAAATTGCACGGTGCAATTGACCCCCCAATATATTACACTTCTCTCCTTTCTCTTTTGAATTACAAATTAACGAAGCAACAAGAGTTTGATCATGGATAATGACGAAGAACCAAAATACTAAAGATATTCAATTCTTGAATTGACGTAATAATCATCCTAGGGAGATAAACTTCCTTTCATAAATGGGGAGTCACTCCTCAATACATCTCTTGGGTTGTAAATTTTTTTTTCTAATTTTTCTCTAATTATAATTTTTTTTATAAGGACAAGTGTATCACTTATACCCATTTTTTTACGAAATAAAATTCTTTTTTTTGCCGTTAAAAAAAGAAAAGAAAAGGAAGAGACGATCTTACACTTGATACTCGTAATATAATATAGAGGTAGAAGCAGGTGTATATATGGATTAATATATAGATCTACATTTATGGTATTGCAATTCCAACGACAAGACATGATTCAATCATTCAGGGGAGAGTCGACCCTCGATGCGGGGACCAATTTTTATATAGCGAATGTATGTATGTATAGTCGTGTATATATATATATATATATATATATACATGAAATACCATTTGGCCAAAATAATTGGCATACAATGAGTGCTAGATTCTGATGGGAAACCAAACATGAAGATAAAAAAGTCCATTGGAAGAACTGGAAAACCTTAACCAAAGCTAAAAAGGATGGAGGCTTAGGATTTAGAGATCTTGTGGCCTTCAACAAAGCACTCCTCGCCAAACAGATTTGGAGAATGATTATGTATTCGGACTCTCTGGTCTCGAAAGTTTTTAAAGCTAGACATTTTAAACACACGAACATTATGGATGCTACGATTGGCTCTAATCCCTCGTACATCAGACGCTCGATCCTGTGGAGTAAGGATATCATTGCTAAGGGCCTCTTCTGGAAAGTGGGGGATGGTTCGAACATCAATGTCATATGTGATCTTTGGATTCCTTATCTGGCCAATGGAAAGATTACCTTTTGCACCACGTATGAGAACAATGTCATGGTTAAAGATATCATCGACCAAGGGAAGGTGTGGGATGGTCAAAAACTCAACACTCTCTTTCTCCACCATGAAATTGAGGCAATTAAGAGATTACCCATTGACACGAATAATTCTAAAGACGGCTGGTTCTGGAAGCATGAAAAGAAAGTCATCTACTCTGTGAGATCGGCTTACTGGAATTACCTACCCCAAATTTCGAACAACGTTATAGGGATGGCGAGCTCCTCCTCCCCTTCCAATCCCCTATGGAACAAAATCTGGGAACTCTTCCTTCCGCCTAAAGTGAAGATTTTTCTTTGGAAGGCCGTACATGACGTTATAGCCACCGAGGCCAATCTTACACTTACCCATGTGCCATGCTCCCTCAGGTGCGTCCTTTGTGGTTTCCATTGGGCTGATTTTAATCACTCTATCTTTTTTTTTTCAGGTTGTCAAAGACGCATGGAAAAACTCAGAGTGGTGGACGCTAATCAAGAAAGTCTGGCTGTGTTCAAAAGAGAATTTGGTTAACCTCCTCGCTCCTGCCTTCGATCAAAATGAACTAGAACGATTTGCCATCAAAATGTGGGGAGTTTGGAAAGAAAGATGCGACATTGTGTTGGGATTATACTGAAAAGTATATTTTTTACTTTGTATAATCGAAACTGAATTTTCAGACTTATTTACTGAAATAAATTGTTTATCACTGATGCTTTAAATATGATTGAATGTTATATATATTTACTGCATAATTGTTCAATAATTCGTACGTGTTACACTGTAGTTAATTTAGTGATACCAGATCACAGAAGATTAAATTAACAGTCCCTTGTAACTATAAGTACGCCATTCACGACCTAGATGGAAATGAACAACCATCGCCAAAGGTTGAGGTGTAAGGCTCAGATTGGTTTGTCTTGACCAAGATATTACACTAGTGCATGACCGATGCACTGAATAGGACCTACAGGAGGATAAATTCTTCAGAACTGAACAAGGAAGAATTAGACCTCACTGGTTCGTTGTTTCTTAATCTTCGTCCCTTAAATAGGATCACGTGGGATTGGTAACTGTTGCTTTGACTTATCATGGGTAGCGAATCAGAGAGATTCAATACTTTTTATCTTGGGCAATATTATTGGTCACATGTGATTGCTAAGATTTAATACGAAGAATCGTGTGCAAGTACGCTTGCTTGATTTGCCCCCTTGGGAGGTTCATAAGTTTTATCATACCAAATCTTGCAAGTGGAATTAGTTTCCGGTATGGATAATAATGTTGAACCGTTTCTCGACCAAGGACAAAATATATTAATTAACGGAAAGCTATTTCAGTGGCTTGAATTAATTAATGGGCTAGATAATCTTAAACACGAGAAATAATGACCGGGAGCCATATTGACTGTAATATAGGTTAAGATGGATAGTGCAATATTAATTATGTAGTGGGATTAATTAATATTTATGGGCTTGAATTATATTGTGGCTCAATATTAAATATTCAAGATCCATTAGAAGGTCCAATCTTAATTCTCCTAAAGGCCCCCTGAGTAGCCCAACAAATAGTCCAATAACTGAAAAAAGGTGATTAAAATAAAATAAATATTGTTGCTTAATTTTTCCCTAATATTTCGAAATTTATGGATAAAAGAGGGAGAAAGATTTTCTTTGAATTTTGTTATGGAATGAAGATATGTATTCTTGGAATACAAGATTATCTCATTAAATTCAAGAAATCTCCCACTTGGTTATCTATATAGAATTTTCAAAAATTTGAAGATAATGGGCAAGAAAGATTTTCTTGATTTTCTTGAAAAGATATTATGGAAGATATGTTTTTCTTGAAATACAAGAATATCTCATAAATTCAAGAAGATCCAAATCTTGGAATCTTGCAAGGCATTATTTTCGAAAAATCCATAATTAGAGGAGGTGGGATTTTTTGTGGAATATTTTAATTATGGGAAAAAGAATATAGAAAATATATTCAAGATTTCTTGGTGACCAAGAAAAATCTTTTCCCACATTGTTTTTCTACAAGATTTTCGACCCCCTCCTCTCCTATAAATAGGGGATGATTAGTTCATTCCCAAGTACAATTCCATGTGCTGGAAAAATTAGCAAATCCACGAAAGTGGTGCAACAAAGTTTATTTTTTCCTTTTGTTAATTGTTCGCGAGTATCCTTCCACCGGATTGTCGAGCAAGGGCTAAGGGAATACTTGGGAAGTCCTTTTGGTTAGTCCGTCCGACCGAAGTCTCTGCCATCCCGAGAGGTATGTTCACGTAAACTCGTAGATTCCGCATGCTTAGGTTTTACGTGGCTTTTTATATGCATGATATGTTGTTGCAATTATTATTTGAATTAATATATGATTAATTCATGCTAGTAATAATTAAAGAATTAAATTTGTATTTAAATATTCACCCCGAATAGATCTGTGCAACTCATTCCCCAACAAGCCGTGTATCGAGCCACGGTTTGGGCTCGATTTTTTTTAAATTGTAATTTAATTAAATTGGACATTAAATTTGAAATTGGATAGTAGAACTCTTAGATACATTTTTGCGGTATCCAATTGTCATGAATTTTAATGTTTATTTTTGCATGCATATAAACCGTGGTTTTTTAATTGATTCGATTCGGATTTGTTTTTGCCTCGTGAGAAAAATCACACAGTAGACTAGATTTGTTTGATTTGATCAATGTAATAGACTAGTCTAGATCTAGGTTTATTTATTTATTGTAAATAAATTATGCTTAGGATCGGGAACGAAGAGACAAAGAATTAAAGGCGAAATCGAGAACCGTGTTTAGGCTTAGGCGGCTATGGGTGTATGGGCCGGTAAGGAGGCCGTCAGGTGGAAGGCGGCAGCGTCTTGGCGTCTTGCCTGTAAGCGAGGGCGGCCAGAGGCGGCCAGCGTCTGAAGCAGTGGTCGGGCGGGCACTAAGGCGCCGTGGTGCAGCGCGGCCAGGCGCTCGAAGCGGGCGGAAGGCGAATATCGGCCTGGCGTTCGTCGAGGTCGTGGCGGCGTCTTGTGGCGAAGGATGCGTCTTGCCGAGATCTACCGACTCACGCCGAGGCGTCCGAGAAATCGGCGGGCGCTGGCCCGCTGGCGGTGCCGAGCTGCAAGGCATCATCTAAGCCAAGTGGCCAGGCCGGGATGAGGCGTGCATCATTGCGAGGTGCTTGGCGTGGCGTTTCGAGACTAAGTATTTTTTCGAGACGAACGAGTGGGAGAAATTCGAGATGTTTTTCTTCAAGATCAAGCCAAGAAAAATCAAACCATGACAATTGGATAATTTGTGCCCAATATGTTTATTTTTTCTGTTTGCTTGATTTATTTGTGCTATCTTATGCTTTATTTAATTTGTTTAAATGTGTTTGCATGAGGGTTGCCAAATGGAAAAATCTCAACTTCAAAATTACTAAGTATGTTTAAATAATTAATTGACAATTTTATTCCGGATATTAAAATTGAATTAATTTTGACCTCCATGATTTATATATTTGTGAATTCTTTTGGAGAAATTCCCCCAACGGGACGGTCAAAAGATAGCTTTCACACGAATGAATTCCAAACAGATGATTGTGGGTTATTACTAGTGGCGACGATGACCCTCCCCACGAGGCTCGATCAAAGCGAAATAGTAATCATGTATTTAATCATGGTTATTACTTAGGTATAAAATTGATATGCATATACTTCCCCGAAGTCTCTGTCAATTTTATATTGGTCGTGGGAGTCAACTATTAATCTGGATATTAAAGGTTTTATGCTTGTTCTTGTTTGTAACTTTGCTTGAATGTGTTTAAATAATGACCCACCCCACGTGGCTTATTTAAAAACTGTTTTTGAGATGTTGGGCGATGCATGTTCATATTTTTTTTGAGATTTTAAATATGATGCATGTGATCGAATCTTGTGATATACTTGTCTTTATTGCATATAGTTGTTTATTTCAGATTAAGATGTCGTTACCTTTTAATCCTTTATTATTATACTTAAAGTCAATACAATATGTATGGAAACTATATTGGAAACAAAAAATTATAATTGTCCTAATCGCAAAAAGCCACAAGTGGATTCTTGACACACCAAAATCGGATGAGCCAATTGACCGGTCAAAACATGAGGACTCATCGGATCACCTTCGAGAGATGTCGTCATTTGAAAATGGTGGAGGGCAAACCCGTAAGGGATTCGTCCTCAAAATAGATGGCCCATCTGAACAAACTTGAGATTCGAGTCGCAGATTATGATCCGGAGACTCGGATGAATTGATACTTCACTCTACGCCAAAAAGTTTTTGAGCATTTTGGCCTCACTTGCTAATTTGTTGCAAGCTTTTGGTCTCGGCGAGAGATGATGATAAGGCACCAAACTCAAGCTTTGACGGCAAGTGGTCCGTCTTTCATCTTCTAGGCAAGGGTAGGCAAGATAAAGAAAGAGGACCAAAGGCCATAAGCAATAAAACTCAATCTGTTGCCAAAGGGCAATGGTAAGATGAGGAATGCTTGTTGTGTCGAGGAAAATCAAAAGGAAGTGCTTAAGTTGCGGTGAGAGAGGACAATGGAGGTTTTGCTTGTTCCAACCCCCAAAAGGGACGGAAAAGAAAGATAATTCTCACGCACTAGTTATTGAAACTTGTTTAGCGGCGTATACTTCTCATTCGTGGGTGGTTGATACGAGATCCACTAATCATGTTGGCTTCACCGGGTTCTAAATGATCCGGCAACTTCGGTGGGAGTGAGATCCTCATCACTGCTGGGCAACAGCGTTACAAAAGTAGAAGACATTGCAATGCTACGTTCGTGAAAGTGGCGGATATTGCAATCTTACGATAATAACGATTATTGCAATACTACATAAGTAGCAGACATTGCAATGCTACATGAGTAGTGATTAAAGCGATGGGAGAAGTGCACCTATCTTTTGAAGATAAAGTTTTTTTTTAGATTATCTTTGTGTTCCCGGTTTTAGAAAGAATTCACTTTCGGTTTCTAAAATTCGATTAAAGGACACTAAGTTTCTTTCTAATAAGAATGACATCATTTTTGAAATGATGAGTTTACTGATCACGGGACATTGATAGAAAATTTATATACAATTAGCGTGCACACCACTCACTTAAATGCATCCTATAACACATCAACTATTTCGACAAAAAAGAAAGCGTGAGCGAAATACTTCTTTAGGAATCTAAGATTAGGTCATATAAATCCAAAGAGGATCAAAGGTTGGTGAGAGCGGTTTACTAGGGCTTCTCCAAGTTGAACCGATTCCAACTGCGAATCATGTTTGGAGAGTAAATATGACCGAGAGGGCATTTGGAGCAAGGGAATAGAGCTAAAGAAGTGTTAGAGATCGTTTACGGATGTGCGTGGTTCAATGTCAACGAAGCAAGAGGAGGTTATGAGTAATTTTATTGATGATTACTTTAAGGTACATTTTCCTTATGAAGCATGAATCGAGACCTTTGAGAAATTCTAAGAATTTAAGGCTCAAGCAGAGAATCACAAGGAAAACGTATCAAGTCTCTACGATCGATCGTGAGGCGAATACCTCAAACAATGGGGTTTTGAACTACCTATCGATGAAGGATTGTATCGACTCATCAGACCGGAACCCCTCGGCCAAAGCGGGGTTGCAGAGGAAAGCAACAAAATTCTTTTGGAAATGGTTAAATCAATGATGAGTTATGCGGATCTTCCCGAGTCGTTCTGGGGTCATACCTTGGAAACAACGACTTATATTCTGAACTTGGTGCTATCCAAATCAGTTCCCAAAAACCCCAAAGATTTGTGGACCGGGCGCAAGCCTAGTATGAGACACATGAGAATTTTGGGGTGTCCGGCCTACGTGTTGGACAAGGAAACCGGTAAATTGGATCCTCGATCAGAATTAAGGTTGTTTATAGGATACCCCTAGGGAACAAAAGGGTGTATGTTCTATAGTCCCGAAGATCAAAAGGTGGTCATCCGCACCCACTTTAGATTTTTTGGAAGAAAACTATATGAACCAAAGAAAACCCAGAAGTGAGATTACCTTAAATGAGCTTAGAGGGCAAACCTCGGTCTTGATTGTCTTAGATGATATACCAAATGATACGTTTTCTGGCAGACCTCGTCATAGTGGGAGGGTTGTTAGACGACCGAGAGATTCATGGGAATAGGAGAGTCCTCGGACTTGATTTCCCGGAATCAGACCCATGGACAAATGACGAGGCACTCCAAGATAAGGATGCAGTTTCTTGGCAAACAATAATGAAAGCCGAAATGGGTTCTATGTTTCATAATAGAGTGTGGGAGCTAGTCGAACCACTTAATGGGGTCAAACCCGTTAGAGGCAAGTGGGTATATAAGAGGAAAAAAGGACTGGACGTGAAGGTTGAAACTTTTAAAGCAAGACTAATGGCGAAAGATTATACTCAGAAATAAAGGGATCGATTATGAGGAAACTTTTTCGCCCGTAGCCATGCTTAAGTCCATCCGTATTCTCTTATCGATTGCTGCGCATTTTCGACTTTGAAATCTGGCAAATGGATGTCAAGACAGCTTTCCTTAACGGAAGTTTTGATGGAGAGATCCATATGCAACAACCCCAAGGCTTCATTGAAACAGGCCAAGAACACCAAGTTTGTAAGCTCAAGAGGTCCATTTACGGACTCAAACAGGCATCCAGAGCTTGGAACCAAAGTTTTGATTATGTAATAAAGTCTTATGGGTTTGATCAAAACGAGTTTTAAAGTTGTGTGTATAAGAAGCGTATCGGAACTGCATTGGTATTCTTAGTACTATACGTAGATAACATTGTGATCATCGGGAGCGATGTGAAGGTGTTATCGAGGCGTAAGGGCATGGCTTTCAAAAGCAGTTTGATATGAAAGACTTAGGGAAAGCCGGACACATCCTTGGGATCAAGATCTTTCGAGATCGCAAGAAAAGGATGATCGGGTTATCGCAAGTTTCATACATAGACACCTTTGTCTTGAAACGCGGCAAACATGCAAGATTCAAGAAAGGATTCGTACCTTTCGGACTTGGAATCCATCTATCAAGAAAATGTCCCTAAGGCGAAAAAAAGAAGATAGATGACATGAAAGGTATTCCTTGTGCCCGGTTGTCGAGAACCTTATGTATGCATTCTTTGTGTATGCGAGACCAGGATATCTACTTTGTCGTGGGCATGGTAGAAAGATATCAAAAGTAGCCGAGGGAAGCGCATTGGAATGATTTAGTTAAAAACATTCGAAGTATCACGAAAAGAACTTCGGGATAGAATGTTGATTTATCGATCGAGATACTCAATCCCCATAATTACACTGCTTGACTCGGATTTCCAACCAAACTTAGATTCCATAAATTATCGCCTCGGTTAGTGTGTTTCCATTTGGGAAGTGTAGCCATCAAATGGACGAGTGTGGTAAATGCATCACCGACTTCAACCATGGAAGTCGGGTAAGTAGGCTGCTTGAAGCGATGAAAGAACCGATTGGGCTCTAGATCTTCTTAGTAGACTTGGATGGTATTACGAATTTGTCTAGCAATATCTGCTAGGAGCGATTGCAAATTCAAGAGAACCAAGAGTTCACGAGTCAAACAAACACATTAAAGGAAAGACATCTTATCGAGAAATCGTTAGAGAGGAGATATAGATGTGGCAAAGATAGCGTCGAGGACAACCTAGCGAGATCCATTCACAAAGCGCCGCCTCGAATACATTCGAGAGACATGTGAGTGGAATGGGTGTCAAGACTGTTGCCAATCTGCTTTTGAGTATAAGTGAGAGAAATTATTAGGTTAGGTGTAGGTGACATTAGATGTCACGGACTACTGTGAGACATGTTGTAGTATACTTAAAAGCGGACTTTGAGTATAAGTGGGAGATTGTTTGGATTATCTTTGAAAAGTATGCTTTTTACTTTGTATAATCGAAACCGAATTTTCGGGACTTATTTCTTGAAATAAATTGTTTATCGCGATGCTTTAAATATGATTGAATGTTATATATATTTCTTGCATAAGCTACATTTCAATAATTAAATGCGTGTTTACTTTGTAGTTAATTTAGTGATACGGATCACGGAAGATTAAATTGCCGATCTCTTTTGTAACTATAAGTCGCCATTCACGACCTAGATGGAAATGAACAACCATCATGACGGTTGAGGTGTAAGGCTCAGATTGGTTTGTCTTGACCAAGAGATTACACTAGTGCATGGTGATCTATTTGAATAGGACCTCTGAGGAGGATAAATTCTTGAGAATGAATAAGGAAGAATTAAACCTCGGTGGTTCGTTGTTTCTTAATCTTCGATCCCTTAAATAGGATCACGTGGGATTGGTAACTATTGCTTTGACTTATCATGGGTAGCGAATCGAGAGATTCAATACTTTTTATCTTGGGCAATATTATTGGTCACGTGTGATTGCTAAGATTTATCTACGAAGAATCGGTGCAAGCAATCTGTTTGTTTGATTTGCCCTTGGGAGGTTCATAAGTTTTATCATACCAAATCTTGCAAGTGGAATTAGTTTTAGGTATGGATAATAATGTTGAACCGTTTCTCGACCAAGGATAAAAGATATTAATTAACGGAAAGCTATTTCAAAGTTGGCTTGAATTAATTAATGGGCTAGATAATCTTAAACACGGAAATAATGATGGGAGCCATATTGAGTTGTAATATGGGTTAAGATGGATAGTGCAATATTAATTATGTAGTGGGATTAATTAATATTTATGGGCTTGAATTATATTGTGGCTCAATATTAGATATTCAAGATCCATTAGAAGATCAATCTTAATTCTCCTAAAAGGCATTTTGAGTAGCCCAACAAATAGTCCAATAACTGAAAAAGGTGATTAAAATAAAATAAATATTGTTGCTTAATTTTTCCCTAATATTTCGAAATTTATGGATAAAAGATGGAGAAAGATTTTCTTTGAATTTTGTTATGGAATGAAGTTATGTATTCTTGGAATACAAGATTATCTCATTAAATTCAAGAAATCTCCCACTTGGTTATCTATATAGAATTTTCGAAAATTTGAAGATAATGGGCAAGAAAGATTTTCTTGAAAAGATATTATGGAAGATATGTTTTTCTTGAAATACAAGAATATCTCATAAATTCAAGAAGATCCAAATCTTGGAATCTTGCAAGACATTATTTTTGAAAAATCCATAATTAGAGGAGGTGGGATTTTTTGTGGAATATTTTAATTATGGAAAAAAGAATATAGAAGATATATTCAAGATTTCTTGGTGACCAAGAAAAATCTTTTCCCACATTGTTTTTCTACAAGATTTTCGACCCCCTCCTCTCCTATAAATAGGGGATGATTAGTTCATTCCCAAGTACAATTCCATGTGCTGGAAAAATTAGCAAATCCACGAAAGTGGTGCAACAAAGTTTATTTTTTCCTTTTGTTAATTGTTCGCGAGTATCCTTCCACCGGATTGTCGAGCAAGGGCTAAGGAAATACTTGAGAAGTCCTTTTGGTTAGTCCGTCCGACCGAAGTCACTGCCATCCCGAGAGGTATGTTCACGTAAACTCTTAGATTCCGCATGCGTAGGTTTTACGTGACTTTTTATATGCATGATATGTTGTTGCAATTATTATTTGAATTAATATAGGATTAATTCATGCTAGTAATAATTAAAGAATTAAATTTGTATTTAAATATTCACCCCGAATAGATCTGTGCAACTCATTTCCCAACACATTGTACACAAAGCAGTTGGTCCATGCAAGAAACCCCACACTACGGTGATTGCCCACTGTACTGAAGCCTTCCTTGAGGCCTTCCAAATAGCGCGCAAAAACATGATTCAAATGACTCCCCCTCTGTCGAAGATCTACCTCCCACCCGTTTCTATCAAGGATGAAGACAACTACTCTCTCAAGGTCGATGCGGTGTTTAACGACACCATAATGGACTATGCTGTTAGCTTTGCTATTTTCGACCCTGGAGGTTCGATGTGGGCGACAGATTTCCATAAAATCAACCCACCTGGAATCGTTATGGCTGCCGAGATCAAAGCAATCAGTGACGGTATCTCGTTTTGGATCGAGAGAAGCCCCTGTATGGTGCATTTACTCTGATTCTATTGATGATATCCACGCCATCAGGAAGGATTCAGACTACAAAGGCTGTGAGGAATGACCCATTATCACCGTCCGTGCGCTGCTTACACACGCCTCAGTGAAAGGTGTGTGGTACTGTCAGAGATCCAACAATCTATTGGCACATACATTAGCGAAGATTGCTACTAAGACTCCCACCCTCAAGCTTGGGTGGACGAGGATATCCCTAGACATTTGATGTCTATAGCTCAAGATCCCTCTACTTCATGATTTGATCTGTTCTGGGTCAAAAAAAAAAAGATATGATCTGTTCTGAGCCATTTTTTTTTTAAAAAAAAATTGGCATACCTTTCCATACATCATGCATGTTAAATAGAGACACCATAATTTATGTTTTTTTAAAGCATATACCATTATATATCATCGGAAACCATATTTGGACTACGTACATTTTTTTGAACTAGCTAGGATACTATGTACTCCATCCGTCCCAAGATTACTTGAACACTTAGTTTTTTGCTCGTGTTTTAGCTAGCGAATTGTTTATTAGTATTTGAAATAATAAAATGACTTTTAAAGTGGGGTATGATAGTCTTACCCCTTCTCTATCATACACACTTCTTAAAATTACTTTATCATTTCGTATACTAATAAAAAACTCATTTCATTAAAAATCGAACGAAATAAATAAGAATTCAAGTCATTTTGGGATGGAGGGAGTACTTAATTTCATCTATAAGCTCCAACTCGCTACTATTTAAAATTAATTGTCTCTCATTATGTGGACCAAATTTTTGATAAAAAAAATTAATGGTTAAATAATATATATATATAGATTTCTTTTTTCGTTTGATGAAAGCGATTAGTCGATTCCAAAATTTTAATTCAATGTGAAGTCATGGGTGGGTGAAAAGTAGAGAGTACGAAAATGAGACACACTTGAGTCCAAACGGGACTAGATTATTAATTACAGTAAAATATAAAACTATCATGTGTGAAAGAAGATTATCATTGGCCCCAGAACGAGTTAATAATTTTAAGAGTTGGGTATACTATGAAATATGGAAACTTGTTCACCGTAAAATTAATTTATTTTTACACTTCAGTTATTACGATTATACTTTTTAGTAATATAAATCACACTCTTCAGTTATCACGACCACACTCTTTGCTATAATATTTATCACATCCTTTATTTTTATGAGTAATATTCTTTATAGTAAAAAGTCACACTCTTCAGTTATATAAGCCACACTCTTTAGTAATATAAGTCACACTCCTAAACCAATTTTACCGTAAAACTTGTTCACCTTATACTTTGTCTAATTTTAAACGGGTGGAGTGTTTTTTATGGAAATTGAGCTCAGGATTTGGGCTTAGCAAAAAGCTCTGATACCAAAAAAATTTTTGTCTCATCTAAAAGCTCGAACTTATAAAGATGTGTGAAATTAATTCATTTATTTAATTTCCCTCAACATTGTGTATATAACTGTATCAGTACAAATGGATCATTGAGATCTGAAATGAAAAATTTAATTAATTTTTAAAAAAAATACGAGATCATTAATTATTTTAATTATCTTTTAATTCTAATTTTGTTTGATTAGTGCCCCATTGATTTTTCGCCTTCAGAATTACTTACTTTCGTCAAATAAAGATAGGTAAAATAGTATTAAAAGTAGAAGGATTTTCTGGAGAGTTGAAACTCTTTTTTTCCTCACTTTCTACCTAGTTTCCTACCAATAATTGAAAGCACAAAAGGGCCCTGTAGGGTTTCTTAAATGGAGTTGAGACTATATATAAATGATGAGGGGTTGAACCCTAGTGGACTCTAAAGTCTAATCTGTATATCTTTACACGTCCAAAAAGTGGTCTTAAGGTTGTCAAATAAATTAGAAGCATGTTAGTGTCAATTTCCAAATAGACAAAGTCTAGTGTGGAAATTTGTATAGATACAAAATTTTTAATTTTCAACTAAATTATATAATTGATGAATGTAATACAAAATTGAGTAGTTCATGGTTCACTCGGCCCGACTAGTTCACGGTTCACACAGCTCAAATAAATCATAATTTAGGGTTAATTATTTAGTGTTTAGGGTGTAGTTGATTGATTTATGACAATTTTATAGATTTCCATCTATATAAATTTGCACACTAAACCTACTCTTCCAAATATCCATGTGTTTTCTTCACATCAGCAAAAATATAATTCCAATTTTCATTTCCGAACCTTGAGTGGATTCCAACTCCTCACTCAATCATTTTTGTATTAGATTCCTTACACCTAGCTACCCTTGCTTGTGGGTGGGCTTCCTTTTCAAAACCTAACAAAAAAGAAAGAAATATTATTTCATGGGATTAATTTTGTCAACATAATATACTTTGGTATAGTTTTAATTGGAGTTCATTAGATTTTAAGGGTGCATGCTTGATTTTACAAGATCTGAATTGAAATGTGAATGAGAGTATATGATTAATGAATGATGATAACATTGACAACAAAAATTACCATTAAAAATATATCTATAAATCAATAGTGCTTAAATATAATAACACAATAATGAATACTCCCTTCATCCTGATTTTGTTTGTCCATTTCACTGTTCATTTCGTGTTTTAGCGATCGAGTTGTGTTATTAGTATTTGAAATGACAAATAAATTTTTAAGGTCATGATGTACAATAATTTTACCCTTCATCAATCATATATCTCCTTAAAAATCACTTTTATCCTTTCAAATACTAATAAACAACCCGCTCTTTAAAACACGAGTCAAACATGAAATGGACAAACAAAATCGGGACGGAAGGTGTACTAGCTTGGACACTTTGAAGAATTTATATATGAATTTTAGGGGAGAAATCACTATCATCAACACCCCCCACCCCATGAAAAAAGATGAGAAACGACTCTATAATTACTTTTATTTATGATCACTATATTCATGAAATTATCACCTCAAACCAAACACACCACTATCATTTCACTTTCATTCTCTATTTCAATCTATCAATTTCAAATCTAATGTAATTGAACAGACATATATGTTGTCATTCTTGGGGGGCATTGCTTGTGGTCATATTCCTATACCATATATATGGTCTATTTTTGTATCATACTTAACAGTTGTAACAAATTTATGTTTGCGTCTATGCTACTAGCTAGCTTCATTATCCATCCCAAATATATTGTTCACTTTTATTTTCCACATGAATTAAGTTAGTTGTATTGAAAAGTTAAATTGTAAAAAAAAAATTCTACATGCTAAATATATGTAAAAATGAAATGAAAGCACGCAGGTTAGTCTATTCAATACTACTATCACTTAATTTGTGTGTTAATATTTTTTAAGATAACAACGCCGTGATTTACTCGTTGATGAATAAATAAATTATTCTAAATAATTAAATACAACCATATTATTGCTCTCTGAAGAGGGTGCAAGCATGATTATCGTATGTGTAAAAGGGGACAGCTAATTGGAATACTCCTAAATAAAATATTCCTAATTAAAGCTAGTAACTCCTAAATAAAATATTTACTTATAGGGTGTATCAATAGATGTTGCATTATTAGCTAGTAATCTCTCATCTCTCGATGCAAGTACCTTAAAGTTAATAAACAATGGGACAGATACGAATATCCAAAGTAAAATCTGAATCTTGTTTTCTTTAATTACATTTGATATGAACTGTATTTGCACATGTACATGTAATGCCAACAACTTAATTTTAAAAATAGTCACATTTAAGAATTTAGGATAGGAAAATCAAATTAAGGTGTTCTCTAACGAAGGACAATAATTTACAAATATCAAGATGGGTTAGTATTACTTTTAATAGAAAACAAGTATGAAAAATGGGAAAAGTCTTAAATAGGTAAAACCATCTTTTGAGGAATTGAATTAAATGGACATAAGACTACTCATAAATGTGGGCGGACCTTAAATTTTTGAGGGGCCCAATTTATAACGTAAGTGTATTTAAACTTGACTTTAGAATTTTTATATATTTTCGAAAATTATTTGGACTAAACATCTTTATATTAACAGAGTCGAATACATTTATATGTATATTGAAAATGTGAATTATACATATTATTTCTCTATTTTGTTACCCCTTTCTCACCTAAAAATCAACATTTTATTTATAGAGTGTTGATTTTTACAAAGATTAATAATAGTGGTGTCACGATGAAGCATGATCATATAATATTTTGTTTAAAGGAGCAGAACGTTAAGTATGAGATAGTTTTATACATGATATAGGGTATAATCTATAACACAAATAATCTTATTCTTCCAAAATATTAGGCGTTATCTGTAAATTTATCTTGGCGCTTCTTGTGAGGTATGTCCATACAGATATGTTTTAATTATAAATATATATATATATATATATATATATATATATAAGAAATTGAAATAAAATTAGGGGGTCATGTGACTTTTGAAGTCAAGTAGTTCTCATAACACATCCTTTTTGACTCAGCATGGGATGCAGTTATCATACAGCGATAAAAACCAATGGGTCCATTTGTTATTAATTCAAATATACATAAAATAAATACTAATGGGACAACAAGGGGAGATTTTTCTTTTTGTAGAGTACGACAAATTTAAAATTACTATATTTTCGTAAAAAAAGATAAGTGCGCGAATTTTACTGGTGATTATCTGTGCGTAAATTACCAACTCCACAAAATTTTTATCCCGAATTCTGAAGCATTTCAAAGTACAAGGACTTAACTGAAATGTGTAGCAGTTAAAATAGGAGATATTGTCGTTCAACATTTAAAAAGGACTATTTTGTCATATGTATTAATTATGAGTAAATTTTATTAGAATTTGGCGGTATGCGGAGTAAAATATTAATGTAATGATATATGCATGCAGCAACAGTTGCTGCAATGATCTTATCAAGATGCAGGGATGCCGGCGTTGACTACTACAAATTTTGGCATCCAGAGACTTACTGTCAGTAACAATTAAGGTGGTGCCCATAGTTGTCGGTTTTAAAGCGTGCAGGCGCTTAATTCATTACATAGATGCGATAAACGATTTTAAAACTAACCACGCTTTCCATTTCCTGCTTAATTACGGTTACGATTACGCTTATTATGGATAATTAGGGGATACGATTAATGTTGTTTGACCGCAACGAATAAATGGCTGCACGGTACACTCATTATGTATTTTATAATCATGTAACTCGTTATATTAAAATATACAATTTTTTAATATTGAAACATGTAATTGTTTTTTATATTAATAATTGTATGATTTAATTTAAATAAATTATAATTTTCATTGTAATAAGTTGCACGATTTTAAAATGTGTTATGAATGCTCGGTGCACTTAAATGCAGATGCGAGCCACCCGAAATAAATTTCATTAATTATGTAATACCGGCAAACAAACGAGATGGTAAGAAAAGTAAATAATCAATACCTAAAAAAAAGCCCTTGTCGACGGGCTCAATTATTAAAGAGACGTATACATTACAAATAAACAAATTGAGCCTTTAATTTTAAATAATTGAGCTCAATAATTATGGCGTAAAAATAATTTGAATTTGTTACTTCTAATGATGGGTAAACCACACTAGTTTTTAGGCATAATCCATCAAAAGACCACTTAGCTATCAATTTTTATTTAGAAAGTCTTTTGAATTATTTTTTATTTTAAAAAGCTCTTAAATTATAGTCTAATTTTATTTCGCAAGACCTTAAACTATTTTTTATTTTAACAAGCCCCTAAACTATATTTTTCTCGTTTCATATGCCCTTTTCTTGTAATTCATTTGAGACATTAACGGAAAACATTAATTTATCTTAGCAAAATCAGTAAATTTTTATTATCAGGGACCTCATAGAACAAGATCATATAATTTTTTAATTTTTTAAAATAAAAAATAGTTCAAGAATCATTCTAAATAAAATTAGAAAAGTTGATAGTTGAGGGTACCCTAGTTTTTATTCTTTTAAATAATTATTTTAAATCCTTTATTCCATGAAATATATAACTTTAAGGAAAAAAATTAGATACGATTCAAAGTAAGCCAATAATCTAATCGCTACAACACTGCGACGATGCTAGGCCACGTGAAAGATCCCAAACTAAAATTCTAAGAATTTCCCAACTAGTTAAAAAATGAAAGAATCACTTTACTCAATTCCACTTGCATGTATAATTAATTAATACAGTAGCATTTGGACGGAAAATGAGAGCAATTATCAGATACTAATTATTTAGTTGATTAATTTTATAAAAAAATTGATTAATTAAAACATGTGATATAAGTTATAAAATTGTATAGCATACTTTTTAGGATTAAATTCTAATTCAAACTTAAAATGACAATTAATTATTAAAGAAATGGAAATAAATGAAACTTTGTTTTTATAGAAAGATGTAGAAAGGAAGTATATATACCTAAATAAAGCTTTATATTACAAGCTAGGTCGCCCTCATACAAACTTTATTACAGTGTACAAGAGCGAGGATATTTTCCCTTGTTCTAATTTTGACTAAGAACATAATAAAACTTGCATATTTGTTCCTAGCAAGGGATATACAACATACATACATGCATTCGTTATACAAAATTAATTTGGGAGAGACATTTTGATCTCTTCTACTCTTCTTCTCATCCTAAATTGGCGTCTTAACGACATCCGTTTCCACCCCACCAATCGCCTCAAGAATGCCATAACCTCCGACGGTTCTTGCAACGAATACGAAGCACTTGTTTCTTTCGGATTCTTCGAAACAAGAATTCCGAATCCTTGTCCCCTCTCTCGTAACACCTATTTCAACATAACAAAAACATTTATTAAAATCATGATTTCCTTAAATGAAATCGTGAAACATATCATTATCTTAATTAGTAAGTCTATAAACTGGAAAAATACCTTAAAAGCATCTTCGTCCGTTCGATCATCGCCAATATAAACTGGAAAAACATCGGCACAATTGGCATACCCTGTAAAATTTTCAATTTCAAACCAAATAAAAGATTGATAAATTCGGAGATGTTATTTATATTTATACTATTAACTCACCAAGTGACTCCAACAAGAACTCCAAAGCCTTCCCTTTGTCCCATTTAATAGTGGGGCGTATTTCTAACACCTGCATTTAAACAACCCATTAAAGCATGTCAAATCAAGATTTCTCAACTTATTACAACCATGAAAAATCAGTGAAATATAAATAAAGCAAAAGAATTTCACACACCTTTCTTCCTTGCGTCAATCGGAGGCTTGGATACCCTTCCACCACCGCTATAACTTGCTTTAATAGTTCACTCCATTTCTGCAAATTAATATAATCCGAATATACCATCAAAATAAAATATACATATTGATTTACCATTTTTCAGCTCTGAAACATTATATCTATATTAATTATTAATTATACCTTCTCATCAACACAGCGGAAATGCACAGAGCAACAGAATTTGTTGTTCTCAACTCTAGCACCGGGAGTAGCTTTTGTCACCTCCAACAGAGCATTATAAACCTGATATATTAATTTACATATATATGTCAAAATATAATTTACTAGTATTATTTAAAAAAACAGTTTCGATTTTAAAAAAAAATTAAGAAATTCTTACTTCATCAATCACGGGAAGAAATTCGCTGGCAGGCTGGAACAGAACCGCTTGAGTACTCTGATGAAATTGAATAGTTTAGAACAACAAAAATACTACATAATTTTCCAAATAAAAAGTGTATGTATATAACATATTGCATGGAGAATAAAAAGAGAAGACAAATCCATTATTAGGAGAGAGAAAGAGAGCTCACTTTCTTGTAACCTTTTGATGGGCCTTTTATGTCCATACCATGGCTTCCAGCATAATACAGCTCTGCTAACCGCACAAAACTGTACACCTATACATACACATACACATTTATATATAATTATTTAAATAAATAAAATATAAATTAAATTCATGCAAATGAAATTAATATTTTTTTTACCTTGTCTCTGCACCTTCCGCTCACTATGGCCGTAGGGAAATACCTAGCAAGTTTCCTCACAGTAGCTCTCATCTGCAAATCCAAAACCAGGCATAAACAAATTGATAATTGAAAATCTGAAATAGAATTATGAATGTGATTTTTGTGTTCCTTACGGATTCAGACATGAAGGCTTGATCAGGGTCTTCAACAATGGGGGAAAGTGTGCCATCGTAGTCCAGAAACATGACTATTTGTTTCCCTTTTGAAGCGCTCGTAATTTCGTCGAACAGGTCCAGCGCAGAGGGGTGCCGCATCTGTTTCAATTTCATAAAAAACAAATTAATTAATTCATTATCTCATTTGTCATTTTCCAACAAACCGACAGTCAACATGGAAGAAATTATTTTTTTCTGAAAATCAAACACGTATCAGTTATCGCACACGTGTTTGTCTCTGTATGTGTGTGTGTGTGCATTTTTTTTTTGGTGGGGGCGGCGGAGCTTACAATCCAGGAATTCTGATCATCGGAGAGAGGCGGCGGCGCTTTGATATGAGTCGGTGAGGAAGCCCTCATGGAATCGATCCACGTGTTTATTTTGCCTCCGCCGTTATTGATGTCGAGATTCTGGAGGAGTTTCTTCTTCGAAATGGTGATGTAAGTGCCCGGGACGGCCGGCGGCCGTTGCGGCGCCGGAGTGAACACGGCCGTGCCGGGAACCGCCATTGGTGTTAATTCCATGTTCTGCTTCGTCATTTTTTTCAGAAACAGAGTGGCTCTGTTTTTTCTATTTGTGGGAAAATGTGGAAAGAGGGTGAAAAAGCAGGGGGATTGGATTCAATTTTGGGGGCGATTTTTTTGGTGGGTGGAAACAACAAATTTTTGGCCAGTAAGAGAAACAAAAGATCTGGGAAAAGCTGAAATGAATTGAAAAGAAGACAAATCAAGAGAGGATGGGGAAAGAGTGTGTGAGATATTGGGGGTGGTTTGCTACTTTTATAGTTGTAGCCGGACATTAAACGGACGAAAGCACCCACACCCCACATACACCCGCCAAACCCCACCCAAGTCCTGTTGGGACCCACAGGTTGCGGGCCCCACTTTAAATAACTGCAGACGAGAGGAGCGGCTCAGCCCCCCCCCGCGAGGCCGCCGGTATCTTTGTGCAACCTTTCGCCGCCGTCAACACCAACTGCACACTCACACAACCACCGCCAGCCACGTGTGGGATATAATTTTTATGTGTGGGCTTTCATAAATGGACCAAATCTCACTCTAGTCAAATTTTGTCTTACTAAGGGTATGTTCTTTTCCAGATTATCAAGAATGAACTTTGGACTTGATTAAATACTCCACTATCCATGGTAGTATTTTGAAATTCTATTTAATCCCCCCCCAATCCCACCAAACAATACTTATTATTATTATTACATTTTATACTTTATTTTACTCTAACACTTCATTTGGTCTAATAAATAGTTTACGATTATATCCTATTTCTTCACTTGTACGCAATTTTCAACACATCACATTCATTTAATAATTACAATAATAATATAATAATACATATCAATCAATTTTTTCCCCATCTTACATAATCATATCCTAAAAAATCTCCAAACAAGAATATAATTAACTTTTTTGTTAAGACTTTGAAATCCAAAAATTTTGAAGTTTAGGATTTCTCACGTCCACTATAAACCCGAAACGAACATACCCTGAGTAATTTTGTAGAATGTTGTTATTATATTAAAAAAATTCAATAAAAAAATTAGTACCTGATGTAAGTAATTTTGTCAATGTCACATAATTAAAGTTGGTAAAATAATAATAAATACTCCATAAGGTACAAATTATTAAAAAAATTAATATAAATTTAAAAAATTGTACTTCCTTTGTCCGATAGTTTATGTAATTTTTACTGTTCATGAGGATTTTGTGATAAAGTGATAAAATATTGGGGGTAGAAAGAGGAATCAACTTTATTGAGGAGTAGAATAATATTTATTAAAAATAATAAAGTGATAAAGTATTAAAGGCATGAGAGAGTAACATACGGTAAATAAGTGATTGTTTGAAGGGTGTGAGTTAAAGTGAGTATTTTCATTTTAGAAAAGATTACATAAACTATGAGACAAATAAAAATGAAAAGAGTTATATAAATTATGGGACGGAGGGAGTAATTTTCTGACATTTTCATGTCAGTAATTACACAAATGCTGTTGCAACAATGTGGAATAACTCAAGAGTTACGATCATCATTATTTGTAATGTATTTTATGAATTCAAATTATTATTTAATCTTTAAAAAATAAAAATTGGTCAAATAAATAAAGTTATACAGGTGATAAAAATGAATGAGTAGTACTTAAACTTTTATTAATTAGTTGACCCAAATTAAAAAGCTATACCAAAGAAAAAAGACAAAATGCTGGGCATGAATGCTCTATATTAAGGAAATAATAAAAATGACTAATTCCCTAATAAAAGATTCGACCTTATTTAAAAGTCTGAATTTATAAATTTTTTTGACATTAATACTCCTGAGTCCTGATGCTATGAATGGATTCAACTGTATCTAAAAATTCAAACATAAATAGAGTTGCGAAATATAACCATTTATATTACTTTCCAAATACTCATCTTTTTAAATTTCCAACATTTCCTTCATTTATGGTAAATTAAGAGCGAAATAGACGAGCCTTTAAAAAAAAAAAAAAGAAGAGAGAAATAGACGAGGATTCCATTTTCTAATGTTTTCAAATATTATTTTATTCTTTCTTTATAACACTTTACAAAGTAAATGGAGGAAATTCATTTTTCATAAAGAAGAGCATCATGGGCACTAGGTGAACAGTGTAGGTCATATTTTATTTTAAAATCATATAATTTATTGTATTGCAAAATACAATTTATTTTCTCATGTTAATAGTTCCTTAATTTATTATAAACAATTTATATATTTCAATATAATAAGTTACATAATTTTAAAATTTACTATAAAATGCACATTGCACCTCGTGCTTACAAGATTAGTCGTTTTCAAAATGTTGTATTAGTGTTTCTTTTTTCCTCAAATTTCACTTTCTCCTTATTTTCTATAGATGGTTTACTAGTTTCTTTCCAAATATTATTAAATTGTATTATACAATTAATGCACATAATTTTGGTAAATATATGCTCGCTTTGTACCATTAAAATCACAATTGTAATTCCTCACATTCTTTCG
Source organism: Stenogyne calaminthoides (assembly GCA_037126765.1). Lineage (NCBI taxonomy): Eukaryota > Viridiplantae > Streptophyta > Magnoliopsida > Lamiales > Lamiaceae > Stenogyne > Stenogyne calaminthoides. The sequence continues at coordinate 43,894,567 of JBBCBC010000002.1, forward strand.
GTTTACTCTTACACAAGATCACATTAAAAGTAGCACAAATTTTACTGTAAAATTTATTTATAATATAAAATTAACATCATTATACTTATAAATTAATACCACTATAAAACAAATTAGGTGAGTAGTGCTTCAACTTTTATTAATTAGTTAACCCACAATAAAAAATTATATTGGGGGTAAAAGGAAAATATTGGAGATGGATACTATCTATTATTAAGGAATTAATATAAATGAAAGACTACATATTAATATTAAAAGATTTTATCTTATTTAAAATTCTGAATTTATAAAAAGTGTAAAATCAATACTCTTGATACCATGAAAGGGTTGGACCTCATCTAAAAGTCCAATTTTGTATAAATTTGTGAAATCTAATTAATCACTTATAATTCTAATATTTAATGTTGTTCAATAAAACAACTAAAGTACAAATGACAATAATAATAATAATAATAATAATAATAAATACAGTATAATCTATTAAAATTAAAATTGTGACTGACTATATATCTCATTCCTTGAGACAGATGTTAGCTGTATTTCTTAAGATCAAATTTAAATGGATCAATATTTTTAAATGATGATTAATGATACAAATTGGAGCTCTTCTCATACAAGATCTCCTGATATAATAAAATATGAATCTAAATTAAATAAGAGGCACCGACAACCCACTGAATTGATTACTGAGTGGAGTTTCTTAAAATGGATCCAAAACCAGATAATTGAATTAGGAAACTCCGTTAAAAAACCCCTATAAACAAGTGATACTTCCAAATATAGTAAACTAGTTTAGTGCTAGAGTGTTACGCGATTTTTTAATTAAAAATTGCTATATTTTCAATAAATAACATATTTAATAATTAAAAATATAAATTGTTGAGATTATACTGAAAAATATGATTTTTACTTTGTATAATCGAAATTGAATTTTCAGACTTATTTACTGAAATAAATTGTTTATCACTGATGCTTTAAATATGATTGAATGTTACATATATTTACTGCATAACTGTTCAATAATTCGTACGTGTTACATTGTAGTTAATTTAGTGATACCAGATCACAGAAGATTAAATTAACAGTCCCTTGTAACTAAAAGTACGTCATTCACGACCTAGATGAAAATGAACAACCCATCACGAAAGGTTGAAGTGTAAGGCTCATATTGGTTTGTCTTGACCAAGAAATTACACTAGTGCATGACTGATGCGCTGAATATGACCTACATGAGGATAAATTCTTCAGAACTGAACAAGGAAGAATTAGACCTCAGTGGTTCGTTGTTTCTTAACCTTCGTCCCTTAAATAGGATCACGTGAGATTGGTAACTATTGCTTTGACTTATCATGGGTAGCGAATCAGAGAGATTCAATACTTTTTATCTTGGGCAATATTATTGGTCACATGTGATTGCTAAGATTTAATACGAAGAATCGTGTGCAAGTACGCTTGCTTAATTTGCCCCCTTTGGAGGTTCATAAGTTTTATCATATCAAATCTTGCAAGTGGAATTAGTTTCCGGTATGGATAATAATGTTGAACCGTTCCTCGACCAAGGACAAATGATGTTAATTAATGGAAAGCTATTTCAGTGGCTTGAATTAATTAATGGGCTAGATAATCTTAAACACGAGAAATAATGATCGGGAACCATATTGACTGTAATATGGGTTAAGATGGATAGTGCAATATTAATTATCTAGTGGGATTAATTAATATTTATGGGCTTGAATTATATTGTGGCTCAATATTAGATATTCAAGATCCATTAGAAGGTCCAATCTTAATTCTCCTAAAGGCCCCCTGAGTAGCCCAACAAATAGTCTAATAACTGAAAAAGGTGATTAAAATAAAATAAATATTGTTGCTTAATTTTTCCTCTAATTTTCGAAATTTATGGATAAAAGAGGGAGAAAGATTTTCTTTGAATTTTGTTATGGAATGAAGATATGTATTCTTGGAATACAAGATTATCTCATTAAATTCAAGAAATCTCCCACTTGGTCATCTATATTAAGTTTTTCGAAAATATTAGAAAATAGAGGGCAAAAAAGATTTTCTTGATTTTTTTGAAAAGATATTATGGAAGATATGTATTTCTTGAAATACAAGAATATCTCATAAATTCAAGAAGATTCAAATCTTGGATTCTTGAACCCCTTATTTTCGAAAATCCATAAGAATATAGAACGTGATATTTTTGTGGAATATTATAATTATGGGAAAAAGAATATAGGAGATGGTCCTGAAATTTTGAAGGGTAAGGACGATGAAAACAAGTAGCTTAAAACCATGGCCATTAAGCAAAACCATTTGCCTTTATTTACTATATATGTAGTTAGGCACTCTACTGACATAGTTGGCTTTGAGTTTGCAAATTTTATTCAAGTTGCATGCTAATTAATAATCATACATTAGTCCAAGCATGCTTTTCCTTTAAATGGTGATAATTGGATGCACATGAATGATGAATCAAATCATATACTTTTTGGTGCAAATCATGATTCTAAACTAGTGGACTATACATGTTTTACTATGTTATCATTAAAAATATTGTAAAGTTTATATAAACCAAGGTTATGTATTTTAAAAGAATTTTAATCATTAATTGACATATCATTTTTTACAGCCTTTGTCAAGTCGCTTATCCAAATGGTCGATTTCATCGATTCGAACGGTCGAGCAATATAAAAAAGTCATAGCAAAACTTTGTAGCTACTTATACTACTAGGAAGTTTTATCAATTCAGGATCTAAAATATGATAAAGTTATCAATTTAAGGCCTGAAAATTATTTTCTATCAATTCAAGACATAAAAAATAGAAAACTATCAATTCAGGGCCTGAAAGATAGAAATTATCAATTCGAGGCTTATAAATTTTAAGGCCATATTTGACACTAATCCTAAACCCTGAACACTAAACTCTAAACTCTAAATGATGAACCCTAAACCTTTAACCATGAACCCTGAACCCCCCCTGAAATATAAGTGTCAAACATGACCTTAAAATGTGTGAGCCTTAAATTGATAGTTTTTATCTTTCAAGTCTTGAATTGATAGTTTTCTATCTTCCAGGCCTTGAATCGATAGAAAAAATCTTTAAGGTCTTAAATTGATAGTTTTTTCTTCTTTCATGCCCTGAATTTATATTTTTCCTACTAATAAAAAATAGGTATTGAATAATAATCTCCTATTTTTGTTGAAGAGAATGAATTTGTTTCCGAAAGGAAAAAAAAAAAAGGTTCCAAATCTATTACCTCTTTCATGGCCACATAATTTTCAGACCATTTTAAGACGATTTTCAGAATACTGATTACTATATGTATTGCATGTATATATCAAAATATTGCAATAAAAGACGTAAATTAACTTGCAATTAAAATTTGAGTTTGAATTATTTACCGTTAGTCAAATAGATTTAATTTCATAAGTTTTTTTATTATCAATTTAATCCGAATAACTTTGATAATGACCAATATTAGTCAAAAAATCGATTGGAAAACTCAAAACAACGCCGTTTTGTCATTTCAGTTTGGGGCTTTTCGGCGGATGCTATGACTAGACTGCCACATGTATTTTTTTTAACAGCTAAAAATACACGTGGCAGTCCAACCACAGTATCTGCCGGAAAGTCCCAAATTAAAATGACAAAACAACGTCGTTTTGAGTTTTCTTAACAAAATTAGGACTAAAATTAGGCATTGTCAAAGTTATTGAGACTAAATCGACGATAAAAAAATTATGAGACTAAATCTATTTAAGGTAAAATCTATTTTAAATCTGTTTAAAATTTTGATGAGACACACTTGCGTGAGATAGTTTCATAATAAGACGGAGCATAATTTGGTCATGACATTTTAACACTTTGAAAAAAATTAATTTTAAGTTGTGCTAATTTGGAGTGGGTCTCTTGTGCACCCAAGTGCACCGTGCACTCATTCAATACAATGGCCTATTTTAAAAAATATTTGACAATTGAATATATTAGACATGTCTTGTGAGAACATGGGTAGGGGTTGGGCGAGTGCACGGATCTTAAATCCGTGCACTAATTGCACATGAGATTTTATCGCTAATTTGTACTCCATCTCATATACGAGACCGTCTTATATAAGTTTTTGTCTTAAGGTAATAAGTGATTTAATTGTGAGTTTACTTAGAAGTTATATCCTTTATTAGTCTTCCTATTTTTATTTTATAATTTTCTGCCTTAGTTTGTGGTTTTGTTATTTCAATTTTAAAAAGATTAGATAAAAAATTGTAAAGATCTGATTCATGTTATAAATTCGGGTCAAACCTGATTCATACATTAATTATAAACAGATCACACACATATACAAATAAATAAATAAATATATATATATATATATATATATATATATATATATATATATATATATATATATATATATATATCATTTGAGTTTATTTTCTATTTCGGTCATTTCTCTCCTCTCCTTTCACCTGTTGTTGCAAAAATTACCCATCCATCTTTCAAATTTAGTCTCAAGCGACTGGACTTCCTTCACACGAATTGCATCTCAAGCGATCTGAAATGCCTCCGCCCAAGGATTGGCCTAGTGGTGTAAGCTTGAAACTTAGGAGTGTGCTCCTCTCTAGGATCTCAGGTTCGAACCCTTTAGTGGACGGTGACTTTTGGTCTCCTGAATTTATCGGTTCTTGACTCGGATACCGAGTTATAAAACAAAAAAATTTTATCATTGGTATGTTAAAAAAATAAAATATTATATACTCTGAAAACTATCGATGTTGTGAACAAAAAATATTATTATTACTTAAAAAAAGCTACCGATATAAAAAAATCAAATTTGACAAGTTCTTCTTTATTATACGAGATCGATCGATGAAGCACATGTATTAAAATTGCGATCTTCAATAAACATATTCACATACTGTATCAACTTAAATATTTTAACGTACGGTTAATAATCTCCCATTCTGAGTGAGGTATGATATTATACATTTTTAGAGGGAAAAAAATTATTTTTACTAAAATTATGATCATTACAATAATTTTTTTTTTTTACTAAAATTATGATCATTACAATTTCAAGTGGTAGATTAAATTATTGAATTAATTATATAGTACTAGCTCGGCAAAATAAATTGTTTTTACTATCAATTAAGGAAATTACAACTACTCATAGAATTTGGACTAGCCAAGAGCATCCACAATGGATTGATGAATTTTCATCCATCCATTACACTCTCTCCCATCCACACCATCTCCACACCATCTTTCATTAAATACCCAGTATTTTAAATTCACTTTCACAATTGTTCATCCATCCATATATACTCTTGTGAGCCCTTGTACACTATCAAAAATTTATTAAATAATGATATTTAGAATTAAAAAGAAAGAAAAAATAACAAAAGCTGCCACAATAATTTCTCTCTCATGTCCAATGCATTGGATGAATTTGCTTCTCTCTCCTGTCCATTAAAATACCACAATGGTTTAAGTTGCAAAATTCATTCATCCAGTCATTGGACAACCCATTAGATGCACCATTGTGGATGTTCTAATTAGTGCGACCAGCTTATAATATTTAGGTAGCTGTCAGTTATACGTCAACTTATATCATACCCCAATGGGTAGGTCTTGTATGCACCGGGTGCACCGTGCACTCATTGTGCATTTTAGAAGCGTGCAACTAGTTATGTTTTAAAATGTGAATTATTTACACAGAAAAGTGCAACTGTTAATATGAGAACATAGTTGCATGCTTCTGTTTGAAATAGTTGCACGTTTCTATTTTGTATAGTTGCATGCTTCTAAAATGCAATATGAGTGCACGGTGCACCCGGGTGCACATAAGACCCACTCTACCCCAACTCAAAGGCTTATGTCCTTAACTCAGTTTGTCACAAATTTTCCTCATGTCCACCTCAACAAAATTCAACTAAAAAATTTGTGTGTGACTATATATATATTTTTTTTGCCTTTTTTAACATCAACTTCAGTTTGTTCGGATTTCACATAATTAATTATCACTCTTTTAAACCAGCTGACTTAGCCCACCTGACCACTGGACTCCTCATTTGAGTGAGAGACCCAGATTAGATTCTCTTTGGGAAATGAATTTGGAGTTATGAAAGTTATAAGGTGGATTGAATTTCGTGGAGTTATTGAGTGCTTGATGTACTAACTACTAACAACTAACATTTAACTTTGCTCGATAAAAAAAATGTATATTTATTATTTGCACCACAATATTTATATCAAACATGAGGGGAGACTTCCGCAACTAACAATGATCTTATACGCACTAAGTCAATCTTGAACATGTTATGTACAGCTATGAGCTATCATAATTCATCAAATGAATATTCAAATTGTTGAATGGATAGAGTTATCGGTTAGTGCAATCATTAAGTCATATGATCATTAGTTTTTTTTCTCACAAGAGAATGCCTGTAATTTCATTAATTTATTAATTTGATGTTAATTTTTTGATCTTCTGAAAATTTTGAGTTGCAATTGACGAATAAGATTTTTTTTTTAATTCAATAAAAATACTTCGAATCACATAAATGTGAACAGAAAAGATCTTGAATGTATGAAGTGAGAATATAAATTGCAGAATAATCAAACGGAATCTTTTGACAATATATTATTCTACAACTCCATTAATTATTCGTACCATAATTTCCTCACACTGCACAAAATTAGTATGAGATTCTTGCTTAATTATATCACATGTCTTTGATTTAGATTTTATTTTTGAAACACACAATTTATTGTGTTGATAATGCAATATTTTCTTGTGAATATAAATTAAATATATCAAAACTTTATTTGAGTTGCATCGTCCACATAGTGCATAAAAGATTTTATTTTATTTTGATTTCATATTTTATTTAATAAGTGCACGTAATGTGTATTGTGTATATTTTAATAGTGCTTGTTGAAACACAAAATATAACAATCAAGCATCATCCGGACATCTTAAGTCATGTGCATGGTTGTCATCAAAGTATTTTTAATTAATAATTATATGACTTTGTTAAATTATTTTAGTTCTAATTAATAAGTAGTTGTCCACAATTTTATTTAACATGATTTTTGAAATAAAAAGTTTATTTTGAAATTTTTGGAACGTTTGAACATAATATATGAAGAAGTGTAATGTTAATAAATTTATTAAATAATGAATAAACTGATAAGATAAGGAATTTGTAACATTTACTTAATTTAAGGTTATTTTTAATAAAACATTCATTTGAATCGAGTTTGAGATAAGATTAATTTTTAGATTTTATCCAACTTAATTCTTGAAGATTGGATATTGATTTATATTTCTTCATATAGTATTATTTTACTTTCTTCAATTACCTATGTTTTTTTTAAAATGATTAATTTGGACAATTATAAAGAGGGATTAAACAAAAATATAAAGAAATTAAGGTTTGTTATAGTCTCAAAGTGAATCCGTTTTCTACGCCTAATATTCTCGGTTAGGGTCTTTAATCTAGCTATACTTTTTCGAAAAATCAGATTCTTCCCACAATAGGCTTATTTGTTTATGATCCCTAAGTGAGCCATTATTGAGAGTATAACGTCATGCGTGTGATCTCATTGATCTCGATTGTTGTTTAAGTTCATTTAATTTGTTGTAAATTGCAATCATGCAACTTGTGTCTCGACAATTTCATATTCCGATTATATATGCTGTTTAAGTTCATTTAATTAATTTGTTACAATCCTGTCCAAAATGAAAAATAAAAAATTGTTGCAATCAAACAATTTATATATGTGTCGACAATTTCAAAAAATATTAAGATCATGTATTTATGTGGTGCAAAAATGAAAGAGAGGATGGAAACAAGAAAATAACATAAAAAGAGTCGAGAATAATACAAAAATATTTAACTACATGTCAACGACTAAATTTAGATGAAATTAAAGGCAGATTATGGTCTTGATTTTCGGGTAAATTTCATAGAGTTAGAACATTGTCTTTCTTAGGTTGGGTTGGTGATCCGCTGGGAAGCAACGACGATATATACTTAGTGAGTGAGATTGTCTCTGGTGGATTTTTGCAATAGGCAGTGGTGGTGTAAATGGAACTATTAGATCCCAGGAGTGTCATGTTGTAATTCGGGTTTGATCGGTTTGAAGTACCCCTTATAATTTAAGTAATATACATTTTTTTTTTAATTAAAAAAGAAAAAAACAACATATCAACAACTACAATTTCAAACAAAATATGTTAGTGCAAATTGATATTCATAAAGACAAAAATTTATGTGAGAAGGTCTCTTACATGATACGGGATACAACTTATATCACAAATTACACTCATTCCTTTTAAAATGTTAAAATGTTAAAATGTCAGTGTTCAACTTATGACCCATCTCACCGTAAGAAGGTTTCATACAAGTGTGGCTCCTCATAAAAAAGGTTTGTCATGCATGATGCATAACACTATTAGCCTTATATATATATATATATATATATATATATATATATATAGATTTTTCTTTAATTTATTTTTAGAAAAGAATATAGATTCTTGGTTCAACCGGGAGTTTTTCGCATTGTACAATAAATAGATTTATATTAAAAAAATATATAAGTTGTTTCTTTAAAAAATATTATGTTATAAACATTGGTAATCTCATTAAAATGTATTTTGTATGAGTTATGTATAGTTGCACGAAAATATTTTGTACTTCATGAGTATTGATTGCATGGTGTAGAGAGAAGACAAACTCCTACATAATTTAACAATCAATAATTAATTAATTATCAATACTCAATGATAAATACAATAATTAAATTAAATGTTATAAAAAGTAAAACTAGGTGTCTATATATATAAATGACAAGATCGTGCATGAAATTTCATATATAGACTAGACGAAATGAAATAGTTCAAGTGGTTAGAGCACCACTATATATCTATACTGTGTGATCATGGTTTGAGCAATTTACCTCAAAAATAAAATAAAATTATAGACTATATCGACGTTAACGAAGGATTTTCGTCGAACCAAAAAGAGCTGAAAGGGGCGGTGTATCTAATTATAATACCTTAATTATTAGTTGAGAGAGCGATAAACTTTTTTTCTTTGCCTAAAAAGGGAAATTGAGACAAGTTCCAAACTTTTATTTCTTGCAAGAAAGTGAAAGAATTCGTGCTTTTTGAGTGGAAGCCACAAAATTTTTCATTGAAAAATAAGACGCGAATATTTTGACTACATTGTCATTTGCCTAAGTCCTAAATTAAATAATAATAACATTAGATAATATTGCTTTTTTTTGTCAACGTAATTTTGATCAATTTAGATCGTGGTCCTATACATTTAGGGTGTTTGTTTTGAAATTTAGGTGTGCGAGGGAAGTCATGACTTCAAAATTCTATGTATTTAAAAACCATGATGAATAGTAAAATTATATGTTTGTTTTGGGGTTTTGGTAGGGTGAGATTTTTGTTTTATGTCAAATCAATATGAAATAGTGATTAATGTGGTATTATTATATTGTATTGAGTGAGAAAAAAATAGGAGAGATAACAAGTACGTGGAAGAAAAGTGGTGATGTGATTGTATTGAATTTTTTGAAAATAGGTGTATAGGTATATTTTATAGGAGTGGATTTGAAAACTGAATGTGAAAATCCCCAACTAGTATGTGACTTGGATCGCAAAGTCCTAAGTTCGTACGGGTGAATCCCGAAACAAACATACTCTTACACTTTTTGATCTTAATCCTGTAATTTTACAACATTCGACTTTTTTCGTCCGACCATCTTATAGTTATCTGCAGGAGCAGGTGACAGGACTAAAATGTTGAATTTTATAAAGTTACAGGACCAGTATCAAAATTTGTTATAATTTATGAATTTGGATTTTAGTCCTATAACTTAGAAAAAATCAATATTTTAGTCCCCTGACAAGTGACGGGGATAAAAAAGTAAAATTTTGTAAAATTATAGGATCAAGATCAACAGATATAAGTTAGTAGGACCACGGTCAAAATATGTCAAAATTACATGACAAAAAAGATAATTTTCTCATAATATTAATATTTATAATAATTAAAGCAACCAATAAATAACTAAAGCAACCAATAATAATTAAAAATAGGTTCATAAACTTACATTTCACTCCTCAATATCAATTATAAGAATGATCCCATTTTCATCTCTATTTCATTGGAGTATAATTTTATTCAATCGTACTAATTATGCTCTTATTAAATAACATTGTGTCATGGACACAAGCTCGAGCAAGGTTAAGAAAGAGTCGTATTGACGCTGTTAACATTGAAGAAATTAACAATGGAAATGAAAGTGAGGGTTTTTAAGGGGAATGATGGAGAGAAAGGGCGGATTAGGGCAAATGATGGAGTTTGGTGTACTTGTGTCGAAGGAGAGAAGGGTACACGCGTCAAACATCTGGGAGAAAAAGGGCTAAAATGTTGGGCTCAAACAACTATATACCGAAGGCCCAAGCTGAAAGAATTTGTGGCCCAAATTAATTAAAAGGGGCGCATAAGGCCCAGTTTATTTTAATTGTTTTCAGTCTTTAATTTCCCTAAATATCCTGTTAGTACCATGTGGTCCCCATTTGTCTTTGATTTAAGGGTCTTTAGCGTCTACGGCTTTTTGTATTTTATCGTAAATATTCTAATTCCTCACCTGTTTCTCTCTCTTCTCTCATCATTCTTATCTCATTCATATTGTTCTTATTCTTCATACATTTTTCCCAGTAAATCATACAAAAATATTACAATTTACATTAATTTTATATCAGTTCACTACATTTGGTATCCAGAGACAGGTTTCTTTCTTCATCATGGCTGAAAACACTCGTTTGAAAGCCCTGCAAAAGACACAAACGAAATTAGAGCAACTTGTTACTGCTGAATCCCTGAAATGGAAAGCTACTGATGATAAAATTCATGATGCTATCAATACTCTTTCTATAGAGGTTGATAACAAGTTTTCTGGTATGCGGGGAGAACTCTCCATGTTGGGAGATAAGTTTGACAATGTTACATCGGTTTTGGCTGATTTACAACTTCAGATTCAGAATTTTGATAGGGGAAAGGGTCCTGGCAGTGGTCCATCTATTCTGGGCAGCCCTAATTTTGGATTTTCTAGAAGTCCTTCCTTTCAGGGCTCTGATGGTAGGTTAATTCCTAATCCTAATCCTCTTTCCATTCATAGCCCTATCCCTAAGGTTGAGTTTCCTAAATTTGATGGTTCAAACCCTAGGGGTTGGATTTTGAAATGTAACAACTATTTTCATCTCATCCCTAATGTCCCTGATCCTAAGAGAATTAATTTGGCTTCTATTAATTTTGAGGGAAAGGCTGCTTTGTGGTTTCAGAATTTTGCCCTGAAACCAACTGATGTCACTTGGGAACAATTTACTGAAATTTTGTCTGTGAGGTTTGAGGAAATTAGGGAGACTTCTATCATTGTTGAGTTTAATAAACTCAAGCAAACTGGTTCTTATATGGATTATGTGGACAAGTTTGAGGAACTCAGAGCCAGTTTGATTCTTAAACTGGGTGAGCAGTTTTCTGAATACTATTTTGTGGAAAGTTTCATTAGTGGGTTGATTCCTGAGTTGCAGTCTGTTTTGAATATGTTTGCCCCAACTACTCTACAACAGGCTATTATCTTGGGCAAGAAACAGTATTTTTGCTGCGGGGGGGTAACTAGCTCGGTAACCGAGACCGAGCTTTTTCTATGGAGAGAACAATTTCAAGTTCCCAGCGACGTCCACTTCTGGGTTCCCGGTTATAAGATCGATTATGCCGATCAGGTCCCTGATGGGTGTGTGGCAATGAACTATGACACAATGAAGGATGGGCTCCGTTTTCCGCTTCACCCTATTAGTACTTCGTTGCTGTGGTTTTGGGGCCTAGCTCAGGCCACAAATCACTCCCAATGGGTGGAGCACCATCTTGGGATCTTATCTGCGTTCGGCCGATCCAACCTCGGGCGTTCCCTTCTGTCAAGGAAATGAATCTTCTCATCTCGCTGGCGAAGTGGGGTAAAGACCCCGAGTATTACTATGTGAAAGTCCGCCCTTATATGAAAATAGTTGAGGACCTCCCTAAGTAAGGTCCAAGATTGGAAAGATAAGTGGTGGTTGGTCGGGAGCGTGGCAAAGTCCGTCTTTGCCCTTGGTTTATTTCAGTATCGCGAGATACCCGTGATTATGACGTTCAAGCGTAAGTCTTTCGAATCTACCTTCATACATGATAACCGATTTAACTTTTCCCCTTATTGCGGCTCCCAAGAACTCCAAGACTTCGAACTCTCTCTCCTTTCCTCGTTCGGTTGATTGAGGTGTGTCTTATTGATCGACGGCGAAAGCGAAATATTTGACCGTTCGCAAAGGTTGAAGTGCTTGGAGTTTCTTGGTGGCCGGTCCGCCTCGTTCACCGGTGGCGATATTCTGGTAAGTGACACTGGACATCATTCGATCGGGAGACAACTTATTCGTCCATCCGTTAACGGCACGGCTTTTCATACATTTCTAATTTCCTTTATCGAGCCAATACACTTCAATTACGCCAAAGTTCTTGACGAGATCACGAGAACCTTAACTCGAGGATATCGCGAGAAGGTTACTCGGGCCTTAGCTCTTCGGCGCGTGATCGGACGAAGAAAAAACTGCAAAGGGCCACGAACCTCCGGGAAGACAAAAACTGTCGGCGGCGAGGTTAGAAAAAAGCGACGCCGAAATGCGAGTATCAAGGAGTTCCGAGCCGGGCTTTAACATCCGTGGATATGGATGTTCTCGGAACTCCTCGGCGGGAAGATTAGTGTTGCTCGGGTTCGGCGGGGAACCCGGATACAATCGTTGAAATTACTGTGATGGAACGCGAGGTCGAGGATCACACTTTCCTCGGTTGGAACCCGAACTTCCGCCCGACGGTAAATACTTATCATCTGCTTTTTTCTTTGTTCGCCGGGAAAAGGACCTCGTGCTCCGCGTATAATTGTTTTCACCAGATACAACTACAGATGATGGGGTCTTCGAGTGAGGCAACTCATGACTTAACATGGTTCGCGAGACCCCGTACCAATGGACGCTCAACCCGGCTTATCTCCGCGGATCGTCGTCGATGCCTCAAGTCTGGACTTTGGACCTTCGTGGGAGGCTCACACCCTTCTTCGAGAGAACCTAACCTCGGGTCGCCTATATGTACCGGTCCTTGGCATTTATTGGAGAGGTCAGAACAAGATGGCCGAGCAAAATCCAGCTCGAAAGTCGAGGCAGTTATTCACGATGAAGATGGATTTGGCGAGGTCGACGAAGGAGAGGAAACCCGCCATCTTTTACAAAGTCGCAGCCGAGGAAAAGCCGAAAAAGAGGTGGTTAGGGAGCGGGGATGACATGGAAAAAAACTCTCGCGGATGGCGAAAAGATCTCGAACTCGAGATAAGAAAGTGAAGGAGGTAATGGACAAGACCGCCGAGGTGGAGAGTCGGTGTGCCGGTTAGGGAAACCGAGGTCCACGACTTCCCTGTCACCATCAAGTCGAGCGTCATCACGCCTCCAACATGGCCTATATCCATTCCTTCTCTAATCGTCCGACTGCGATCTCGGGGGGCCATGTCAGGCGATGGCCAATCTTTCGTGGCCTATATATGCGCAAACAACCCAACCTGTTAGGGGGACGATCTTCCCATCAAAGACCTCATGACTTACGGTGTGGATTTGAACTTTTTCCCCCCCGCCAATCTTTATGATCCGAAGAGTCATTGGGTTGTTGAATGAAGAGGTGGAACATGGCGTTGATGGTGGTGATGGTGAGGGAATCAATGGCGCCGAGATTCCCGAGGTTGAACAAAATCGTCGACCAACCTGTTGAGGGACCTCGGATGCTCACGAAATGATTCCATGGATAGTTTATCTGCCGCATTATGCCACTCGCGTTCGGGCACTCTTTGTAACCGCCCTTCGGGGTTTTTAATCAAGTTGTTATGTTGCCCTATGGGGTATGTACTTTGTTGCCTTCGGGCTTTTATTAATGGAAATGTTGTTGCTTTCCTTTTTATCTTTCCCCTTCTGATTTGAATGCTTGTTTATTTTCGCCAACACTTTGAGATCGGTGACTTTGTGTATCTTATCTTACCAGTTGATTGTCTTCTCGAACATCTGGATAAAAAATCATAATGATAACTGATTTGTTAATTGATAGCGACTTGATTGTCGGCTTAGATAGGATATGCGACCGATGTCGACTTAGATAGGTATCGACATACTAGCCTTCACATATTCTTCGCTTAACAGGCTTAGACTTGGTATCGACCGAGGGAAACTTAATTGGGTATCACGACATCTTAGCCTTCCACGTGTTCTGGGCGACTTAGGGCGAGTATGCGACCGAGGTCGACTTAAATTTGGTATTTGACGTACTAGCCTTCACATATTCTTGGCTTAACCGAGGCTTAGACTTAATTATCTGACGAGGTCGACTTAAATTTTGGGTATCGACTATCTTAGCCTTCCAGTGATGTTCTTGGCTTACGAACTAGGATGAATTATCTTGACCGAGGCCGACTTAGGTTGGGTGTCTACGACATCTTAGCCTTCACATATTCTTGGCTTGGCCGACTTAGACTTGGTATGCGATAGAGATCGACTTAAATTTGGGTATCGACATACTAGCCTTCACATATTCTTCGCTTAGCCGACTTAGATCGGGTATGACCGAGGTGGTCGACTTAGGCTGGCTATGAGACATACTAGCCTTCACATATTCTTGGCTTAGCCGACTTAGACTTTTTCATTTGCAAATCTATTTCTGATCGAACTCGTGAGAGGTCGGGACCACTCCCCCAAGTTCGAAAATGTAAAAGAGGTGGAGCAAGTTTGTGCTATAAGTCATAAATCATAGAGAAATATACAATCGATTTGGATTTTTCAACTCATAGTTATTGGTGGAACTTCTTCAGGTAGGTCGCATTCCACAGATACATCGCGGGAATGCCCTCCAAGTCCTCGAGCTGGTAAGCCCCATTTGGGAGGCATTTCGAAATCTTCATGGGTCCCTCCCAAGTTGGATCAAAAACTCTTTTCTGGACGCCGAGGATCCTTTTTAAGACGAGGTCGCCGACCTTGAATCTTCGGATTTTTGCTTTTGAGTTGTAGTATTTTTCCGACTTTTGTTTGTAGTTTACGTTTCTTAAGTTGGCTTCCAATCTTTTTTCTTCGGCGAGGTCGAGGTAGAGATATGGCTTGATCGATGTCCTCTGTATTTTGTCTGCGATGTTCGATGGCCGACCACGACCTCATTGGTATGATCGCCTCCGTCGAAAAGCCATAGCAAAAGGTGTTTCGCCCGTTGAATTTCGGTAAGTGGTCCTATAGGACCATAGGATGCTTGGAAGCTTGAAAGCCCACAATCCCTTTGACTCAATGAGTTGATTTTTCAGGGTGTGTTTGATTATTTTGTTCACAGCTTCAACCTGCCCATTGGACTGGGGGTGATAGGGGGTGGAGAACAGCTTTACGATTTTCCACTTCGCGAAAAAGGCATCGATCTCGAAACCATCGAATTACTTCCCATTATCTGTGACGATTGCTTGTGGTAAGCCAAAATGATAAATGATGTTTTTCCATATAAATCGAATGATTTTCTCCTAGGTAATGGTCGCCAAAGGTTCTGCTCCGCCCATTTTGTGAAATAGTCTACTGCAACCACTGCAAACTTCGAATTACCTGGGGCTTTTGGGAACGGACCGATCAGGTCGATTCCCCACCTCGCGAAAGGCCATGAGCTGTAGATTGATGTGAGCTCCTCCGGAGCTTGCTTAATCGTCGGGGCAAAAAACTGGCATTGCTGGCACTTCTTTGCATATGCAATCTCATCTTTCCTTAACGTTAGCCAATAATAGCCTTGTCTGATCGTCTTGTAGACGAGAGACTGGACTGCGGTATGATTTCCACAATCTCCTTCGTGGATTTCCTTCTGGATCACTTGGCCTTCTTCCGGGGTGACACATTTCAAAAGTGGCAAAGAGAAACTTCGCTTATAAAGTTGTTTGTCGATGATGGCGTACTTCGCTGCTCTTAGTTGTAATCGGCGAGCGGCGACCATATCCTCTGGCAGTATCCCTTTCTCGATGTAGTCTCGACGATCATCAATTGTTTTAGGGGTCTCGATCCGGAAGGACTTCCCTATGAATGTTTGATGGACTCACTTGGTTCGTACAAGTTATTTCCTTTATGTCGTTGATGACGCGACCTGCTGAGGGAGTGTTGAGTTTAGTAACTGCTATGTTGTCCATATCTGCGGCGCCAGCTAGTGCATCTTCCTGTGTGTTTTTCGCTTTCGAGGTATCAACTCTATTTGCACCTCCTCGAACTTTTTGATGAGGCTCTTCGCATATCTGGCTGGTATTTCATCATTTGTTCACCCCTGCTTCAGTATTCTCTTGACATCCGGCATCGACCAACCGGGAATCTTTGTAAACTTTCAATTTTTCGCAGACACCAATGGCTATCGCCATTTCGAGCCATTTATCAAGGCCTCATACTACGCTTCGTTGTTTGTGGCATGAAAATCAAAACTTCTGACCGTGGTGAAGGATTATCGTTCGGGATCGATTAGGACCACTCGGCCACCTTTCGGGTGCTTTCGTCGAAGAAGTCGTCGACGTGCATTGTCCATGGGATGTCGGCCGCCTCTGGTGTCTTTTCTGGAAAGGTGAGCTCGGTGAGAAAGTCGGTGAGGACCTGAGCCTTGATCACAGTTCGGGGTGCGAAGGTGATCCTGAACTGTCCTAACTCAATGGACCATTTCAACAATCTTCCGGCTGTATCAGGTCGGTGCAAAACCTGCCTCAGTGGCATGGTAGTTAGGACTTCTATTTGGTGATCGAAAAACTACTATCGAAGCTTCCGGACGCTCATAATCAAGGCATAGGTGAGCTTCTCGAGCGGTGGGTACTTGAGCTCGGCATCATTCAAAGTCTGGCTGACGAAGTATATAAAAGAAATAATCTTGACCTTACCTTTCGCACTAACTTTCTGTGAGAGAGGATTCCGAGGCCGCGAGGTACAAAAACAACTTCTCGCCTGGTATGGGTTTTGCCAAGACCTGGGGGTCGGAGAGGTACACTTTGAGCTTCAGAAACGCGGCTTGGCATTGCAGGGTCCATGAGAACTTTCATTTGTTCATGGCTTCGAAAAAAGGCTTGCACTTATCCCCCATTCTGGATAAGAATCTGTTGAGAGCTGCGAGACAACCGGTCAATCTTTGGGCTTCTTTCACGTTGCGAGGTGGTTTCATGTCCATGATGGCTTTGATCTTTGTAGGGTTAGCTTCGATACCCCGCTGACTGATGATATGGCCCAGGAGCTTTCCCGAACCAACC
Organism: Stenogyne calaminthoides; assembly: GCA_037126765.1. Taxonomy (NCBI): domain Eukaryota; kingdom Viridiplantae; phylum Streptophyta; class Magnoliopsida; order Lamiales; family Lamiaceae; genus Stenogyne; species Stenogyne calaminthoides. The sequence goes on from JBBCBC010000002.1 coordinate 43,911,948, forward strand.
CCGGAACTGCATTTCTTGGGATTCAGGTGCATGTTGTATTTTCTCAAGATGTCAAAGGTCCGGGCGAGGTGGCACAAATGGTCCTCATTCATCTCACTTTTCACCGCAATGTCGTCGATGTATACCTCCATGGTCTTTCCAATCTCGTCGGCGAACATTCGATTTACAAACTTATTTGGTAGTAGGTTGCCCTGCGTTCTTCGGATAAATGGCATTCTCTTCCAACAATACGTTTTTCTCTGCCGGAAAAGATGTGTGTTGTCGATCATTTTGTCCATGGCGTCTGGTGATACCCGTGAAACGCATCCATGAAGCGTCATCATCATTGCGCCGGTCTTATCTGAGTGTCGATGTGCGGCATTGGAAAGTAATCCTTCGGGCAGGCTTCATTGAGGTCGGTGAAGTCGATGCATAGTCGCCAAGAGTTGTTTGCTTTTTTTACTAGCACTGCATTGGCCACCCACTGCGGCTGATCTGGTTGCTCGATCAACTTGTTATCTAGCAGTTTCTTTACTTCCTCGGCCAGGGCTTTGTACTTTTCCGGACCGAACTTCCTTCTTTTCTGGGACACTGGCCTCTTCGTCGGATCGATGTTAGGTTTGTGGCATGCGACCTCGGGGTCTATGCCGACCATGTCCTCATGTGACCATGCGAATACATCTAGATTCTGTTTGAGGAAATCTATCTGTTGATCTCACAGGTCGCTGGAAATTCGCATTCCGATGGTCACACTTAGTTTCGGCCGATTGAGGTCGACCGGATTATTTCGAGCTCCTCAATAGGGGTTGTTCGTTGATCATTTCTTTCCGTTCTTGGATCAAGGTTGGACTCTCGTTGTTCAGAGTCGACCTCCATTGGTTCGAAACCTAGGAGAGGTTCCAAATCTGGTAAATCTCGTGAAGGCTTCTCTTTAGCTGTAATGTCAACTTCCATAGGTGTTACATTTGTTTCTACTACACTATCTATCTTCATTTCATTACTTTCTTTCTCTTTCCGAGGTGGAGTTCGGCTCGTACAACTTAGCCCCACCTCGGATTTTCTACCAAAATAAAAAGCAGAATTTAAATCGGCACAAGTGTAAGTTAAACATTTTCTTGCTGCAATCTGGTCACCCTTGATGGTGTCAATCTTCCCGTCAGGTCCGGGAAACTTAATACAATAAAATTAGGGGATGATATGACCCCGAACTCATGTTCAAAAGGCTGCCAAGAAAAGCATTGAAATTTGATGGAGCATCGATGATTACAAAGTCCGGTGCCTCGTTGCCTTCACTTTAACGTCAAGGTTGATGTGATCTCGGCGGATAAGCGAATCATCCCATAGGCTTCAAAACAGCTGGTTCGAAACCTCGAATTCGACCTCACAAGGCTCGGCGTAGGAGTGGAAATCGCCGAAAGGTGAGTCGAGTCTTTTTGAAAAGGATGTTGCATAAAGCCCCATTATCGATCATGGGCGATGAACTAGAGCCCCCATTATTTCGCCGAGATCACGAGTGGGTCCCGATTTGGAAACACCACCCCATCTTTTGTCCTCCCGGTAAAGGTGAGTTGCTTCCGACTTGGGGCGATGGTGTTGATTGGAAGGCAACTTTAACGGCATTGTCGAGCTCGCGATCTCGGCCTTAGGCGTCGGTTAGGCGAGGGGGAGGTCATTTGGGAGAATCCCCGAGGGTCCCCCCAAGAGGCGTGATCATATGGATGACCACATTCTCCGCTCCTCCGGGCTCTGCATGGACCTTGCTTTCCTTGGTCGGCCGGTTTCTTGGCGGTGCATTTGGTCATTTGATTTTTCTTTCTTGCCTTGGCTTAACAACCTTTCCAACTTCCCCTTCGTACAATCTCCAAAGCTCCCTTTGCGGTCGCGACAATGCTCGATGTTATGCCCAATGGAGTTGTGGTAGTCCTAAAACTTCCGGGTTGAGTTTGGAGGTGTCTTGGTACATTTCTGGGCGGAAGCTGGCATATGCCTTTTGATGCGCTGATAGATCTGAAATTTGCATTCATGGTCGCTTTTTCAGGAGTTTTACCTCGGAGGGTTATCAAGCGGCTTGAAAGTCCCCGGAGGTCAGAGGCGTGGATCTGGGCCTCTGCATGTCTGATTTCGAATTTTGGATCGAGCTTCTTGACCCGATCTTCTTCACCTCGCCAGTATTTTTCGCCCAATCTTGATGCCATTATCTCGGCATTGGTGATCATAACCCCTGCCCGGTATTGGAAATCGGCGTAGCTCGATGGATAATCCTTGTTCATCATTTTTCAGAGTTTCGTTCCCTTCTTCAACCCATGCATTATTCCCAATACCTTGGCTTCGTCGCCCAGCGGCTCGCCTTCCATAATGAGCTGGTCTATTCGATCAATATATGCCCGGTCCGACTCCTCCTCGAATTGATAGATGTTTGCCAAACACTGCTTTGTTCCTCATGCGGGTCCGGAGGCGGGTGAGTGAGGAACAACCGAGCCATCCGGTCGAAAAGACTCTATGGACATCGGGGGTAAGGAGTTGAACCATTGGTAAGCTTGGTCGCCTAGAGTGAGCGGGAAAAGGCGGCATTGAGTGGCATCAGTCGCGCCCATGGAGTTCATGTAGGACGTGTATTTGCTCACGTGATTTATCGGGTCGGTGCTGTCGTTGTATTGGGTAATGGAGTTGACATTGATCTTGATTTGTACAGGAGCGAGCATGACCGTGTGTGATAATGGCGAAATGAGTATTTTTGTAGTGAGAGGCACTTCCCTTTGCCACATTTGCTCTTGGAGGTCCTTGATGTTCGAAGGATGGCTGACCATCGAGGAGAGTCGTTACGTCGGCGACCTCGCCCGGGATGATGGCGAGGTGGAGAATTTCTTTCCGTCGGCGGGGTGATGGGGTTCGATGGCGTCTCTAAGGTGAAGGGGTTCTTTCCACCCGAGGTGAAGGACCGTTCGAGCGATCTTTTCGCCGATACTCGTTGTCCGGGTCCGCCTTGGGCTACCGATCCTGAACACGAACTTTCGAGTTCGGCATAGTTGTCTTTGCCGGCTGGCTGATCTCGTAAAGGGGGTCCATGACCTTGGTGCGTGCCGCCATTGAAACCTTCTTAGAATAGACGTTTGTGAATGGGATTAGGCCCCTCGTTCGGATTCGCCCGATAGGCGGAGATGCGTTCGTCCTCGAGTTGGCCCCTCACTTCCCCATGGCGAGGTCCCTCCTGGCGAGGTTCTTCTTGGCGAGGCCCTTCGTAGTTGGCTCTATCCTTGTAAGACTCCTCGCGCCCTTGGCCTTTGCCCGTACTTTGGGCCTTCTTGTTCAGGTTGTGGCGTAGGTCGCCGTCTGCCTGCTTTCGGCGTAACTCTGCGATGGCTTCATCGATTTCTTTCGGAGTACGGATCTGCTCGAGCTTTTGAGCAATCCCCGTGATGGGTCCCCAACCTTGCGATTCTTAACGGTAAGACGCTAGCCCCCGCTTCCGGGAGCGACATGAAACTGAAAAGGCTTTCCTCTTGGTGATGAGAGTTGCTTGAGACATGGTTGAGTGATTTTTTTGAGATATTTGGGTATATGAGATGAGTTTGTACCAAAGATTCGTGAGGAATACTCCAATGAGAAAACACTAAGAACTTAGCTCGATATTTCTTAAAGAGTACCCTCCTTCTAGCGCCAATTGTTGTGTACTAAAATATGAGAATTATGAATTAAGATGTGGCTTAATGATCTTAGTGACACAAAGTACGATTTTTGTGGGTCAACCCGGCCGCATGCGCGAAATAATGTCCACTGGTGCCTGGTATATATAAAGTACGGTTAAACTGACTCACATTAATTACCATGTCTAAGTTGGTAAGCACTTTGTGTTTTTAATTCAAAGTTATTCTTGTTGGATCAATCCCCAGTTCCCCACATTTCTTTGATCTTTTTTTAAAAAATTAATTTAGCTTTTATTATTTTATTTTTTTTAATTCTGACTTCTGAGCTTCTTTAATTATTTTCTTTTTTTACTTGAGCCTTCTTTATTTTTTTTTTCATTTTAACTTTTCAAATTAATATGACAAAAAAATTATGTTAGTCTTTTATTCTAGTAACATATTTTAAAAAAAATATATTAATTAATTTTTTTAAGTATTACTTATTTATTTTTAACAATATTACTTGTTTATTAATATGGTATTATATATATATAAGTACTTTATCGTGTAAAAGTAAACATTGTTCTCTTTTAATATAAAAGTAATATGATATTATTCCTTTGTTGCTTAATGAGAGGTGATTATGTGACTACTCTTAGACCATGAGATACATATATTGCATATTTCTCTGTATTTTTTAAGAATACATGGAAAATTAAAATAGTATTATATGCAAAACATAATAGTATTACATGTAAGAATATAAAAGTATTATATTCAAAATATAAGAAAAAAATTAAAAATTTAAAGTATATAAAATGCATAACTGACGTATATAAAATGTCAACTTATCATAGCGCAATGACAAGTGTTTGTGTTTGATGTATGGTTGACCCGGGTTCGAATGTTGAAGGATGCAATTGCTTTTTTTTTTTCAATTTCAAGTCAAATTAAAAAAAAAAATCACATGATTCTTATTAGAAATATAACATGAAGCAATGAAATAAAATAAAATACTTATAAAAGAACAAAATTCATTTGGGTTTAAAAAAAACACCATGTTTGGAGTACAAACAGCAAAGAGGTTCAAGTAACTTCTAGTCTTCTAGAACTACCAACCCAAAATCTTTTTGGTATATTATATACTCCCTCCGTCCCAAAATTACTTGAACACTGAAAATGACACGCAAATCAAATAAAGTAAATTTTAGTGGGTTTGAGTGGAATAAAATAAATATATTGTAAGTATATTAATATTATATTTGTTTCCATTTTGATAATGTTCAAGTAATGTTGGTACGTCCAAATAAAATAAATGTTCAAGTAATATTGGGACGGAGGAGTATAGTACTACCTTTTTTTTTACAGGAACTAAGACCTGTATACTGCATTGTTTAAGTAACTCAAATTAATTAAATAACTAATTAGGTCCCGAGTTAATTAAATACAAAATAATTGTAACCAGACAATTATCCATCAACCTTATTCTTATTTCACAAGAGCTAAAAATCAAAGTGATAATGACTCTAAAGTACAAATGTAATTTTTAATTACTCTAAGGTACAAAAAAATTGTACTTTGTTTGAAAAAAAAATTACACTTTGTACCAAAAAATTGCATTTGTACTTTAGAGTTTTTTGCTATTGTATTTTGTACCTTAAAAGCTTTTTCCACAAAATCAAATCAAGCTACTCAGTAACTGGACAATTATCCATCAACTTTATTCTTATTTCACATGTACACTGTACAATTATAATATATTTTAGAATAATATAATTTATTATATTAAAAAATATAATTTATTTATAAATAACTGTAGAATTATTTTTTCATACTAATAATCGAATCTCATAGTTATATATGTAGGTACAATTTTTTGTTTTTGTATTTTGGAACCCCGTTTCAAAACTGAAATCACCTCTAAGCCCGTCCCAATTAAGAATCACCACCCAAAAAATGTAGGGTATAGTTTATGCCACGTTTGTTGATCATATGTCACGAATTAACGCACACGATTCGATGATGTATGCATATTTTTCGTATCTATTGCGTGTTCGGAGAAGCCCAGGTGTAAGTAAAGTAGGATTGATGAAGTTGTGAAAACCATTCTTGTAAGTTTGCATCGCCCAGTCTAAATTATAAATATGCTTAATGTTCGCCGGCAACCCAACAAACCACCACCACAATAACTGAAACCTACGACACCTAAGCCCAGAATCTACTACTGTTTTAACTGACACCACACGTGTGCTTTCTTTACATTTTATTTGTTTTGTTTTTTAATTCACATTTTCTTGGGTGGTGAAAAATTGAGAATAATTTTGGTAAACGTGGCTTGTTCCCAGTGAATCAAAGGGTGGTACGTGGGGTTAATGCCCAGCGGCCCAGCCACATGAATGGCTTTGCCTTTTTGGTCAGCTGATTCTCTTTCGGACAATCCAATGAATTAACGAAAATAAGACTTCAGTTTTAACAAGTTAAAGATTTTCCTAGTTTTAGATTTCTTGACTAACATTGTGTTCATTGATAATTACGGGATTTTTTTTTTTTTTTTTAATTTTGAGGGGTGACTTTTAAAAGAAAACGATTTTATTCTAATTTCTAGTGTTTCTAAGTACCAAAGGAGGATTAATTAACGTATACGTGTGAGCAATTACAAGAAAACTAATCTTTAAATGATTCTATCACGTGGATAGAGTTGCGATTTCATAATATAGCTCAGGAAAATATATTGGAATATTATTAGCAGAATGAAGAAAAAATGATAAAATGAAAACTGTGAGTCTACACAAAATTAAGTACTCCTATTAGTTTAGTTTATATGCTGAATAACATGAATGTTTTTCAATATACAAATTAGTATATTTTCATATATGAGTTAATAGTATAAATTAATTTGAAAGATTTAAACGTACACTAGTACTCTGAAAACAAAACCATGTGTGTTTGCTAAACATCTTGACCAAATTGAGAAAATTATTGGTGCTATAATTTAGCCAATCACCAAACTTTTAGGGCCAATAGAAATGTCTTCACATGGTAGTATCAATGTCCATAATTGAACTAGAGCTGGAAGACACACAAAAATAATTATACAAATTGTGGGGGACGCATCCACATATATATATATTCTTTTAATATAACAAATGATGACTCGAATCTATAATCTCATTGTATAATTAAGCCGCTAGTAGGGATGGCAAAACGCCCCGCCCCAAAGCCGACCCACTCTGTCCCGCCCCGATTGGGCTAGGTCAAGCCCGACCCATTCTAAAAATGGGTCAAGTCAGGTCCGCCCCGCGCATGGGCCAAGCCGGGTTTGGGTACCAATATTATAATTACTCGGCCCATCCCGTCCCGCACTCTTTATACATATATATATATATAATATTTTATCAGTTATCCCACGTTTTTCTTTTCATTGTGGATTTCTAATTTCTGAATCTCTCATCAAATTATAGTGAATTTAGTTTATATCCATTTTAGCATGAATTATATTATAGTATTGTACTAAATATAATAACATTTTTATAGGTAAAAATTTTAATTTCAGTTTCATTAAGAAAAATGTAGCAGGATGGGTCAAAAATAGAGTAGGACGGGCCTAACCTGCTCCACGCAGGCCGGGCTTGGGTCTTAACAACGGGGCATGGGGCAGATTGGGTCAGCTGGGTATATTTATGGGGCGGGCTTGGGTAGTTAAATACCCGCCCTGCCCCGACTCATTGCCATCCCTTGCCGCTAGCTCTACCCACTTGAGCAGTTGAGCCATTCCACTTTGTCATCGCATCCATATATACTGGTGAAATACTTTTTTAATTTGCGTTAAACTTTTATTTGAAGAACGAAACTCTTTGATCCATTGCTATTTGCTACCTCTCTCTCCATCTTTTTTTCCTGTTTAACTATTATAACTGTGCTATGAAAAAGAAGGGTTCTGCCGTGCTGGTGATCAGATTTTCTCTCATGAAGTAATTGAGTGTGGTGAAAGCATTGTTGGGATTCTCATATTTGATATAAAATAAGTGGTCTAATTTGAATTTTTTTCCCTATACCTATCTCCTTATCCATTAATTTCTTTGCTCAATTTGTTTTTAACCTTGACTAACTAACAAGTAGAACTGTTTTGAGACGTCACGTGAATGGAGAACTGTATTTTTTTAATTTCCCTATGAAATTTCCGAATTAACTAGAAAAGAAAAAAGAAAAGTGTCTTATAATTAAATAATGTGGCTGGTTTCTTAGTACTACTATTATTCGATGTACATAAAGGTCCAAAAAAAATACTACTCCATCCGTCCCAAAGAAACATGCACGTTTACTGTTTTCACTTGTTTTTGCGAGTGAGTTTTTTATTAGTATTTGAAATGATAAAATAATTTTTAAAGATGTATGCAATAGATGAGAGGTAGATCTATAATGATTCTCTTTAAAATTACTTTATCATTTGAAATACTAATAAACAACTCACTCACAAAACTTCGATAATAAAAAGTAGGTACAAGACTTTTTATGAGCATTTAATGTAATATGATACTATATAAGACGAATGCAAACGCACAGTACAAGACTAAAACAATTGCCGACTTCGTGATGTGCAGAAAATTTAGATAAAATAGCAACTCTGCAAAATTAAAACTTTTAAAAATAGTTATTTTCTTTGCCCTGTAACATAGCCCAAAACATTTTTGGACTAAAATGTCCTTATTAAAGGTCTTTTAAGCTATTTTGAACGTTGGTCAATACAGCTAAAGGACAAATAATTAAGAATAAATTAGAGTCTGAGATATTTAGTACCGCTTTTGTTTGGGGGTAATGGAAGTGGGTAATGAAATTAATTTATTGATATTCTTTGGTAGGTTTGATAAATTGGTAATGAGAATAGAAAGTAGAATTGATTGCCCTCATCTACTCACATCATTTTCACATGATATCCATTATTAATGTTGTAATAAAATAATAACAATGCAAATAATAACTCTTATTAATTGACCCCTCAATGATACATATTACCATTATCATTCCCTAGTTATACAATGTGAAACCTTAATAAGGAATAAGGGTATTCTCTAATCTTAAATATATGATTATGTTTCAGATATAATGATTGTTGTAAGTATTGGTTGACCCAACTGTCCGTGTATAGTCATGAAATGAAATTTCAGGTATTTTGGGAATTTTATTCATGATGAACCTATGATGGTTAGTGGGCCAATATATAATTGAAGAAGTAGAAATTCAAAGTTTGGCATTATGAATTCTGAAAAGTAGGAATTACAATTAATGCCTTGTAATTTATGTAGCCAATTGATCTAATATTTCCGAAATTCAATGTTGCGATGTGGTCGATTTGTTTTTTAAAAAAAAATAAGATGAAATATATTGAAATGAGCACAAGGAAGGAGTACTCAAAAATACAAGGAGGGTCGATAAATATTTGTATTAGAAAAAATAAAAAATAAATAAAATTATAAAGGATTGTAGGAGGATATCATGCAATAAATGATTAAATTACATTAAAAATAATATGGTTTAACTATGCCTTAGCTACTTATCTCAATTACCCACGCCAACCTCATTTATTTATAAGGCATGATATTAATTTCTATTTTAAGCTAAGTATTACTCTCATTTATACCCCATCATATTTAAGCATCTAGACAAAATTTTAGAAACAATTTTTCAACAATACGTTCACATGGCAAGCTAGAAAAACAATCAATAATTGATAGAAGCAACTTTGAAGAAGTGTCCACACTACTAAACTTCAATACACACAGTACAATTTAATATCAAATAATAATATCTATTTGAGGCGTGACTTCAATAATTCATCACATCACTGTCAATTAATTATTGTTATAAAAAATTAATTTGAGGTGCAAATTACGAATTGTTTGATATCTCGAGTTTTTTTTTATCGGGGAAATGGTGACTCGAACTCATGACCTCATGACATAGGTAGTTGTGCTCTAACCGCTTGAGTTATTCCACTTTGTCAAACTAAATACGTATGTTGTGCACGGTCAAGAGCTCTCATGCCACGTGTTCGCCAGACGAACATGCGGACCAGTAACCTTGATGTGTGTGCTGGGACGCCAGACAGGTGTTCGCCAACTGGGAGAACACCCTGCTCGTCCACCTGTGCTAACCAGGAGCTCGTCAGCTCGAGCGACCAGAGAATATCAGAGGCCACCACTCTACGAAAGGTATGCTCACCCGACAACCCAGTGGCTATTCGCCAAGACGGGCGAGCACGAGTAGTGACCGAATGGAAATCCAGACGAACAGAGAAGGGAAGACCTGCTCGCCCCACAAGGCGAGCATAAAGCAAGGTCCACGGTGCTTGGCTTGCGGCCGCGTGTTGGGATATTTTAGTTTTGATGAATTATGCCAAAACATTATCAACCTGTGTTTTTTAAGCTAATCTACAGATAACAAGTTAAGGGGGAACGAGAGAACAAATTGAGGGGGAACTCACGAAATCAGAAGAAGATGATCGAGATCAGACGAGGCTGCAGACGAGAATGATCGAGATCAGATGAATTAGATGAGTTCCGGAGTTACCTGATGAGCTGAGCAAAAATCAGAAGAGAAGAAAAGCTAAAACCAGCAAATCGGAAGAGAAGGTTGCAGATCAGAAGATGAGCAGAAGAGACTGATCAAGATCAGACGTGATCGAGATCAGATATGAAGAGGAGCAGATAAGACTGATCGAGATCAGACGTGATCGAGATCAGATATGATAATCTGATATGCTAACCTAATGCAGATGACCTGATGCTATCCTGAGATGATCCTGATGATATGTTGATCTGATCAGTCGAGTTGATCAGATCAGGCAAGAAGAAATCAGATAGCCTGAGTCAAAATGACCTGAGGGTCAGGATGTCTGAAGTAAAAAAGAACTGAACTCAGTCAGCCTGAGTGTCAGTATGCCTGATCAGACAAGGTCCGCTGAAGAGAAGTCTGCTGAATCAAGAACACTGAGTAACCTGAAGGCTCAGATAACCTGAAGGCTCAGATAGAACTGAAGATCCTGAGACTTAGAAGAAACTGAAGAATATAGCCGTTAGATTCAGCTGACGTGGACCAATGAGAGGAAGACGACAAGCCTGAAAAAGCTGCAAAAAGCTACAGAGTAGTATGGATTTGAATGTGATTCTCTCCAACGGTAACATTCAAATCCACACTATAGATACAAGTTCTTCCTTCATTATCAAGTGTGGAACAATGCGTGAAATGCCCATCAAGCCAAATCATCTAGCATCTCCACCATAGAACACAGAGCAAGAAATACACGCACATATTCAAGAGTGTTCTACCCTAGATCTAAGCACAAATGTAATATCCTAAGCTTAGAGAGATTTTCTCATCCTTAGCATTGAGGCTAAACAAATGTAAGGGAAAATCTCAACCTAGTTGGAAACCAAACAAACCTTTACCCAAACTCAAAGTTAGGTTAAGTTTTTCACTGCAAGATTTCAGACTAGGGATTCTAGTTTCTGATTTCTGGGCTCGGTTGAGTGTGAACTCGGTAAACATCTATAGGCAATCCCGTTAGGGAGATAAGTCCCGTTGGAGTGTGAACTCGGTAAACATCTATAGGCAATCCCGTGAGGGTGATAAGCCCGCTTGAGTGTGAACTCGGTAAACATCTGTAGGCAATCCCGTGAGGGAGATAAGTCCCGTAGGTTAAGTTCGGTTAAGCAGGTTAAGGTGCCCCTGTGTTAAGGGAAGAGTGGATGTAGGGCGGGTTTCGTCCGAACCACTATAAAATCGTGTGTTCTTTACTGTTTTATGTTCTTACTTGCCATATGCATTCAATTAATAGCAACACAACACACATTGTTCTTAAAAGCGAAAATTTGGAATCACCATTCCTCTCCCCTGTTTTTATATGCATCTCATGACATAGTTTTGCTTCCGCACGCGCAAAAATCAGTTTTTCCGGACCTACACCGCGCCTTCTAGGCAAACAAGAAGACCAGGTCACCTGCTAAGCTAGTGCCACCTGGATGACAAGTCAAAGACTTCACATGTAAGCAAAGACAGATGTCGACAAGGGAAGCGTAGTAGGAAACGTGGTAACACCACATGACCAACAAGAAGGCCGACGACTTGTCAGATGACGAACAACCTCAAGCGTCTAGACAATCGGCGTTTGGACGTTTGAGGCTATCAGTTAAAGAACAACTCGGTGATCACCAGCGTCAGGATCCCAGGAAGGAACAACGGGCGAACACACAAGCCCATACGGCTCCTTTGGTTCGCCCGCACCAAGAAAAGTAGCAAGAGCCGGAGAAATCGGTCGGGACCAAGGTGTCTATCCATCACCGAATGGGTAGTCAACGGCGGACACAGAAGGGGGGGACTGCCCCATCATGAGCATGACCGACTGGGTCCTCATGGTGGGATCTAGCCCCATTCTGGGTCCGTCAACTCCACGAAGTTCACGGAAATGCAAAAAGCAATCGAGAGCTTACAGGCCGACCTGGCCGCTACAAAGGGGTCATCGCGAGCAGACATGATGTTGTGCTCGCCGTCGACCCCGGCGATCATGTCCGCTGAAATACAGGAAAAAGTGGCGAAGAACCGTCCACCTATCCCAATGTTCGATGCGGAGTCTGACCTGCATGTTCATCTCAGTAAATATTCAGAATTTATGATCGCCATGGGTGCCACCGATGCAACACAGTGCCGATCGCTCCCCATGACTTTGGGCGATCACACATATAGGTGTTCTCAACCCCAGCCGCGCCCATTACGTCCTTCACACAGTTGGGCCAGAAATTCCTGTCCCACTTTTCATCTATGTGTGCTCATCAGACCCCAAAGCAGAAGCTAGCACATTTTCCCAGATGAAGGGCGAATCAGACCGGGCATACGTGGAAAGATTCGATAAATGTCTGTATGATGGGGCTCAAGTTGAAGAGGATGCCAAGATCCTCACGGTGGTTGGGGGCCTAGCCCTAAATACGGACATGTGGAAGGCCATGCATCAGGATTGGCCGAACAAGCATGCCGATTTCCGCGAGCGGGCGGCCAAAATCATAACTATGCAGGAGTTGCTCGCTCAGACTCGGGCGGGATAGGAAGGGGAGTCCAGGAAGGTGGTCGCCAGTAAAAAATCAGCAGGTGAAGGGGGTAACAAGCCCCCAGGTTCTTTCAAACCTTTTGACGAAGGGACCAAAGCGCACACACTTTAGAGTGTGCTCGGCGTCTCACCAGAGACGGTGTACAATAAGATCAAAGATCGGGACATGTTGGAAAAAACCCGGCGAATCACAAGAGATAAAAGCCAGCTCTATGCCTCCAAGTTCTGCTCGTACCACGAGTATATCGGGCACAACACCGATGAGTGCCGCGATCTTCTTCGACAACTCTGGAAGTTATACGAGAAGAACTGCCTTACTCGGTATCTCAAGAAACTGGCAAACAGAGAAACCCAGGATGAGAAGCCGAGTGATCAGAGGAAGAAGCGTAAGGAAGAGAAGGTGACAGACAACGACCAAGAGGAATTCCACCGACAGTTGGAATTGCCTACGAAAGAAGCCCCAATCACAGACAAGGGCTGGAAGGGGCAAGAAATTAATATGATCCGCCCAGATTATGGGCCGGTGGGAGAATGCTATCAGACGCCAACCTTGTCAAACAGACGGAAGAAGATGGATATGCGCGCCATGCAAATCATCCATCAAGTGAATGTGGCGAGCACATCAGCTAGCACGCCACCTTCCCACCAAATCACTTTCTCAGACGATGACCTTCACAACATTGTCACCCTCCAAAATGACTCCCTAACAATCAGTGCCCAACTTCTCAGATTAAGAGTGCATCGACTCCTGGTCGATACCGGGGCGTATGCGAACATTCTGTTCGTCAATACACTGCACCATATGGAAATGCAAGTCGGGGATCTTAGTATGTATATCAAACCTTGTGATCATACCATAATGGGTTTTGGGAAATCTGTAACCCAGCCCTATGGTTTGATTAGGTTAGGAGTCGAGTTAGAGTCTACGAAGGATCTGAAGATTCGACAAACTAGAATGCTCAATTTTATAATCGTCGATGCTCCATCCACCTATAGCGGGTTTTTAAGTCGCCCGTTCATTCAGGAATTCAAGACTGCCTATTCGACCTACTATTATTGTGTTCAATTTCCAACTGTCGATGTAACAGGTAGCATTAAGGGCGATCAAAAGAAAGCCCGAGACTATTTACTATCATGCGCACCAGAAAAACAGAGTACGGTAAGCATGGTAGAAAAAGTAAGAAGAGAAATTGGGGAATTAGGCCGGTCAAGGGTCGAGGCGAGCATAGAGTCTGGGGCGACCAAGCTAGCCCCCGACCCCATGAATATAGAATTACCCGATGAAGCCAAGCAGGACTGGCGGCTTGATCGTGAGGTTCCAGACCTAGAACCTCGCATAGGTTTCGACCCTATGGTGGTTGAGGATGAGCACCGGGGATCGATCATAGATCCTCAGTGGAAATAAAAGAAGAGGCGAGCAATGCTTGTTAAAGATTTGGAGTCCATCCTAGCCGACGCGGCCAGGCCGGAGTTAGAAATCTTCATCGGTTCGGAACTTTCGGAGCCACTCGTAAATCGAAATGATCGACATCTACTATATTTAACTCGACGTGTTTGAATGGTTTCATGAGGATATTGTAGGCATCAATCCTAAGCATGCATGCCACCATCTCAATATCGACCCAACCGCAATTCCAAAGAAGCAAAAATGAAGAAAGTTTAGCTCGGGAAAAATATCGCGACATTGGGCCTTAGGGTGAAGAAGTTGCTCGACAACAAGCTTATCTGGGAAGTCGAGTGTCCCGAGTGGTTAGCAAATCCGATTAAATCGCGTGCTTTCCGGCACCGCCCGGCGAGCCACGCCGTTAGTGCCTCGGCACTTGCTGAAAGGGCAGGAGTTGATAGTTCTCGGTGGTGGCGTCGTCAGACGTCAGCGCTTCGCCGACCTCCGCCTCGCCAGCGTCCTCGGCGGTGTCTGCGTATCCGCAGCGCTGCAAGACCTAAACATCTGCCCCGTCCAGATTCCGGCTGGGCGGCGCCCGATGCGTGCGGCGGCCTTAAATCATGGCGCTTCGTACCCTCGGCCTGCGCCTAACGCGCCCATGCGTGCCGGTAGCGGCGCCCGGGCCGCCTACACACAGTTTGGATTTCATTCTTTAATTCTTCATCTCTTCGTTCCCGATCCGGTTACAATTTATTTACAAAAAATAAATAAACCTAGATCTAGACTAGTCTATTACATTGATCAAATCAAACAAATCCTAGTCTACTCGTGGATTTTTTCTCGAGGCAAAAAACAAATCCGAACGAATCGAATTAAAAACCACGGTTTATATGCATGCAAAATCAAACATTAAAATCCATGACAATTGGATACCGCAAAAGCAGATCTAACAGTTCTACTATCCAATTTCAAATTTAATGTCCACTTAATTAAATTACAATTTAAAAATTGAGTCCAAACAAAGGGCTCGATACCAGTTGTTGGGGAATGAGTTACACAGATCAATTCGGGGTGAATATTTAAATACAAATTTAATTCATTAATTATTACTAGCATGAATTAATCCTATATTAATTCAAATAATAATTGCAACAACATATCATGCATATAAAAAGCCACGTAAAACCCACGATGACGGAATCTACGGGTTTACGTGAACGTACCTCTCGGGATGGCAAAGTGACTTCGGTTGGGCGGACTAACCAAAAGGACTTCCAAGTATTCCTTAGCCCTTGCTCGACAATCGATTGGAAGGATACTTTCATGAACAATTTAACAAAAGGAAAAAATAAACTTTGTTGCACCACTTATGTGGATTTGCTAATATTTCCAGCACATGGAATTGTACTTGGGAATGAACTAATCATCCCCTATTTATAGGAGAGGGAGTGGTCGAAATTTTAGTGATATTTCAATGTGGGAAAAGACTTTTCTTGGTCACCAAGAAATCTTGAATATATCCCTTATATTCTTTTTCCCATAATTAAAATATTCCACAAAAATCTCACCTCCTCTATAATATGGATTTTTCGAAAATACCATGTGCAAGAATCCAAGATTTGGATCTTCTTGAATTTATGAGATATTCTTGTATTAAGAAATACATATCTTCCATAATATCATTTCAAGAAAATCAAGAAAATCTTTCTTGCCCATTATATTTTCTAATTTTCGAAATTTACTATATAAATAAGCTAGTGGGAGATTTCTTGAATTTAATGAGATAATCTTGTATTCCAAGAATACATGTCTTCATTCCATAACAAAATTCAAAGAAAATCTTTCTCCCAACATATCTATATATTTCGAAATTTTGGTTGGAAAATTAAGCAACAATATTTATTTTATTTTAATCACATTTTCAGTTATTGGACTATTTGTTGGGCTACTCAGGGGGCCTTTAGGAGAATTAAGATTGGACCTTCTAATGGATCTTGAATATCTAATATTGAGCCACAATATAATTCAAGCCCATAAATATTAATTAATCCCACTACATAATTAATATTGCATTATCCATCTTAACCCATATTACAGTCAATATGGCTCCCGGTCATTATTTCCCGTGTTTAAGATTATCTAGCCCATTAATTAATTCAAGCCACTGAAATAGCTTTCCGTTAATTAATATCTTTTTTCCTTGGTCGGGGAACAGTTCAACATTATTATCCATACCGGAAACAAATTCCACTTGCAAGATTTGGTATGATAAAGCTTATGAACCTCCCAAGGGGGAAAATCAAGCAAATGTACTTGCACACGATTCTTCGTATTAAATCTTAGCAATCACATGTGACCAATAATATTGCCCAAGATAAAAAGTATTGAATCTCTCGGATTCGCTACCCATGATAAGTCAAAGCAATAGTTACCAATCCCACGTGATCCTATTTAAGGGACGAAGATTAAGAAACAACGAACCACTGAGTTCTAATTCTTCCTTGTTCATTTCTGAAGAATTTATCCTCCTGTAGGTCCTATTCAGCGCATCAGTCATGCACTAGTGTAATCTCTTGGTCAAGACAAACCAATCTGAGCCTTACACCTCAACCTTTCGCGGTGGTTGTTCATTTCCATCTAGGTCGTGAATGACGTACTTTTAGTTACAATGGACTATTAATTTAATCTTCTGTGATCTAGTATCACTAAATTAACTACAGTGTAACACGTACGAATTATTGAACAGTTATGCAGTAAATATATGTAACATTCAATCATATTTAAAACATCAGTGATAAACAATTTATTTCAGTAAATAAGTCTGGAAATTCAGTTTCGATTATACAAAGTAAAAGGCATACTTTTCAGTATAATCCCAACACAACATTCTTTACCAGCATCTCATTCTTCTCTGCCAATTTAGCTTCTAGAATTTTAGTCTGCTCCTGATGCTTCTGCTTCAGCTCTTCATTAAGCTCAGCCTTGACCCCCTCCGTCTTCTCTTCTAATATTCCTTCCATGGAGGTCAGATTCTCTGTCATAGAGTTCTGAAGTTGCACCAGTTCTGAAGAAGAACTCAAGCTTTCCATCTTCTGAGTTTGGCTGGCTAATACCTCCTCCATCTGAGCAACTTTTTTCAGGATTGGCTCAACCTTCTCTAACTTCTCCATCACCGGGGTGAGATCAATCTCAGGAGCATATCTGATTTGCTGTGTCTCCTGAGCTGGCTGTTCATCCTGAGTCTCAGTCTGAACCTGAGCTTCAGTCTGAACTGGGGTTTTACCCTGAGCTTGGGTGTCCACCTGAGTCTCGGTCTGCATATCAGACATTACATATTTAAAGATAGGTACTTCAGTAATCCTGGCATAATTGTTAATAGTGCCAAAAGTTACCTGAAGGCTAACTTCAGTCTGAGGATGTTCGACAGTAACCTTTTCAGCATCAGTTGAGTCTTTCTCCTTCTGAGATTGACTCTCATCATCCCCTTGTTGGTCCCCATCCTGAGATTTGTCTTTGGAGCTCGGGGCACCAACTTCAGCATTCCTCCTCTCAGCCACTTTCCTCTTAACTAGCTCATCAAAGTCTGAGATTTTCATCCTGAGCTTAGTTTTTCTGAATCCTGAGAATTCAGTGAGAAAAGTTGTTTCCTCTTTCCACCAGTCTTCCCCTCTGAATGAAGCTATGTTGAGCATCTCCGGAAGAGTCTGGTTGAGGATGAAGACTGTTGACCTCAATCTAAAGAAGATGTCTTGGAGGTCAGTGAATGAGCTAAGCTCAGGGTAGCGGTCAAGGATGAACCGTTCCCCCTTGCTTCGCTATTCGGTCTCTTCAGCTTCACCTTTCTTGAGTATCGGGCTCTCAGGTCAGTGGAAAGATCTGTTGAAGGATCAATCAATAATTCACTCAGGAGCTCATCAAAATTCATCGGCTCCTGAGGCTCAGCAAATTCTGAGGTTTGGGCAGGCAGCTCCTCAGTCTGAATTTGACTTGGTTCTGAGGTCTGAGCTGGCACCTCCTCAGTGGGATTTTCAGTTTGCTCTGAGAACTGAGTGGGCACTTCCTCAGAGGGAATCTGAACATTCTCTGAGGTCTGAGGTCCTTGGAATATTTCCTGAGAAAACTTATCAGAACTAAGCGACGTCTCAAGAACCTCAGAGAAGACTTGCTCCTCAGTTTGATCCTGTGCCTTTGAGATAGCCTGAGCCAATACATGTAAAGGTAATTTTTGAGCAGTTTGGCTCTCAGGCTGAATCTCCTCAGTCTCACTCTCCTCCTCATCATCAGTGAGAACCACCATTCTCTTGCGCTTTGGAGCGAGGGTCTTTTGCTTCTTCAATTTTTCACCCTGCTCTTTCTTGGCCTCCAACAAAGCCTTCCCCCTGGCTTGTTGGGTTTCTTCAGCAGCAGCAGCAACTGGTGATTCCACTTTCTTATCTTTCTTCCCTTTGATGGTCCTCTTTGCAGCAATGGGCTTGAACATTACTTTGGACTTAGGGAAAGGAGTAGAGTTGGCAAAGATGTCCTCCTCCTCTCGGCACATCTCCAAAATGAAAGCAATTTTGGTGGCATGGAGGATCTTGCCTTTGATCGATATAGAGCCATCCTCCTTTTTTATGACCTTGGCTTGCTCACTCACCACCTTGATCGGATACTTCAGCCAGTTGAAATCCTTGGTGGGTGAGTCCTCAATCGCCGCCATCAGTCGGAGTTTGGGAGTGCTAATCTGCTCAAAGCTCCCAGATCGACTCATTATACACTTGCTCACTATATCCATCAACACTTTGTATTTTGGCTTTAAATGCCGCTTATGTAAGGTCGCCTCAAACTTAACAGGATTCTCAGCTATCATATCAAGATACTCTTGCTCCCGTCCCAACATATACGTTGTGGGATCATCTCCCCTATCGCACAACTCAAAAACGTCATTCAAATTCTTGGGAATAATATACAACTCTCGAACAAAATCTACAAACTTAAATGAATGTTCAAGATGCGAAAAAAAATCTTGGACTCTATACAATCATCCTCATCTATTTCCATATTAGAGACGAACTCTATTACCTCGCGAGAATACTCCACCTCCGGTCGGTTCGCGACTAGATTCGTCAGTTTTGCTAGACGAATCAAATGGAGCGCCTCTTCTTCATGCTTGGCGTTTGAAGTACTCTCCAGAGAAACCACGTACTCATACCATGGCTTATTTGTTTCGGCCAATCTGTCGAATATGGTAGGAGTCATTTTGGGAATATTTGAGGTTAGGGTTTGGAGCGATGAAGCTTTTCTGGGTAAAGGGAATTTTGATTTGCAGAGGTTTTTAGGAAGATGAAGTTTCAAGGGTTTTAATAAAATGGCTTTGAATGGCTTTCAAGAGAATATATAGATCGAATTCTTGGGAAGTCGTGTGATTAATTAAAATCAACGGTTAAGATTAATCACTGGTTTAATCGGGTAGGCAAAAGGACGATCCTCCGAAAAGTAAGCCGCCACTTTAACCTCATTGGTGAATAAATGCAACAGGGCATTTAATGACTGTTGACCTTCCTTGGAATTTCAAAGATCCCGCCCAAAAACATTCTTCAGGTGTTTTGTATTTATTGCAAATGATTGCTGAGTTTCACTTAAGCAATAAATGAGTCGCATGCGTCATTACTTCTTCAGACTAATTTTCCTCTATTAGTCTTACTGAGTATTGACCTTGATAAAATGTCAGTATGATACTAAGCACTGAATGAGTTTAGTATGCTACTGAGTACTGACCTTCAGCATACCTGAGTTTCCTGAGACTCAGTTCAGTATTTCCAATTTTATCCTGAGTTTCTCAGTAGAAATCTGAGAAAACTTCATGCATCTGAAAACCTTCAATTTTTCAGATTTACTCTATACACATGGATCTAACATCCCTAATTCAACTGATAGTTCCTAAAATCTTTATTCAGCCAAAGGTTTAGTCAAGATATCAGCTCTCTGCTTATCAGTATGAATTTTCTCCATCCTGATGTCCTTTTTCTCGACATGATCTACGATGAAGTGATGTCGATATCCACATGCTTGCATCCGGTGTAATAACGGATTTTGTGAAATAGCAATGGCACTATTATTGTCACAAAATATTGGTACTTCATTCGCTACAACTTTATAATCCCTTAATTGTTATGCGAGCCAAAGAATCGAAAGCACAAAGCAGACTTCCCCGCAGACCATGTATTGACTTAGCAAGAAGATCTTGGTTGCTATTGAGGTCTGTTTGCTTTTGAAAACCAAGATATCACTTACTTCCAAGAAATTGACAAGTTCTCGTGGTGGACTTCTGTCAATTCTACAACCTCCATAATCAAAGACATCGAGTAACCAGTTAATTCAAGGTTATCATCAGCTGGATACCACAATCCTCTATTCACTGTGCCCTTAAGATACTTCAGTATCTTTTTGGCAGCCTCCATGTGACTAGCCTTGGGATTAGCTTGGTATCTTGCACATATCCCAATAGCAAATGTTATATCCGGCCTACTTGCTGTGAGATAGAGCAATGATCCAATGATTCCTCTATAATCAAGATGACTTCATCGATTTGCCTTCGTAATCGAGGATCCATCTTGTAGTTAGTATCCATGGGAATCCTAACTGCATTGCAATTCTGTACACCATATTTGGCAATCAGATCTCTGGTGTACTTTGCCTGGTTGATGAAGATTCCTTCCTTTGATTGTTTCACTTGAAGACCTAGAAAGAAATTCATCTCCCACATCATAGACATCTCAAATTTGTCTTTCATCAGTGTAGAAAACTTTTCACACAACTGATGATTTGGAGATCCAAAAATGATGTCATCAACATATATCTGAACTAGTAAGATATCTTCTCCATCTTCTATCCTGGACAAGGTTCTATCAACAGTTCCTTTGACAAAACTGTGGTCAGTAAGAAACTGAGAAAGAGTATCATACCATGCTCTGGGTGCTTGCTTAAGACCATACAAGGCTTTTCTGAGCCTGTAAACTTGGTCATTCTGTCTAAAACCAGGAGGTTGTTCCACATAAACCTCTTCTTTAAGCACACCGTTCAGAAATGCACTATTCACATCCATTTGATAGACTGTGAACTTCTTGTGGGCAGCATATGCAAGAAACAATATGATGGCTTCTAGTCTTGCAACAGGTGCAAAGGTTTCATCATAATCCAAGCCTTCTTCTTGGGAATAACCTTGTGCAACTAGTCTTGCCTTGTTTCTTAACATTGTTGTTGTTCTCATCTCTTTTATTCTTAAATACCCACTTGGTTCCAATAACATTGTGCCTTTCAGGTCTATCCACTAGCTCTCATACTTCATTCCTTGAGAATTGATTCAGCTCTTCTTGCATATCAGTAATCCAGTGAGAATCTTGTAGAGCTTCTTCAATCTCAGTAGGCTCTTTCTCTGATAGGAAGCAGCAGAATAGTGCACTCTCACCATGGAATCTTCTTGTTTTGACACCTTCAGTTAGATCACCCACAATCTGACTTGTAGGATGACTATCTAACCATCTTCTTCTAGATGTTCCCCCTTCAATAGTATCCTCAACATTTGAAATGTTAGGTTCAGTTAGTTCAATAAACTCAGGGAACAATAGAAAATGAGAAAGTGAATCATCTTCCTCAGGGGAAATTCTATTCAGAACATTGTCAGTGACATTTGTTCCCCTTTGGTTGATAGATTCAGAATTTACCTCAGTTGTGACCACATCTTCATTGGCATCACATACCCCGAAGTCCGAATCGGTGTGTCTGTTCAGATTGGTCACCTTTGGTGTGTTGGCTTTCCTGAGTCTCACCATCCTGAACTTCTTTATCTGAGTCTGAGTCACTCCAATCATAGAAGATGACTAACTTCTTCTTTTCAGGTTCAGTGAATGATTTGTCATTCTTTTTCAGGCTTAATCTGGTGATCCTCTTCGTCAGTTCTTCTGCATCATGTTCCTGTTTCTTCTGAACACAAGTAGATTCATCAAAAACAACATGAGGTGTTTCCTCCACAATAAGAGTCCTACTGGTTGTAAACTCGAAAGCTTTCTCGACTTTGAGAATATCCTAAGAATATTCCTTCATCAGCTTTGTTATCAAATGTTTTCAACTGATCTTTACCATTATTGTGTATGAAACACTTGCAACCAAACACACGAAAGAAAGAAACAAGAGTCTTCCTTTCATTCCAAAGCTCGTATGGTGTTTTGCCTTGACTCTTGGTCAGCATGGATCTATTTTTTGAATAGCATGCAGTGTTGACAGCTTCAGCCCAAAATCTTTTAGGAATATCAGCTCCAGCTATCATTGTCCTTCCAACTTCTTTTAGAGTCATGTTCCTTCTTTCAAAGAACACCATTTTGTTGAGGGTCCTTGCGGTGATGTTTCATGAGTAATTCCATTTCTTCGCACAATAATCGATATAATATGGTTTATAAATTGGGTTCCTTTGGGATCGATTTTGACCACACTCGATTTTTCTCAATAATCGAGCCTTTTCAAGAATTGAGGCAAATTTTATCTCGAGTCTCTTTCTTACTGAGTAAGAATATGACCCAAGTATATCTTGAGTAGTCATCAACTACTACGAGTGTATATTTCCTGCCATTAGTGCTTACTGGTGTTATTGGACCAAAAAGATCCATATGCAACAACTGAAGTATTCTTTCAGTAGAAACATCTACTTATCTTTTAAATGATGCTCTAATTTGTTTCCCTTTTTGGCACGCATCACAAATATGTTCCTTACTGAACACTTCATTAGGCAACCCTCTCACAAGAGCTAATCTTGCAAGCTTATTCAGGGTTTTGAAATTCAGGTGATTCATTCTTTTATGCCATAACCAACTGGTATATGTGGAACTTTTTGCAACCAAACATGTATCTTTAGGAGTTGAGCTCCAATCAGCAAGATACACATTTTCTTTTCTAGTACCAGTCAGTAATATTTTCTGTGAGATATCATCTTTCACATAACATAAGTTCTTAGAGAACTCAACATTAAATCCCTTATCACAGAATTGGCTTATTGAAAGCAAGTTATGCTTCAATCCGGATACATATGAAACACCATGGATATGAATCGAAGTCGATTTCCAAAGTTCCATATCCTTGATCTATCCCTTGGAGTTATCTCCAAATGTGATCCGAGGGCCTCTTTGTTCAACATAGTCACCGAGTATCCGCTTGAATCATGTCATATGTCTTGAGCATCCTTGTCAAGATACCATACAGTGAGGGGGCCTTTTTCATCTCTCTCATCAGTCTTTATGTGATCTTTAATCACCAAAGTGCCCTTGTTTTTCCCGAAAAACAGATCAATTTTTAGGTACCCAATTTGTGTAGGGTCCTACAAGGTTAATTTTGTACCTTTCGGAATCCAAATCTGCTGACAACTCTAATCACTTTAGAGTGGGCGATCTGTCTTCCATAAACATCTACATACACATTTACTACTCACGGGTGCCTTAGTAGTTTCACGTGTATAGTGCTAGCCTTAGAATGAACATGAGCCTTAGAGTTTTTCTTTGGTACATGCCTTTTGTTGATTTCTTTTGGCTTTCAGACATGCGGTCCGAATCTTTGTTGACTTCGGGTTCAGGTAACCTTTTTACCCTTAGGCAAGTGGGGTTCGGGTTGCTGTCTTGAAATTTGGGTCTTTCAAGATCTTGAGGACTTGGTCTCTTCGATTGAGAATGTCTCTGAAAGTGTTTTTCTCTTCCGAAGATTCCTCCGATGGTTTAGTGTAGATCCTTTCAGTTTGCATTCTTAGCCAGGGGCTTCAAGTACTTGCACGAAATTTTCCCTCGAAAGTGCTAAGGTTTTCTAGCCTTCACCTGAGGTTTGGGCTTTCTTACCTGATCATTCAGTTTTATTGGAACCATAGGTCCTTTTCCTTGTCTAACATCTTGGGAATTTCTTGGTTTGAAGTGTAGGTGCCACGATTTAACAAAGATTGTCTTCTTGCTACTTGATGCAAAGATTGAGATGACCTTGTGAGGTTCCCCCCGAATGTATCCCAATCCGGATTTTTATAGTGGCGGTCTCTCGATAACTCAATTTCATCTATCACTTTAGATGCAGATTCAATAGAGTTAGCTTCTTTCGTGCACTATCCTCACATTTCGTAGAGTTTCATGCTTCTCGGAGAGGTCATTGAACTTAGTTACGATCGGTGAATCTCTTGGTGGATTTTTCTAGCTTTTTCGATTAGGGTCACTATCAACTTCTCTTTCTCACGAGAGTTGTACTTTTCGTAACATCCATTCATCAAGAGTTCCCATTAATTGAGAAGTGATTTTGAGATTGCTAGAGTCTTTCCACTTAAGATTTTCAAATTTTTAAGTTCCTTATTACGCTCTTGAGTTTCATTTAGCAGTTCTTGTAAAAGCGACATAGTCCTTCATCGGACTCTCAAAAAGAATCCATCAGTCAAATTATTTGCTTACGATTGAACTTGACAACTCTTGTGCTAGTGTAGGAGCAACAACAGAGAGAAAGAAGAGTTTACCTCCTCAATAGCCATTAGACAGAGGTCATCACTTTCACTGTCTGAGAAGATTTCATCTGAAGAGCTAGATCCTTCCTCAGAATGTTCTTCTTCTGCAACCATGGCCTTTTGCTAGAGAACTTCTTGTCTTTTTTTAGCTTGCCTTTCTCTCTCTCCTGCTTTTCGTGTCGGACAATCATTTCGAAGTGACCTTTCTTTTGGCAATTGTAGCATTTGTTGGCATCATCATCCTGATCACTTTCTTCTTTGGACTTGGAGTCCTTCCTTTTGGATGACGATCCTTCAGCTTTCAGGTCCTTCTTCTTCAATTGATTTGATTTGTCCTCGGCTTTCTTCCGGTACTGTGATTCCCCGTAATAGTTTTTGTATTTTCCATATCGACTATTAAGTCTTTTCAAACCTCCTTGCCATCGATTGCTAGCTTATCCTCAAGCTCATCCCGATTCTTAGCAAGGAGTTCTCGAACTCTCTAGTTTTCTGTGTTTTATCCTTGACTTTGAAAGCTACATTTTTACTAGATGATGAATCATCTTTCTTTCATCGACCTTTTTAGATTTCTTATCAATTACGAACTCATAGGCCTTCAAATTTCGAGAAGACTTGTTGATATGGCATTGAATTAATGTTTTTGGTGTTTTCAATCACCACTGCATGCATATCCCATTTCTTAGAAAGACCTCTAAGAATTTTCAATGCAACTTCTCTCTGTGGATATTTCTTTCCAAGTGCATTCAGATCATTCATAATGCTAGTGAATCTGACTTCAAATTTGTCAATAGATTCACCTTCTTCCATTTCAAAACTGTCAAACTTTCCAATTGCAACTGAAAGTTTGTTTTCCTTGATATGATCTGTGCCTTGGCACACATTCTGAGTAGTGTATCCCAAATTTCTTTTGCAGTATTACAGTGAGAAATCATTCCCATCACACCATCATCAATTGTACTGTATAGTGTGTCTTTGGCAATATAGTCTAGATTGACTAACTTCCTCTCCTCAGGAGTTAGTTGGTCATCAGACTTAGGAAATTCTGCTCTAGGATCATTTCTCTCATTTTCTGTTCCTCTGGGATTCACCACAGTAAATTGGAATGGCCCTTCAGAGACCACTCTCCACATTCGTTCATGTTTAGAATACAGGTGAGCCTGCATTCTTAGTCTCCATAAATCATAGTTCTCTACTGAGAACATGGGAAGTTTCTTAGAAGACATTTTGTCTGAGTCTTTTAAGAATTCAGCAAATAAGATCAGTTCAGATAGACCACAAGTATTTTAGCAAATTTTAAAACTTTGGTCAACAAAGCAGGTGGTCAAGTTGAACCACTGCTCTGATACCACTTGTTGGTCCCGGTGCAAACGAGTCTTACACGTGTATAGGGGGGAATACACGTGTTAAGTGTTTTTAAAAACTTTTTTCATCGATCGAGGTTTGGGGAGTTGTCGATGATTTGGTTCTGAGAAGCACAAATCGCTCTGAGTCAAAGTCTATCTGAGACAGTGATCCTGAGCTGCTTCCAGATACCTCAGATAATCCCAACTGATCCTGAGTTTTCAGAGATCCTGAGTTGCTTGGATCAGATAACTAACTTACTGAACCCTCAGAAGAGTAAGTTCAGTTTGGTAACTATCTGTTCTAGCTACTCAGATGTGCGGAATGGTTGGCCCTAAGTTTATACTCGTTTTAAGCTTTTGCTGAAAACCTTTCTTTTTAATGGAATAGTGATTAGGTTGTGATTCAATTCAGATGCAACTTCAGTGGATTGATTCCAACTGAATATCAGTGAAAATATGCTTTCAAAACAAAGTAATGCAACAGTTAAGAAACAGAAAGCAAAGAACACAGCAAGTTATAGTGGTTCAGAGACTCAAGCTCCTATGTCCACTCTCTCTGATCTCTTCAGAGAAATTAACTAATCACTTCCTAAGGCTTTCTGACTACCTCTGTAGTTTACTAACCTTTCTAATTTTGAGCTTTCTGACTACCTCTGTAGTTTACTAACTTAAAACTCACACAAGCTTTCATACATCCAAGATAGATTACTCACTTCTTCTCTAGAGCTTTCTGACTACCTCAATGTAGTTTACTAACTCTTTACAACTCCAATCTCACCAACAATCACACTCAAACTACCTTACAAAGGGTTTGGGGTTTCTTGGTTGGTTTCCAACTAGGATGAGATATCCTTTACAATAAAGAACAATGCAAAGGCTAGGATATCTCGACTAAGCTTTGGATATATCTTATCAAGCTAGGCTTAGTGGAATGAGTTCTCTTCGATATAAAGCACTTGGGAAATTCTTGGGTTTTCGAGTGCTTCAACTTGCAATAATAAGTTTGAGCTCTTGAGTTGCTTACAAATTTCCCGTAACCTTACAATGTAGAGGGTCACAAGTATTTATAGGCATACACCAAGGTCACTCTTGAAAAAACTATCCGTTGGAAGAGATAGCTCCGTGAGTTTCCTCTTATGGTGTGTGAAGAACGGCTATATTTAGGGTTTGAGACTCCTGAAGACGTTTTAGGCAATAGCCTTTTATGTAGCTTGGTCAACACTTTTTGCGATCTGGAAAACATAGTATTCGACATTTTTTCAGGTGACCGTCATTTGTCGATGTCGAGAAGGTCAAATGTTGTCTTCTTCTTATTGGCTATTATCTCCGGTTAGGTAGATAAACCACGGCTCTTTTTGGTCAATATCTCCGGTGATATAACCTTAACAACACTTTGTTTTAGTTCCTTTTTTTCTGCATTTGAATGTCTTGGGCAATATCTATTTTTCTAGGAATCGCGTTTTTCGATTTTGCATCCTTGGATAGATATTTTGATTGCCTCGGAACATTCGGGTTTATCTTGAACATTGAGACATTACGAGGTTCTTCAATAATTCTTTGTGCCTTGATATCCTCTGTCTTGATCTTACTTGTCTTTTTTGTCTTACGTGTCTTGAGTTTTCTTAGTCTTACGAGTCTTACGAGTCTTGAGGGTCTTACGAGTCTTCCACGGATATCTTGGCCGATATCTTGAGTCTTAATCTTTGAGTCTCTCGATTTCTTCTTGAGTCTTGATTTCTCGATTTCTCCTTTGAGTCTTGATTTCTCGATTTTCCTTGAGTTTTCGATTTCTCAATTTCTCCTGAGTCTTGATTTCTCGATTCTTCTTTGAAACTTTCGAAACTTGGTTTTATATCTTTGAAACTTGGTTTCTTGAAACTTACTAAGTCTTCAGAACCTATCAGAATCTAACCTGATCTATATCTCCTGACTATACATATTGCAGATATCATTCTGAGTACTCTAAAACTGAATCCTGACCCAACTATCAAGATTATCCTGAACATGTCATACTCAGGGGTTTTGGGATCTAATAAAAAACAATCTTTATTAAATTCATCTCCCAACAGGGGTGCTCGGATCTATTCAAGGTGTATTTAAATACATATTTAAATTAATCAATTAATTACTAACATGAATTAATCATAAGTCAATTCAACATAATAATTAAACAAGCAAATAAGCAACATGCGTATACATAATCCACGTAAATCCTAAACATGCGGAATCTAGGAGTTACGAGATTACTTACCTCTTGTAGAGACAACTGTTGAGACGATGGATCCACCCAAAGTGCCTTCTCAAATAGGTCTCACGTCCACGAACGTAATCCGGTGGGAGGATTCTCAACGAACGATTTTAATTTAAAGGAGAAAATATAAAATATTTTTGCCACCACCTTTGTGGATTTCTAATTTTTCCAACACATAGAATTACTTTGGGGATGAAAAATTCATCCCCTATTTATAGGACTAGGGGGGGGGACGAAAATTTTGCTTATGTTGGGCATTGGGAAATTTCCTTGCTTCTTCCTCAAGATACAATCTAAAATATATCCAATATATTCTATTTCCCAAAATATCTCCCAACAAAATTTTTCCTCCTTTCTTGCTCCCCAATTTTCGAAATCTCATTCAAGTAGGGATAAAATAAGATCTTTTTCATTTCTTGAATTTATGGGATAAACTTGTATCTCAAGATCACTTATTCCATAAGATATTTCCAAGAAAATCAAGAAAAAATCTTTTTCTCTCTCCTACCCAAATTTTCGAAAATAATTGTGAAAAAATTAGGCAAAATATTTTCTTCTCCTTTTCATTAATTGGACTTTAACTTGGGCTATTTGAGGGGCCTTTACGAATTAATATTGGACCTCCAATGGGCTATGAAACTTTAATATTTAGCCAAAATATTATTCAAGCCTATTAATATTAATTTATTCCACTATAAAATTAATATTGAACTATCCATCTTAACCCACATTACGACTTCACAATAATATGGCTCCCGGTCATTATTTCCCGTGTTTAAGATTATCTTAGTCCATTAATTAATTAAGCCACTGAACAGACTTTATATTAATTAATATCTTTGTCTTTGGAGTAAAGACAACTCAACATTATTATCCATACCGGAAATAAATTTCCACTTGCAAGATTTGGTATGATAAAGATTCTGAGCTCACCAAGGGGACAGATCAAGTAAGACGTACTTGCACACGATTCTCCGTATTAAATCTTAGCAATCGTCGTGTAATCAATAATATTGCCCAAGATACAAGGTATCGAATCGCATTAATTCTCTTCCCATCATAAGTCAAAGCAATAGTTATTAATTTCACACGATCCTATTTAAGGAACGGAGATTGAGAAATAACGAACCACTGATGTCTAATTCTTGTATATTTAGTATTGAAGAATTTGTCCTCCTGTAGGTCCTATTCAGCGCATCATAATGCACTAGTGTAATCTCTTGGTCAAGACAAGCCAATCTGAGCCTTACACTTCAACCTTTCATGATGGATTGTTCATTTCCATCTGGGTTGTGAATTTGTACTTAATCACGAGGAACTGTTAATTTGATCTTCTGTGATCTGGTATCACCAAATTAACTTCAACGTAATACGTACTCACTTATCGAATAGGTTTGCAATAAATATATATAACATTCATTCATATTTAGTGCAACAGTGATAAATAATTTATTTCAGTAAATAAATAAGAAATTCAGTTTGGTTATACAAAGTAAAAAGCATATTTTTCAGTATAACCCCAACAGGTTGGAGTCCTGAAACAGAAAAAACAAGTTAATATCAGTCCACAGAACAAATAGAGAAATGATACACTTACTTTGGCAAACTTCAAAGTCAGTCGGAATATCCAAGCGAGCACCCGGCTCGCTACCCGAAGCAGAACTTCTCCAATCACCCCCAACAAACCAAAATTTCTCTTTTCAATCTTTAATCTTGTTCGACACTTCTTCCACAACCTTACAGTATGTGTTCTCCTACATAAACAACTACCCATGCTCACCCTTAGGCCGGGATAAATGGACCAGGCGAGCAAGTGTTGGGGAATTAATTGTTCGGATCTATTCGGGATGAATATTTAAATACAAATTTAACCCTAACAATTATTACTAGCATGAATTAATCCTATATTAATTAAAATAATAATCCAACAATAAATCATGCATACAAATTCGTCACATAAATCCTACGCATGCGGAATTGCTAGGAGTTTACGTGAACTAACCTCTCAGAATGACAACCGTTGAGAAGATGGATATCTCGTTCGCACGAATAAACCCAAAGAGTCTTCTCAAGTATTCCCTCGTCCTTGTTCAACAATCCGGTGGAAGGATGCTCGCGAACAATTAACAAAAGGAAAACAAAATTATGTTGCACCACCTTTGTGAATTTCTAATTTTTCCAACACATGAAATTGCATTGGGGATGAAACATTCATCCCCTATTTATAAGAGGGATGGTGGTCGCAAACAGAGAGTCGAGGAGAATCGAACGGGAAGACATGATAAAAATCGAGAAGAAAAAGAGAAGCTAGTTACCTGAAAAAATTCATCGTCGGAGAAGACAAAATTGCCGAAATTCTTAGAGAAAGAAAGAGAGCAGAGGAAAGCGAAGGAAAGGAATGAGAAATAAAGGTGAAAGGGGTTTATATAGTTTCTGGATTCAGGGCTTGTGATTTTAAAATTAAAAAACCCCCTCGTTTCCCGAACCTCGACCCCCATGCGCCAAATTTTCTCTGTACCTGTAGGGGATATCTGCCTCGAGATATGCTCCACGGGAATCGAGGTAATGCCTCAGACTCTCCCTCGAAGGTAACCAACAGTCAGACCCCAGTGATGAATGTAAAGCAGCCCGACTGAGGGGTATTGTTGTGCACGGTCAAGAGCTCTCATGACACATGTTCGCCAAATAAACACGCTGACCAGTAAACTAGATGCGCTCACTGGCACGCCAGACAGGTGTTCGCCAACTGGACGAACACCCTGCTCGTCCACCTGTACTCGCCAGGAGCTCGTCAGCTCGGGCGACCAGAGAATATCAGAGGCCACCACTCTACGGAAGGTATGCTCACCCGGCAACCCAGTGGCTACTCGCCAAGACAGGAGCACAAGTAGCGACCGAACGGAAATCCAGAAGAATAGAGAAGGGAAGACCTGCTCGCCCCACAAGGCGAGCATAAAGCAAGGACCAAGGCGCTTGGCCTGCGGCCGCGCCTTCCAGGCAAACAAGAAAACCAGGTCACCTTTTAAGCTAGTACCACTTGGATGACAAGTCAAAGACTTCACAAGCAAGCAAAGACAGATGTCTACTAGGGAAGCGTAGTAGAAAACGTGGTAACACCACATGTATTCTTGCATGACAAGAAATGGTCAGCTCGTGCTTGCCAAGGCAACACATGCTTGTCAAACTACTATAAATAGACCCTCTGAGGTCAAATAAAGGGTTCATAAATTTTCCACACAATACTTTTATACCTGCTATCCACTTTACCATACACTTGTGCTCGCCACACACACTTTGTGCTCGCCACGCACATTCAGTGTTCAACACATAATCTACCTTTGTTAAGTTGTCACTTATCACACATCACGCCACATCATAATTCCCACGTAAGATGACTAACAGCAACATAAAAGATAAATAATGGAAAACTATATATAATTAAATAATTGCACACCTATCTATAAGTTCAAATTTTTAAATGAGATTAAATTTGTTTTGATATCGATCAGAGCATTTGGCTCGATTGCGCCTACGTTATGAGTTCAAATTTCTACTGACAACAATTTTGTCCACATTAAATAATACACTTGTTGGACCTCCTCATTCCTCCACATGATAGAGTTGACAACCCAACGTACAATTCAACCCACAAGTGTAGGAGAATATTAGAAAACTATATATATATATATATATATAAATGAATCAATTTTTCACCTCTCTATAAATTTGAATTTTTAGATGACATACAATTCTTTCATCCAGTCCATTAAATTGAGTTCAGTTGATAGAGATATGTTTGTATTTATAAATATACGACCATTCTTAAGTTTAATCGATGTGAGATTTCGTCAATTTGGATATGCACTATTTGGTCAATTTGGAAGGCACGAAATGAACAAATTTTTGATAATATCAAACCAGAGGTCAACAAAATTGTGGATGAAATCAAAGCGAAAACATAGTCGTGGATCGTGGCGAAAAATTCAAAGGCAACAAATCTATCGTTTTTGAAGTGGTGAACATCCCTTGAGTATATGTGTATTGCAATATACTTAATAGGAGTAGTTATTGATGAGCGATTCTCTATACATTTTATGTCGGAGTTAGTGTTTAGCAATTTGCATAACTTGTAAGAGATGGAGTAGCCATTGTACTCTAATTTCTTGTTATTAATAAAATTTTGGTTGACTGTTAAAAGTAAAAAATCGATGTGAGATTTTGATTGTCCATCTTTCCGAACGAACATTTAAAAATAATTAAACAAAAAAATTGAGAATAAGAAAAGTGGGAAGGAGAGCATGATAGTCTGCATGGCCAAGAATGTGACAAATAACCAACATAACTGCCAGTATCGCAGGCTACACTCTTTCGGCCTTTGATGTGGCCCTTTTGCTATTAAGATTCTCGCATACACATTTCATGTAAATTTATTATTTAAATTTAAAAGTGTGTTGTTAATTATACACTTCTAATAATTGAAACCATATAAATATTGTTTTTTAAAGTTTGAGGAAAATTAATAAGTAATTTTTTTATTTTTTTTTTGGGGTGGTGGGGGTAGTGGGGGTTTACTGTCGATCCGGTATTGAATAATTTGATACATAGTGTGTCTATTGCATTCACCACATACACACCCCCATAGTCCTTTTGTCGGTCCAATAAAGATATACACTTTTGGTTTTTATGATAAAATAGAATCAACCAAAAAGGGAATTGATCCTTGATAATTTTAAAGTTGAATATACAAAGAAGGGAAAGAGAAAGGTGAAAAGGAAAAGGAAAAGGAAAACAGAAATAGTGGTTTGATATAAAGTCAAATTTAATTATTTCTTATTTTTATAGGAAATAGAATAAGAAATTGTATATATGTAGATGCGTATGTATACTTGGCGATTTGATCACAACTATACTCTTTTTTTTTTTCAATTGCAGAACTCATTATGGGCCTTATGTTGTAATCTTGTGTCTTATGATTTAGTTAATTATCAATATATGATTCTTATATATGATATCATTAATAGTTACTCCCTTAGGGTCAATAAATTCAAAAGAGAAAAAAATAAGTTCAAAAGAGAAAAAAATAAATAAATGTGATACGGTATCATACAATTGTGATCTGGTTCTACATTTTGATAATGACTTATCATAATTGATAATACACTTTTTTCTTTTTATGTGTTTCAAAAAAAAAAAAAACTATTAGTTTTATGTTTTAAAGAATTAAATTTTCCGAGGTAAGTAGATATTAGGGGGGTTCATGTAGTTTGAAGATTATCGAATTCGAACTGAAATCAGGGTCGAAAAAGAACTGAACCGAACAAAAAATAATCATTGGCCTTTTGACCTTTTCCGAATCGAATCGAACCGAATTTTTCTTGGTACGGATTTGGATATTACCGAATTAGTCATACCGAAAAACCGAATAAAACCGCACCGAACCGAATAATCAAATTAAATATGTCAAATTGTGTTATAATGTTACTGAGTTCAAATATAGTTATATGATAGTATAATTAATCAATTTTTAAAAATTAAATTATTAATAATAAATTAATAGTAATTTCAAATTCAAACACCTTAACTAGATAACCACAAAATTTTATTTTAGACAATGATATTATTCAATCAAAACATGAATGAGTTGTTAAGTAATTATGATTTTAACTTAATACGGGTCAACGAAAGAAACTAATATTATTCAATGGAAACGCCTAACACTTTTAAGTGAAAACAACTAATACTGCTCCGTGAAAAAAACAAAGGGAGAATAGAAAAAAAAAAAAAAGGGGGGTAAAAATATTGTGTTCCTTCCCAATCTGTTCTGTTTCGATCCTATTTTGTTATAACCGAAAATTCGTTCCGAACCCGCATACCGAAAAATAATAAATGTGTACCGACTCGTGCCAAAATTTCGATATGAACACGGACACTCAAATTTTAAAATACATTGGAGATTCATGCACTATTGATTTATAACAAAGTAGTTAATACTTTTTAATGAAACGACAAATTAAAGTAGCGAGCTATTTAATTAACACTGATTATAAATACCTTTAAAAAACATTGATTATAAATACACACTGATTAATAAATACACACAAAATACAAATCAATTCAACAGTTAAAAAACTTTTCACAAAAATAATCATGGTGCATGATCAAGTTACATTAAATTATCTAATTAAGAAATAATCATAGTGTATGTACAATTGTAAAAATATAATATCTTTAATTTCTTCTTATCTTCATGTCCAGAGTAATTTTTTAAAAGCTACGTGTTTTTTTATAAGTTTCAAGTGTACGGAGATCTTCCTATTTCAAAATATCAATACCAATTTAATAATTCACAATATTAATGGGCAAAAATTAATTTCCATTTGAAAAAACATTATTAATTAATAAACAAGAAGATAAATATACAAAGTTGTAAAACTTTTTATCCTAGCTATATATTTGCCTGAAACTGATCTATAGTTAATCCTTATCTTATCTGATATAACATTCTGAATTCTTTTTAATTTTCTGCTCATAATGATTCATTATAGCCTCATTCTACAAATTATAAAAAAAATGTCATAATTAAATTAACTTGCCCTAATCATCTCTCTCTTTTGATGTTTACTAATTTATAATCCAATCCTTTATCTAAACAGTTAGTGAGGTCGACATATCCATCCAATTTTGAGCTTATAAATAGAAAAGTTTGAACAATGGATTTGGATCTCTCCATTTTTTTTTGTAAATTTTTTATAAACTTCGAAGAGAAAGACACAATACAGGGGTTTCATACTTTATATTTTTTTATATTAATTTATTCTGTGTCTTTCTCTCTTCAAAATTTACAAGAAATTTATGAAAATAAAACGTAGAGAATTCAAATCATTGAACAATATGATCTAATATGATCTGTCCTTAAGGGCCAAGAGATATATAGTGCTCAATTTAGGGATTAGGGTTTCATGTCACATCTTTATGATTAGTCCTCTCAATGGATGCACATGTGCTTTCGCTTTTTATCTTCATCATTTGGATAATGACTCTCACAAGTGTCAAGTATATATATGCATACATTTTATATATATATATATATATATATATATATGGCTAAATTTTTATGCATCTAAGTGCATCAATTTTATAAATATACAATTTATTATACTAAAAGATATAATTTATTTACACTTAATTGAATATTTTTTTATATTAATAATAACACGATTAAACGTAAAAAAATTATATATTTTAATATAATAAATTACATATTTTTAAAATGTAATATCAATATCACAGTAGACATGAATGCACATGAACCCAATCTAGATATACATATCTTGTCATATATGTGTTAATCGGCATACATAATTCTAACATACTTGTCTAAATTACAAAAATTAATACTAGTATTATAATTCGTTGTTAGTTTGTTCTTGATTGTGATATTTTTCTTGAGCGTATTATATTTATATGTCCGCAATCTACATCGTCAATTCCACATATGTGTCAACATATGTATATTAATTGCACTTGAATAATTAATTAGATATTATGGGTGTATAACACGTACGATATAAAATTGGAAAAATGTTTCGAGTTGAATCCATTAAGTTCGAATGCAACTTTCGTAACATAATAAAACAAATCAACCGCCACCTCGAATAAATTCACATAATATAATTAAAGAAGCTACTTAAACTTTACCTTGAATACTTATAATTGACTCTTGAGATTAAATATAACTAGTATTTTGAGTAAATAGAAAAACTCATGCCCAACATGCTAAAAATTCCTCACAACTTAATAAAATAATAAAATAAGGGGAAGTGGGGGTATGGACGAGAGATATTTAGGACAAATAAAACTTTATTTAATTAGTTATCCTACTTTTTTTTTAAACAATATATATAATCACTTTAAATTAATTCCAACTGAAACAGTTGATGCTGTGAAACAAATGGGGCCTTCCTACGAGGCTCCAGGTCGGTATGACGGCCTTCCACGAGGGTGAAATCGACATTTTTTCAAATATTTGTTAAAATATTGTTTTGGAATATAGTATTAAAATAAGCTGGTATATATGATTAATCTCAACTTTAATCAAATTAAACAAGAGGAATTAAAGCTTAATGGAAGGTTGGTGAAAATCAATGATTCTGGTACGTAGTACTTGTAATCATTAATATAAACCTTAATACAAGACAAATTAAGGATTAATTACTGTTGATTAATCCTGCTAATTATGAATTAAGTGGGATTTAATTATTGCTTTTTTCAGAAAGTATCGACTTGACAAAAGTGATTATGAAGCACCAACTCATGGGCATGTCATTTCAACCTCACAAAGGCCAGAAAATGAAGATAAATCCCGTTTGATATTATGAGCCATAATTATATCTGATAAGACTTTAAGCTTGCAGCTTTTTAAATAGTTCTTCTTTGGATTATTATATGCTATAAAGTATAAACACAACATAATCTGTCAAATTTGAATTTAAAAAGACATTGTAAAATTTAGTGTATACAATACAAAAAATTTGTCAAATAATGAGGCGTTAACAAGGATATTAACGAGGGCTAATAATTCTTGATAGTTTTCTTCTCGGTGTTATCAAGAACAAATGTAGCATTAATAACCCTGCAAAAGTGAAAATTATAAATATAAAAAAGTGAGTGAATTCGCAAAACTTGGTGTCGAACCCGCGAAACCTCGCATGTAAATGTACTACAATTGCCATCAGTTACGTGATTGATATTTAAATTACCACTTCCAATATATATGTATCATAACTCCCTCTCTAAGTCAAAATTATAAAATGTAAAATTCACAAAGCCTTGAAATCAAACCTATTAAGTAGCTACATTCACCACCAGGCCAAGCTACATTTTTATTATATTTTTATTTTTAGCAACAACGACTCTTAAATCTCTCATTAGTTCTGGGTTATCAAAGTCTTCTTTAAAATGCTTGTTATTAGCAACATTTTCTTTTAACCCTCGTTAATGCCCTCGTTAAATAACAACTTTTTTTGTAGTGATATATAAGTATATAAAAGTGTAAAATTTAGACAGAGTAAAAACACATTAATACAAATGGTACAAGTTGGATATTGCCTATCAGCATACCATAGAAAAATTCATTCAAAATAGTGCACTACATTGCCTAAGGTACGCTGGAGACATCAAATTTGAATAAAACTACTATTTGTTGTAATAGTTTATTGAGTTGATATGATTTTATATTGATGTACAAATATTATTTCAACATCAATCACTGTAGCATAGATCGAGAATAACAATTTGAAGTAAGAAAAAAACAATTCTTGATAGAAGATATAAAATTTAAAGTAATTTCCAAAAAAAAAAAAATCGTATAATTCAAAGTTTCAAACCTGTTCGATGAAAATTAGTTATATATATTCTTTAATAAAAAAACGACGAAATTAGGTAGAAGGCTTGATTGAATTCTATTTTTATGTTTGGAGAAATGGCCCCCTACCATGGAAGATTTGGTGCTGGGAAACGTGCAATCTAATCAGAGGCAGAACACTTGCTCTACTCACAACTTTTTTCAAAATTAAGGGGCCGCATGACAGGCTGATCCTATAATTTTAGAGTTTAAGTCTGATTTTAAAATTCAATCCACTCATAATTATAATATTTTTATATATGAACTAAAAGATTATGCAAATTATTTGTGTTTCACAATTTGAAAGTCATCCCAAATATATAGATTTGTTTGACTTTTTACACAGATTAAGAAATTGTATTAAAAATGTAAATTAAACAAGCAAAATTTCTATTATACTCTATTTAATGATTGTTATAGTTTCCAACACAATTAATACATAAGGTTATATTAGTAAATTAATTAGAAAAAATTACTTTTTATAGAAACAAGTCTATATATTTAGGACATACATAAAAAGAAAACAAATCTATATAATTGAGACGGATGGAATAATATTTAATGACAACTTAATATAAAATGAAGGATTTGCAAAGATTCTATTATATGTATGCAATATATTTTATTATTTTATATTAATTGTTTGTCACTTTGAGGTTTATATAAAAATAAGAAATATAATTTTTTGATAAATTTTTCTTAAATAAAAATAAAAGAGAAGAGATAGAGTTTGTGAAGGAAAGTGTGTTTTTCATAATAAATTGATCTTTAGGGTAAAATTAATTGTGAAAAATTGTAAAAATATAGCAAAAATGATAATTATTTCGAAACAAAATTTATTTGGCAAGATTTTATACCAAGAAAATTAGGATAGATTTAATTATGTATATGTCATATATTTAAATAATTGGGATTTGCAAAAGGTACTGGAACTCGAACCTAGACAAAATAGAATAAAATACTTGTTCTTTCCATTAGGATATTTCACAATATATTAATAATTTTACAAGTATAAATGTATAATATTATATATATACATATATAGAATTATGGGCCCCTAAAAATTGATAAAATTTTCGGCCCTGAGTCAGATGACTCATTCGACTCAAGAAATGCACTGCCCTACCGCTTGGCAGGATTACTCATGAGCTACTTGTGTTCGACTCGGAAAAAAACTCGAAATTGACTCGAGTTGAGCTCGAGTTCGAGGCGCTCGAGTAGTTCTCGAGCTCAAGTTTGAACTCAGCAATAGTAGGCTTGTTAGGCTCGCGAGCTTAATCGAGCTCACATAAATTTACTGTTTTATCTACAATATTTTGATTATTTATAAATAATTCTAATTATAGATAAAATAAGAATATTTAATTAATATTATGTAAGCAATCGAGCCTAGTCGGGGTCGTGTATTTCGAGTTTTTCATCGAGTAATGCTCAAGTTCAAAAGAATTGAGCTCGATCAAGCTCGAGTCGAGTTTCTTGATTCGAGTTTTTTAATCGAGTCGAATTCGAGCTTGGTACTATTCGGTTCGACTCGTCTCATTTACACCCCTATCATTTGGTATGCAAATATTAAACATGTATGAATAGTGATGATAATAGTGAAAAATGATCAAAATATAATAGATTTTTTATGTTTGTATTGTTTATTGGATAGTGAGAATGACAATCCTTATAATTGATGATAATATTTGATTACTTAAATTCATTATGAATATTTTTTTTTTCACTAAAAATGACTGCACTTTTAAAATCATAATTTTGGCTCAATTTGAAATCGGAACATAAATTTAAATAAAATAACAATTACATTATTATAACACCATGAAGAATTTACAATAAAAATTACTAGCAAATGGATTTAACGGCCCAGTGAATATTTAATTTGTTAAATGAAATTAAACCTCTTGATCACTAGAATTCTCCAACCTTCAATCATGAAAACCTTTACTAGAATTCTGACATTGTACTTAAAAAGAGTTCATGTTGCTATATGTGAAGGTGCACCCAAGGAATATATATATATATGGATATATAGGCTGAATAGTCACATTCAAATGTAGTCCATCACTTACATACTTCATTAATTGTAATCCTTTCAAATTTAATTAATTGCAACTACCCTTGTTTAAATTGTAACATATGATCGACCTCAATTTAATTAAAGAGCAATATTATTTTGCATTCGATAAGATCGGTTTGGACTAGAATATATTCAAAGATATAAATAATAGAGATACATATATATAAGTCCTGTAGGCTGTAGGTAGGTCAACAATAGAGAAAAACTTGAAAAGGTTGATCAAATCATGTGCAACAACAGATGTTTGCCAAAAAAATATAAAGTATTTTCCCATAAAAAGTTGGTCTTTGCTCTAGACTCTCCAGTTGTCATGCCTACGCCGAGTGCAGAAAGAAGAACAACACACAAATAGAGATTATGGTGTTGGCATGAATATGATGGCATGATTACAAGATTTTCATAAAAATAAAGTAGGAGTAATATCAATATGAGGTCATGGATAAAATTTAGTGGTATGGTTGAGATATAGTTAATTTATGTCATATTATAATTGAACTGACATTCTCCAAAAAGATATCACACAACTTTATTTAAACAATTATCATATATCCCTGTCATACATTACGGGATCTTGTGTTGTATGGATATTTTAATCACCTCTTTAACTTTTCTATTTTCTCTTTATTTTATTTTTTTTTTTTAATATTACTGAGTCAATTAAAGACTTAAAGTTATAAGTTTCTGCCATTTCCATGAAAAATATATTGTGCTATAAAGATCTCCTATATATATAATCAAGCATAGTAGACGATTGTTTTATCAATGGTTGAGGAAATTTATTATGAATTAAATTGAAGTAAAATTTTCTTTTGTATTGTTTGCATAACATGATTACAGAATTGAAATCTTTTGAACCTACGGGCTTTGAAGTTTCAAACTCGAATTACATCGCATTTGCTCAACATCACGGACCTGAGAATAATGGGCTGAGTATTGGGCCTATTCGGCCCATTATTTAGTCAGCGGGCTTCCTTTAATAGGCCTATTTAGAAAATTCCAGGCCTTTGAATTCATTGCGAGTTTTACTAACAATTCTCTGGGCCTTGCATCACAGATTTTTGCAACTTTTTTATTATGCAATTGGTGCAGACAATAAGTTATTGTCTACCACAATACAATATTTATTCTTATAAATTATCAACCAAGGTATATTTTTTTTTATAACTCGATATCCGATCTAAGTACCGATTAATCTGGGGGACCACTAGTGGTATATTCATTCTTAAATATTTATTCTTATAAAATATCAATCAAGGTATATTTTTTTTTATAACTCGATCTCCGGTCCAAGGACCAGTAGCGGGTATATTCATTCTTACCTTTTCTACCTTGTATAAGTATCATGAATAAAGATGATGTGGAAATGGCTTCTGTTTTATTCGTTGGATGCCACGCCCAACTACCAACTTTGTAGCACTGTTTTCAAAATCGAGTTGAACCGCCGGTTCAATCGGTTGAACCGGGAACCGGCTGGTAACCCGGTTAAAAAAGCACTATATAACCGGATTTCAGGTTGAACCGGGTTGAACCGGTCAAAACCCGGTTCAACCGGAAATAACCGGATTTTTTTTTTTTTAAAAAAAATAAATTATTAATTTATATTAAATATTTAAAATTTTAAATTTATATTTCTCTCACATTTTTCTCCAATACTTTCGATGTGGGATAAATGTATGAGGTGGGACAAAATTTATAAAATATGATATGAAAAGTTATAAAATATATATTTAAATTTTTATAGGTGTATACTTATTTTGTTTTTTTAACTAAACATATAAAACGGTTGAACCGCCGGTTGAACCGGTCCGACCGATTGAACCGGTGACCGGTGGTCTGTCCGGTTCGGTTATGAAAACATTGCTTTGTAGATTCAAATATTCCAAGTGTTTTTTGTTTTATTTATAAAGAGAAGTTGACATTTTTTGTGCGCATATCATATGAAGAAAAAGGTCATGGTTTCATGGATTTTTTTATTTTTTTTGGAAAAAAAGGGGTATACAAAAATTCCAATTAAATAAAAAATTTTTTTTTTTTTCATTTAAAGGGAAGAAAAACATTAATTTAATAAATTTATACATAGAGCCGAAACACACATTTGTTCCCTAATGTTCACCCCCTCTGCCTCCATCGATGTATTCATCCTATTTCTTTTTTAAAAAAGTTGATCATGAATCATAAAAAAGTATTTCATTTAATTTATCATCTTAGGACAAATGTATGGGATGAATCTAGGCAATGTAGGATTGTGTAAAAGGAGCAATCCACCTCACAAAGAGTAAAGTTAGAAGATTTCTTGCCCTTTCTTCCACCACGTCTAAAGAATCACTTTATGCTCCAATTTCTTTCTTTCTTATGTTAAAAAATTAAATAGAATAATGAGTTCACACATCTTTAGCTCAAATTGAAGGCCTTTAACATGAAATGTCAAATTTATAGCCCCCTACACTTAGATAAAAATATATTCTTTTTATCGTTACATTAGAATCTTCACTTCTAGCATAAAGATTGTAAAAGATTTCCAAATTCTCGTCTTTGAAAGATTCTTGATGTGTTATTAAGATTTTTTTCATAGTCAATTTCTTAAGCTTTGACAGTGTGAATAAATATTTCTTTCATTTTTCCATTATTTCCTATTTTTAAAGCCATATATCCGAGCTTTCTCCATATAAGGTTGGAAGAGGATTGTATAAAAAAAAAAAAAAGGGATTGTATAATCTAGATGGGGAGATGTGTTTCAAGAGAGCGTAGTTGAGAGATTGTTGATTAATATTTATAAAGATTTTATTCCATTAGCATGATAAAAATCATACTATTAGGTCAGTTGAGAGACATTTTTACTCGGATTTTTTAATTACTAGAACTATGATCCGGTCAAATGTTTTGTTGAATCATTGTATATATAAAGGTGACTGTTGCTCACTTTTACTATATTTTTTAGTAATTCTGGACCGAATGACTAATTGTGATTTTATTAAATGATTTTTTTAAACTGTGGTTTACTTGCTCGTTGGGTTTGAATATATATGTTTTATAAATAAATATTAAAATTACTTTAAAAGTAAAGAAAAAAATATTTATTTAACATTCCATGTCATCCCAATATACATGAAATTGAAACTAGTAAGTTGGAATTCAGATAACCAAACAATGATTGGGTTTGCTTTAAATAAGATGGCAAGAGAAGAAATACCTTGTTGAATTCTGGAGGATTTTCTCGTTTCACTGACCTACTGCCTCCGTCTCAGATCAGTTTTCACAGATGACTTTTACAAACGTTTTTGCGAGCGAATTTTGTATTAATAATTGAAATGATAAAGTGACTTTTAAACAGAAGTATGATATATGAGTCCTTTATCTATCATATACATCCTTAAAAATCACTTTATCATTTCAATCACTAATATAAAATTCGTTTGCAAAAATGCGTGTAAAAGTCAACTATAAAAATAGATTAGAGACGGATGGAGTATAATTTAATAAAGACTCTTGGCAAAGACACAGAGTGGTTTTTCACTGTCCAATAAAATGTAAGTTGCAATGTGTGATACAAATCAAAATGTAAGAAAAATCAAGATTCTGTTTCAATTTTGTTTAGGAGTATTCATTTTCCATATCGTACTAATACGGTGGTTAAGTTTTTGTTTTTTATTTGTAATTTGGTATGTTGTGAAATTTGTTTATCGTGAAACTGATTTTTAT
The DNA here is from genome assembly GCA_037126765.1 of Stenogyne calaminthoides. Classification (NCBI taxonomy): domain Eukaryota; kingdom Viridiplantae; phylum Streptophyta; class Magnoliopsida; order Lamiales; family Lamiaceae; genus Stenogyne; species Stenogyne calaminthoides. Next base: position 43,955,302 of record JBBCBC010000002.1, read on the forward strand.
TTTTTTTTATAGGTATGACCTTTCAATTATCACGATTAATACTATTTTGTAATATAAGTCACACCCTTCAATCATCCTTATTAATATCCCGCTGTAATATAAGTTACACACTTCAGTGTTATGAGTAATACCCTTTATAGTAAAAAGTTACACCTTTCAATTATTACAATTAATATCATTTAATAATATAAGACACATTTTTTAACCAGATTCACATATTCTTATGTTAAACTTATTCCTCCTATATTTTGCCTTCATATATAAATCATGTACCACATCATAACTTTATATTTAAGGTTTGATTTGGTTTGATTGGATCGGTTAAGTCGGTTTTTCAATATTCATCACTCCAAATTGATTATGTGATAAGAAGATAGAAGATAGAAGATAGAATGAGAATACTGGAATTGATTGTGAAAACTCAAAAGTGGTGGCCTCCAAATTCTTCTCTCTCAGCTAACTTCAAGTGATAAGGTGCTTTTATTTTATTGGCTTACAGTAACAGCAACAAGCACCCATGTAATTTAAGGGAAAATATTATTTTACTTACTCTTATCAATTACTAATAAATCTTTTTTATTTATTTTAATTAAAAATAGTAAGTTAGCCAAGATATACTTATATAATTGATTTTGCTATTGTTCTAATATTTTATCAAACACTCAACTTCTAACTTTTTATTATATTTATAAATACTTTTCGTTTTTACTATTAAACAATTTTTCCCATAATCACTGAATTAAATTATTTTCTGAAAAGCATATTATGTTGCTAACATGCCCTTAAACTCATTTCATCAACTTAAATTGCCTACAATCATGGGCGGATCTATTTACAGGCAAGGCATGAGAAATGCCTTGCTTGATTTTTTTATTTTTTTTTAATATTATATATATTTAAAATATTTTAAAATTCTATAAAAATAATTAAATTTTCGGCAAGACTTATTTACGGTATAAAATTTATACCATTACATTTAAAAATTAATATCATATAACTTATTAACTTTCAACATTACATTTATAAACTAATACTCATAATATTAACTATAATAGTAATGGTATTTATTTATAAATGTAATGATATCTATGAACAAGTTTCATAAGAGAGTTCATGTTCTTAAAATATCACTTTATAGGACAAAGTATTTTCAAGTATATCTATCATGGTTTGTTGGTGCATCTGAAATAACATAAATCGTCATATTTATGTTCATCAGTTCATGTTGTTATGTATTTATAATTTTTATTTGATTTGAGGCCCTTGCAAGGATTTTTTTTTTTTTTGGTGAAAGCAAGACTTTAAAAAATCTTTCTGTAAATTTAGTTTTGAAACTAAAAAAGAAGGTCAATCGACTCACCCCTGTTGTAGGAAAGTTCTAGGTTGTGAAGTTTTTCACTATTCAGGATCTATGTATTATATACATGATATGGTGCATTTTAGAAGATATGATCTACAAAAATGAAGCAAGTTGATGGTTTTTAAACTATTAAAAGATGCCTGTTAAATAAAAAAATAAACACTAAACTATATTCAATTAGGAATGTTTATGAAACTATTCACGATTAACATATATATTATGCTATTTCGTGACTGAGCATAGTTTAATAAATCAACTTTGTTGTTTAGTGGTTTTTGCATCGGCTAGATAAAAATTCTGCATCCGCCCCTTCTTACAATTCATTTTATTAATTAGCATCAAATCAAATCTTGATAAAGCTCATACAACTCCCTATCATTCATAAAGGAAACAGATCCCCGACTATACAGCAGTGTGTTGTGCTGTACAGTACGGATTCACTTCCCACCCTATGAATCTTTACTAAATTTTTGTGCTAGAAATTAGGGGCACAACTATTACCTCAAATTTTAACAAAATGATGTCATTTCACTGATCCTTCCAAAAATCCTTGAATCACGGATCATTATTTTCAACTTTTTCAATAATTTAACCCAATTCAAGTAGAAAGATTTGTATTAACCTGAAAAAGACTATTGATCTATGGCAACAATCTCTAGGGTGACACATTTTCTTGACTAGGCCATTGATGGTTGTTTTGTCTTTTTCTAAAAGAAATCATAATTGAGTATTATTCAAATTTCGATCAAATAGTCCAATGCATTATGCATGACATTATATCAACCAATACGAGAAGTTCCTCATTTCCTTCCTTTACAAATCTTTAATTGCAGAAAGAATGTACTCTAAATTGATAAAAGATGGTAGCTTCAGACACTCTTGGAAGAATAAAAAGAGGCTCTTCATAAACTCATTAGTCATTCTTCCTGAATTATAGTAATGCCAGTAAAAATAAAACTCATTTTTCTAAGCAGACATGGATTTTTATATTAGTATTTTGGTAGTTGAATAACCTCCATATATATGTCCTTTGGTACTCGTATATAGCCAATCAAATTCTTTATTCTCATTAATTAGCACCCTTCTCATTCATTGTTTATATGATTTCAACAACTTATTTAACAGAATCACAACCAACCATCATCACGGCCTACTGGTTAATACTAAGTACTAGTATATAATATATTTTTGGATCTTTAATTATAATTTTGTATTTCATTTTGCATCTAATTCATATATGGACCAAGACAAAAGCACAAAGAAACATCACAACCTCTAAACATGCGTTTATTTTTTCGGTTTTGCAAAGTCTTGTATGTTGTGTTTATTAGTATAAATTTATTCTCACTTTCCTTATTTGTTTGTCCACCAAATTTGTTCTCATATTTTTTATAGAAATATACACTTTATTTGTATCCTTCAACTACACTCACAATAACCACTTTATCTATATGGGCATTCCCAACAGAGCGCTACATCTTGCACTACCACTACATGTAGCGCAAGATGGTGCTCCAACAGCGCACTACAATTTCGTGCCAGTGTAGTGTAGTGCAAGATTCAACACTGCATGTACAGGGTACTATTCATCACACTACATCTTTTCTTTTTTGTTTTCATTTATTTTTAATACAATTTACATTTTATCATTTTTCATTTTTATTATTATTTTAAACTAAATAATAAAGTTCTAGATAAATAATTAAAACACACAAAATACAATAAATTAAAATACATAAATCACAAATTAAATTACATAGTTCATAATTAAATCGCACAAATACATTAAAATACATAAAATGCTAAAACAAAATACACAATTCATAATTAAATCACACAAAATACATTAAAATCCGAATCATGATTCTTAAGCTAAAAAAGTACGATACTTGAAATTAAACGCCCTAATTAAAAAGGACCGAGATTACTTCCTGACCCTCCAAGATCACCAAAATTTACCCCATACATGTCAAATGCATAATTAGTTGGTGGTGTTGAAGACTTTCAGCATTTTTGCGATAAATATTTTCTTATTGCATCCGAACAAATGCACGTTTACGTGGATCAGAAATGGTATCCAAATCAATCATGATAATTCTATTCTCTTCTGTCGTGGCTTCATCCAATCTTGCTCCTCTTGCAATATCTTCCCTCCGAAGTTCACGATCACGCTTTGGCAACCTATGAATTCATGGTCTGCAAAAAATAATGCAGCACGCAATACAAGATATGTATATCTACTTATTTAAGAGGATTGAGATGGGTTCTACAGATAAATGAGAAGAAGTTACTACGGACAACAAACAAGCCCATGTGACCAACAAGTGGGCCCAATGATGTAGACAAAATGAGCATTCACTCAAAAGTTAAAATATATCCGCATAAATTTAATACAACCCGTGAATGCATAGTCTGCAAACAACTTAAAGTGTAAGATAAAAGTTAAAGCAACCCGTGAATGTATAGTTCATTATTTCCCTACTACCCTCCAAGAATTACTACTTATAAGTATACTGCAAGTTCATTATTTCCCTACTACTCTCATCTATTTCTCTTTCTAAACTTTATAAAAAAAAAATTAATCATTCACCATCATACTCATCTTCAGATTCTGATGAGTATTCACTTCAAGAAACTCTTATAGCTCAACAGATCTCCACAAATAATTGTTTTTCATATCAGAAATTATGAGAGTTCAAGAAGTTCATCCCACTCAAGGGGGTTCAGTTCTTGGTCATAGAATAATTTATCGTGATCGTGAAGCAGCACCGCAACGCCGATTCAACGACTATTTTGTAGATAATCCTACATTTAATGCAACAATGTTTCGTAGGCGTTTTCGAATGGCTCGACCTTTATTCATTCGCATTGTTAATGTTGTTAAAGGTCATGACAATTACTTTTCACAACGAAGAGACTGTAGGCGTAGACTTGGCTTGTCTACGCTTTAAAAAATAACAGCTGCATTTCGTGTATTAGCATATGCTATCACACCAGATGCTACTGACGAGTACATCAATATTGGAGAATCTACTGCAATTGAATGCGTTAAGAGATTTTGTCGTGCTGTTGTGGAGTTATTCGGAGAACATTATCTAAGATCGCCCACTACCAATGACATTGCTAGACTACTTCATATTGGAAGACAACGTGGTTTTCCAGGTATGTTAGGTAGTCTAGATTGTATACATTGGAATTGGAAAAATGATCCAACAGCTTGGGCTAGACAATATGCAGGTCGTAGTGGATCACCGTCTATTATTCTTGAGGTTGTAGCTGATTATGATCTTTGGATATGGCATGCATATTTTGGTATGCCAGGAACCAACAATGATATTAATGTGCTTGATAGATCTCCTATGTTCTCTGATCTAATTGGAGGAATTGCTCCTCCTGCACATTATGTCATTCAAGAAAAAAAATACAACACGGGGTATTATTTAGCTGATAACATTTACCCAAAATGGTCAACTCTCGTGCAAACTATTCGTGACATACACTCTGCAAAAAATAAGTATTTTGCAATGAAACAAGAATCATGCAGAAAATATGTGGAACGTGCATTTGGAGTTCTCCAAAGTCATTTTGCAATTGTGGCAAATCCAGTGCGTTTTCAAGATAAAGATGATTTGTGAGATATAATGAGTGCTTGCATAATCATGCATAATATGATAATTGAAGATGAACGAGATCTTAATGCGCCGATTGAAGCTGCAATAGATGTACCACCCCCGATATAGAAATGGTGGGCAATGATACTTCCTCCTTTCAAGCATTTGTTGCTCGATGTAGAAAAATTAGAGACAAAGATGCTCACATTGCACTTCGAAATGCATTGATTGATCATTTGTGGGAGGAGTATTCTAACTCGGAAGCCTAGATAACTGTTATCGTTTTTTATTCAATTTCTTGTATCGTGTGTATTTGTTTTATCTTTGAAGTGTTATTGTTATGTTTTTAATATTTATGGTTGTATTTTATCATGAAATTTAATTTAATGTCATTTTATAAATTTTGTCTTTTTTATATACATAAATATGTAATAAAAAATAATTATATTTAAAAATAAGAGTATAAAATTTATTAAATTTAGAATTGTATAATGTATTAATTAAGTTTAGATTGTATAGTTTAATTTAATAAAAATTAAAAATAATATATGTAGTGTAAAATGCAGCGTCAACGGTTGGAAACAAAATTGAATGTAGCGCGAACTATTACGCTACACTAGCGCGAAGTCGCGCTAGTGTAGCGTTAACGGTTGGGAATGCTCTAAGTGTACCCCACAATACACTATAATACTCTTATTTTATCTTTTTTTTTCTCAAATCAAAAAAAGGTGTGTATAAATATTGTGGACAGAGTGAGTACATGATTTGATGCAGCGGGCGTAATAGGAACGAATAACACCTTCTATCGAGGCATTGATTCAGTAGAATACCGGCAAGATAGGAAACGGGATAAACCCTAAAAATCAATAATCATTCAATCGCCGTCCAAAGTGCAGTTCCACGCAAATAAATAACAAGAAACATAAAAAGGCCAAATTTGCAAAGCCCATAAACAAGTTTGGGCGTCCAAAATAAAAGGGACTGAAACTAATAAAAAGAGGACCGAAATAAATTAGAAGGCCCGTGAACTGAGCTTATCAAGCATGAGAGGATCGAACTTGGTGAGATACTTCATTGCAGCTTCATCCTTATCATTATCACCGTCTTTGGAACGATTCTCCCTCGAATCGAAATCAACTTCATCCTCATCGTGGTTGTCGCCATGAAAAGGAACAAGATGCTTTACATTAAAGACATCCGACGTACGCATGTGATCCAGAAGACGAAGGCGATAAGCATTGGGGTTAATCTTCTCCACGATCTCAATGGGGCTAATCTTCCGAGACGCCAACTTGTTATACTCGTGAGTCGGGAAGCGGTCCTTTGTTAAAACCGCCCACACGAAATCCCCCACCTCAAACTGGACATCCCGACGGTGTGCATCAGCATCACGCTTGTAGCGAGCATTGGAGGTCTCAAGGCGCTGCTTAGTGGTCTCGTGAACACGTCGAAGTTCAGAAATCAATTCGGAAGTTGTGGTATGAGTCGTTGTAGAAGAAGGCAACGTGAGCAGGTCCACCGGTTCCGGTGGAAGAATACCATAAACAACAAAGAAAGGACAGAAGCCAGTGCTGTGATTAAGGGCAATATTATGCGCAAACTCGGCACTCCCTAACTTAGTATCCCACGAATTCAAGTTATCACTAACAAGACAACGCAACATATTTCCCAGCGAACGATTAACAACCTCCGTTTGACCGTCCATCTGCGGATGATAAGCATTACTAAAGTTGAGCTCAGTGTTGGCCATTCGCCAAAGAGTGCGCCAAAAATGACTCAAAAACCTTGTATCCCTATCCGAAAAGATGGAAGAGGGTAAGCCATGCAAACGGAAAACCTCTCAAAAAAAAAAGCTGAGCGACATGCACGGCATCCGATGTTCTTTTACAAGGAATAAAATGCACCATTTTTGAAAAGCGATCCACCACAACGAAAATAGAATTGTTACCTCGTTGTGTTCGTGGTAGTCCGAGGACGAAGTCCACGCTAATAGTGGTCCATGGATGCGAAGGTACCGGGAGGGGGCGATATAAGCCGGCATTAGTGGTTGTCCCCTTAGATAATTAGCAAACACGATATCGAGCGATGAATCGAGCCACATCCTTTCAAAGGGAAGGCCAAAAAAATCTGCGTTGCATGATTTCGCACGTTCGATCACGTCCCACATGGCCTGTCCCATGCACCTCAGAGATCAGTTTCATGCGCAAGCTGCATGAAGGAATGCAAATACATAAGCCTTTGAATAAAAACCCCTCTGACAAAGAAAAGTCGCGATACACACCATCAACCAAAGCCGCCAACAAGGCCGAAGAATACATCCGACTGGTACAGCTCGCGAAACAACTCAAAACCCGGAACCTCAATTCGCATGTCAGATATAAGGGTAATGCGCCGACTCAAAGCATCAACAACACGGTTAGAAACCCTGGATTGATGTTGTATGACAAAAGTGAACTGTTGGAGGAACGAGGACCACTTTGCATGTCGAGCGAAAAGAGTGTCCTGATTAGCCATATGTTTCAGAGCCTCATGATTAGTGTAAAGTATGAATTCCCGTTGAAACAAATAGTGAAGCCAGTGACAAACTTCCCTAACCACGGCGTAGAATTCAATATCATACGTGTTATACTAAGAATGAGCTCCCGTCACCATTTCACTAAAATATGCCACTGGGCGACCACCCTGGCTCAAAACAGCGCCAATGCCCAACTCTGATGCGTCGCAGTGAAGCTCAAAAGGCATAGAGAAATCCGGGAGAACCAAGAGGGGCACATGAGTCAACAAGTGCTTGATTTTACGGAAAGCCGAATCTGCAGCTGGTGTCCAAGAGAGTTTTATCATGCATGCAATCCGTAATAGGTGACATGATCGCGCTGAAGTGTGGAATAAAACGGCTATAGAAAGAAGCAAGACCATGGAAGCTCCGTGCAGCAGTAACCGAAGAGGGAGTCGGCCACTCACGGATGGCTGCTACTTTCTGATCATCAACAGAGATACCCCCAGCAGATATACAGTAACCCAAGAATAACACGGAATTCACAAAAAATGAACATTTAGCAGAAGCAGCATAGAAACATTTGGATCTCAAAATCAGGAGAACTGCTCTCAAGTGTTGAATATGGTCTGCCTCAGACTTGCTGTAAACAAGGATGTCGTCGAAATAAACTACGACACATGAACCAATCAAAGGATGCAACGCTTGGTTCATAACCCTCATGAAAGTGCTCGGTGCATTCGATAACCCAAACGACATAACCAACCACTCGAAAAGGCCTTCACGAGTCTTGAAAGTTGTTTTCACTCATCGTCTGGGCGAATACGAATCTAGTGATAACCACTCTTCAAGTCAAGCTTACTAAAAATCACTGCACCACTCAATTGATCAAGGAGATCATCCAGGCGGGGTATAGGGAAATGATAACGCACAGTGATTTTGTTGATAGCTCTGTTATCCACACACATCCTCCACTCTCTTGTTTTCTTGGGAATAAGCAACGCAGGCACAGCGCAAGGGCTCAAGCTCTCTCGAACATGCCCTTTACTTAATAAATCCTCCACCTGACGACATAGCTCTTCGTGTTCAGCAGGACTCATGCGATAATGGGGTCGGTTGGGCAAAGGAGCGCCCGGAATCAAATCGATTTAATGTTGAATGTCACGAAGAGGTGGCAAAGTTGCGGGCAACTCTTCAGGGAAAACATCCGATAATTCTTGCACAAGGGATGCAACAAGAGGGGGTAACATAGCGGATGGGGACACATCATGAGCCACCAAAAGAAGAGTAAACGGAGCATCCGACATCTCGTCCAAGAAACTTTTATGTGATAGGAACAAAACCTTACCATCCTGACCCGTGGGGGGTGTCGGCGGAATGCACGGCAAGAGAGTGATTTTCATGTCCCGAAACATAAAGGTATAAGTGTTATGACGACCATCATAGATAACACTACGATCAAACTGCCACGGCCTACCCAACAACAAATGACAAGCATCCATAGGCTGAATATCACACCAAACGGAATCAAAATACTTATTACCGATCAAAAATTTCACCAAAACATGCTCATCAATAGTAACAGTATTACCCTTTTGTAGCCACGACAAACTATATGGATGAGGATGCAATTCAGAAGTAAGACCAAGTTTACGAACAGCATCAGCAGCAATAACATTTTCACAAGCACCAGAATCAATGATAAAACAACATACCTTCCCATTTATAGTGCAAGAAGACTCGAAAAGATTATTACGTTGTACATCTTCCCCAGCGTGACGAGGGGTGAGGCAAGCCCGTCGAACAATCAATGTCAGCCCAATATCACAACTCAAGACCTCTTCCGCCTGTTGTGGATCATCATATTCGTCGAACAATGGAGGGCCAATGTAGCCTTCATCAGGAGCGTCATCCAACAACAAGCCCCGAATGCCCGAGTGCTTAGGGCAGTTCGCCATCCGATGACCTTGCTCACCACAAGAAAAACACTGGATGGGGCGGGGGAAAGCACTAGAGGCTGCACCAGGAGGACGGAACGGAGCGCTAGCCTGACCGCGGCCCAACGAAGGGCGAGTGTCTGGGACCTAGGGGGCAGTGGACTGTTTGGGGACAAACGGACCAACTGTTTCTCAAGAGCGAGAGCCCGTTGGTGCGCCTCCGAGATAGAAGCCGGCGATAACATGTTCAACACATCCTGGAACTGTAGGCGAAGGCCAACCACATAGCGGTAAACCAAGTGATCAGTGGATTCCGACAGGTCGAGGCGAGCCAGGAGTTGATAAAATTCCTTTGTGTAGGCATCAACGGAACGAGGCCCTTGCCGAAGGTTCTGCAACTTCTGATACAATGTTCTCGCATAGTTATAGGGCAAAAATTCCAGACGGAAGTGCTTTTTGAACTTGTCCCAAGAAACAATAGGAGGCTTCCCAAGTTTGGCGCCAGAGGCTTTGGCATGATGCCACCACGAGGCTGCACGACCTCGAAAGTGAGTGGCAACGAGGGAAACCCTCCGATCAGCAGGAACGACCTTGAATTCGAGGATATCTTCCACGGAAATCAACCAATCAATAAATTCTTCAACTTCCAGACCACCGTTAAATTCTGGCAACTCAAGTTTGAAACTTGACTCCCGCGCGCGAGGGTCATCAGCGTGACGAGCCAAACGGCCAAGAGGGGCGAACGGATTGTCAATAGTTTCATCATCAAACGAAGCACCATCATCATCATCAAAACCAGGGGGTGGATCAGCGCGGTTGGGGTGCAAGGTTGTCGCGTGCCGCGGCGGCCTGCGCCTCAAGCAACTGAACAACACGGGACATCTGCTGTGTCAATTCGCCCATACGAGCATCAAGGGTACGACGAGGTGGCATGGTAGGAGCGATGCCTGACAACTGGATACCTACTGATGCAGAGGGCGTAATAGGAACGAATAACACCTTCTATCGAGGCGTTGATTCAATAGAATACCGGCAAGATAGGAAACGGGATAAACCCTAAAAATCAATAATCATTCAATCGTCGTCCAAAGTGCAGGAAACATAAAAAGGCCAAAGTTGCAAAGCCCATAAACAAGTTTGGGCGTCCAAAATAAAAGGGACTGAAACTAATAAAAAAATGACCGAAATAAATTAGAAGCCCCGTGAACTGGGCTTATCAAGCAGGAGAGGATCGAACTTGGTGAGATACTTCATTGCAGCTTCATCCTCATCATGATTTCAAAAAACAATTGAGTTGCGTTGGAGACCTACTCTTTTTTTTCTCTCTCTTTCAATTCTACTTCTCATTACAACACTTAAATTTGCGATATTTGCATATCTTACAATGTCTAATATTGCATATATCATATACAAGTGAAATACTAAAATACTGATTAGAAAATCAAATGCCGGAGTCAGAGCACCAGAAATACAAAAAACACTAGAAAACACACCATAATCTATGCAAGTGCAAGTAACAAAAATTACAAGATTGATTTTCATAAACTATGAAAATGAAGTATTGAAGAAGCCAAATCTCCCATGGTCATACGTGGAAAAAAACCACCAGCAGACCAAGATTCAGAGATCATACATTATTATTACTACTAACATAACAAAACAAAACAAAACAAAACAAAACAAAGCCCAAACACTCCACTAACATCCGCACGTGCCAAAAAAAACCATAGCAGATGCAAGAAGCAGCAAACTTATAACGAAGCCCAATCTATCTCAACAGAAGGGTACTTTTCCAGCAGATGAAAATCATCTCGTTCATCGAAACAATTCTCCGCCGAGAAATTCAAGGATGCCACATCAGATTCAGGGGAAGCCGATGATACCTCATCCGACGGCGTCGGAGACGCCGGAGACTCCTCCACCTTTACATTCATCAAATTCTCCGGCGCCGGAATTTCAAGATTCTTATCAAAACAGGGCTCCCCTGTTTTCGCCAAATTTCGACAAATCGCTTGAAGCTTAGCGTCAACTGACGAATGCAGGGGCTTGAAATAATGGCACAATTGGTGCTTAAGATGTGGGAAATTCAATCTTGCGAATTCGCCTCTCAGCTTGTACGCCGCCGTGTCGTAGGCCAGCGCCGCCTCCTCCGCCGTGTCGAAAGTTCCGAGCCAGAGCCTTGTTCTGTTTTTGGGAAGCCTGATTTCTGCGACCCATTTTCCCCAATGCCTCTGCCTCACCCCTCGGTAGAGTTTTCCGGGCTTGGCGGAGGGCCCGGTATGCTTCATTGCAACGGGCTTCGGCCCAAGAAAGGCCGAGAATGAACTCTGCTCATTATGCAATTGATACCAATTATGTTGAAGATTGTATGGGGATTGGATTTGCAGGATTTGGGAAGAGGTAAATTGGTTAAGCCCGAAAGTTTGATCATTTCCCAATTGATTGAAATTCTGAAAACCGGGTTTTGATGGGATTGAGCTGAAATCATTGTACATGTTTGGAGATGAAGAATCTATCGAGAAAAAGTTGGAAGAAGAAGAAGAGAAAGAAACAGAAGGAGAGAAGCTATGTGAAGAAGCACTTTTCATAAAAGGTTCAAGTGCTACCATAAGCTCTTCGTTGCAAGGATCTATGTAGAATCCCTGATTGCTGCTGGAATTATACATGTCTATAGCTGCTGCCATGTGTGAATTTTCAAGCTAAATCAAAAAAGGTTGTGAAAAACAAACTTGTAACTTACACCAAAACTAAGAACAAGTGAAATTCAAAACAAAAGTTCCAAACTTTCTACAGAAATAAGGGATCAAAGAGGTTCTTTAATAATCAACCCCTTTCTTGCCCTTGACCTTGATTACAGTTTCTGATAGGGGCAAAAATCAAAACTTTACACTAAAATCAAGAAAATCGAACCCAGAAAATTTTTATCAATTTTTTTTTTTTAAAGACGGACAATATCAGAAAGGGATCCAAGAAACGGGGTGTAACGGGGGTTTTATTTTTTGACTTGTAATATTTTTGTGGTGGCTTCACTGATTTTTCCCACTCTTGTGCAAATGTGATGTAACTTTGTCTGTTTATAAAGGCCAAGCCTTATGCAGTGTCTCTCTCTTGATTACTTTTGCTAACGTTGGATTTTTATTTCAATAATAATGATTCCTCTCTCAAGTTATCCTATGTTTGTGATTATCCAATGAGACGATGACACGTAGGGAGCGCTTCATTTGATGACTGGCATCTGCCGGTGGTGGTAACACGTGGCGGATTTTAAGTGGGTGGGTGATTTGGTTAACTGGCTATAGGCAGTTGGGTTGGAGTTTAATAGTAGTACAATTTTTGTCTCATCTAGTGTGATGGCACGCCTCGGTTTTGTGATACCTGAACCTGAAGAGAGATACAGGAGGGATGTGATCTGGTGTTTTTGGGACCATGGTTCATCAGCTACACTTTGACAAATCTGGACCATTCATTTATCAAGAAATCTTCTTTTTTGAGTCCCATTTTTTTATTCTTAAATTGGCTCGTCAAGAAATATGCTAAGCTATTTTAACCTTTAATAGTGGGTTAAATCGAGTAAAATGAGAATCGATAACGTTTTAAGGAGTTTTTTTTTTTTTTTAATGTTAAATGATGAGTGATGAGTCGAATCCATAACTTCACATCATAGACAACAAGAAAGTCGAACAATTAAGGGTCCAACCGCCAATGACGGACATACGTTGCCAACAATGGGGTGCACGTGCCCCCATAGCCTGCCCACATATAGCCTTTTTAATATTATCTCCTTGTCTTGAGGACTTGGACACTGAAAATGACACGTAAACTAAGTAAAATGGGTTTTAGTGGGTTTGAGTAGAATAAAATAAGGGTGTTGTGAGTGTATTAATATTATGTTTGTTTCCATTTTTTGAATGTTCAAATAATGTTGGGACATCCAAATAAGACAAGTGTTCAAGTAATCACGGGACGGAGAGAGTACTATTTTTATATTTTATATTATAATTATAATTAGAGTAATAGTTAGATATATTATGCCATAAATAAAAATTTAAATGCAAATTCTAATTCCAAATTATTACTAATATTAATTTTGTTGATATAATGAGTTAATCATACAAATATTTCAGTTTATGAAAATTTGTAGATTTGAATTGTAATAGCCTAATAGGTTTGAGTTATCGAAGAGATTATCAATGTATTTTATATTTGTATTTTATTTGTGAATAAGTCTTCAGTGAATCTGAGTTCACGAAGACATTTTTTAGTATACTATGCATATAAAATATCACTATTTAAATAATGAAGTGTTTTTTAAACATTAATATATAGTGTATATGTATAATAATAGTATAACAATGATAATGCATATACATATAGTGATAGTTGAAGAAAATTGATTCACGTGAACTCAGATTTCACACAAATTTTTATCATTATTTGTGCCCTCACCATGAAAAAATTATAGATCCGTCCCTGCGACCGCTAACCAGATTGATGGTCCATGCCTCAATGGAACAGCTAGCCCTAGTCGACCAACATAGGATTCCATTACCTTAATTTGTCATTTATCCATTAATTACCAACTCCATGTCTAATTATTTGTTAGCCTTATCTAATCCGTCATTAAACACATCATAAACAAAGATAGATTCAATGTTCTTGTAAATGTCAATAGGACAAACGAGGTGAGGCCAACCAAACGTGGTCACCTCTTAAACATTCAAATTATATAAACATCTTCTCAAAAAATATTTTCCATATGAATTTTAAAGTTCTATTTTTTATTTAATAAAAAAGTTAAGGTAAAATATAAATGAAGTTTAAAAGGGAGAAAAGGAGATATATAGTTATAAATCAAGATTAATTAGAGGTGATAATGACTAATGAGGTCCCATTTGGATAAAAGTCTACGTGGAGGTGACTTAGATAACACGCAAAGTGGGGGCCCGCCGTTATTTCCCAACTTTCGTTGCCATTAATTTCTGAAAATGATGCATTAACGTCATGATTTTCCTTAATTTAATTTATTTTTAAATTTGAGGTTTTTTCTTTACATATAATTTTTGTTGTGGAATCGAGCTTTCGAATTTCATCTCATATAAAAATTGATTTTACTGTTTACATTTCAAATCATGGTATCGAGGTCGTAGAATTTCCATTAAATAAGATAAAATCGTTGCATCGTGGAGCACATAAAAGTTGTAAGAAAAAGGGAAGAGCATGTGCAAATATTTAGAAATAAGTAGTGAAGAAAGATAAAGAATTTTGTTGGAAGTGGTGTTGTTCATTATCCATGTGAATTATGCATGTGCCTCTCTCGCCCATGGTTTTGTAGTTGTCGTTTTAATTCAAATGCATTTTGGTATTTTTCATGTACATAACTTATTTACTATTGCAAATTCTCAGAATTTCTTTTCAAGTATGTTTGTCGTAACTCGTACGTGACTAATTTAAACTAAAAAGATAACGATTATTTAGCCTTTCGTAAAAATTAAACTACATTTATTGTGCTGTACCATGTTAGGGTAAAAAGAAAATTTGGCTGACAAGCTGCGGTAAAGTAAAAAACCTGCCTGTTTTATTTTGTTCAATTCTCAGAAACATTTTTATATAGATATTTCAATTCAATTTATTTTTGTTTCAAAATCTGTTTTAGAGCATAATATATGATATTAATCATTTCTAAGATTTTATATTTGATAAGCACTTTCGCGGACCTAAAGTTTTTTTTTTCATATTAAATTTTTTTAATGTGTTGAAATTTAATAATTGTAATAAAGTTGAGTTTTTTTTATGAAATATGACATAAAAATATAAAAAAAAACATAAATTATACTATAACATATGAAATGCGGGGTAGATTTAATTTTTCTTACATGAAAATGGGTAGATTTCCCATTTTCAGTATAAATAACTTATACATAAATATAATCGATTGAATTCCACTCACATAAAAAAAGATCTAAAAATTCAAACTCTCAAGTAAAAATACATTTTACAAATAAAACTACAGATGTTAAATAAATTGACTCTAGCAAGCAATAGAACCAAAAAGACTTGGATTAGGTTTAGACAGCGCAAGTAAATATTATGACGAACAAGTTAGAATATAATATAAGAATAATAATGAAGTGAACGTTTAAACTTTAAAGTATTGATAATTTTTTTCTTATTTGTAAACTAAACTGGCTTAATGCTTCAACAAAGGTCATTAACTTTTCGAACTCTCCTATGTCTTGTCTGCAAATGATTTTTGTGACCTAAACCATACTAAAATTCCTTGTAATGGCTAAGGCCACTGGATGGCATTTATGTTATTCAGCTATACATATTTTTAATTGCTACTAATTCTTGAACCACATGCATATAATAAAATTTTGCAACGTTGACGCGTGTGTTTGTGTGTATTTATATTAAAAATAAAAGTTCTTTTGCAAGCTTAAACCACCCAAAAGTTTTTTCCACAAACTGGGGAGTTGAGTATGTAGAGCCACCCACAGAATATAACCAGAATTTCAAAATGACAACTCCTATTCCACTCACATAAAGTTTATTACCAATTCAACTTAATAGAAATTAAATCAAAGCAAAAGCGTTCTTTCATAATATTCAACATTTTATAGCAATGATGCATGATAGCTTTCATCTATCTACTTCATCATTTCAAAAGTCAAAAAATAAACTACATGCAATTAGTGGAGCTTCTATTATGGGCTTAAATGTCAACTCCTATACAATCACAAATAATGCACTTGATGTTATATTTTATGCACTATTAAGTGTTGACATTTGACCTCTAATGAATATATGATAATGATCCAAGTCAGCTCTCCAATCCTCGACTAAAAAAGTCTGCATAATCTTGAGAATGAAAGCAATTTCAATTAAATAAAAAAAATTACAGGCCCCCTCACTTACTCTGGCTATCCAAATGACAAATGTTGCATTGAAGGCATTTTAAAAGGCTTCAGCTAGACCCTATCAAGGTGGCATGTCTGCTTTGACCAAATTAGCCCTGTCTAACATAGCTCAAGCCTCATCTAAGCATTAAGCCTCAATATATCAGTACATCTAGCATTCAACCTCTTTTAGAACATTATAATCAATCAAAATTAAATTACACCCTTAAGAACATTATGGAGTACTATTTTAGACTCCATGTGTCCCAATCTTATTCTTTCTCTAACCTACTCCATGCATTTTATCTCTGCATTCATTTCTAGGGAAGAAACATAGACTCTTTACTTTCTAAAGAGATCTAAGATATCTTTTGAAGCAGTGATCTTTATAAGCCTAGACGCTAGGCCAACCTCAGCTGGCAACTAACTTTTTTCACAAAAGTGATTTCGAAGATGCTAATAAGAATGGTCAATATGATTATGAACAAGCATATCCATCAAGAATGCATTCTCATAGTCAGTGGCTATAATTTATATATCCATAAGTAAGCATAATAGTTATCAACATTGGGCATACGAAAAGAATTGAACTGCCTTTCATCAATCAAATAAAAGTTGAGTATCCAAGAATCTAATGGAATGCTTACTATAACATGAGGAACAACTAGATAAGACATTTCAGAATTCTACATATCTAAAGTACCACAACAAAGAAGTGTCAGAACAAGGAAATTATTGAATAATACCAGAATACAGATACACGTCTTACAGATATTTCAAGCCTCCATAACAGCATCAATGCTTTTCTGACTGCTCAGCATTAATGCGATCTAAATAGGCTTTGCATTTCTCTCTCAGATTGTTCAGTTGTAATAGATTAGCTTCCTGTAACAAGCATTGTCCAACTCGTAAAGATGTTTGAAATATCTCTAATAACAGATGAGATATATAAGGAAAATATATAAGGGCACTTACAAGCTGATTTCCCTCTTCTTCCCATGTGTTTGACATGTACTTAAAGAGGGATCTCCATTGATGCATCAGATTAGATTCCAACTCTGAAACTCTGGGGACGCTTTGAGAACCATGTTTCTCGTCGGCCTTGACCTTGCAACTTCTTTCAGCCAATATGCTAGCATCTTTCTGGCTCTTTTTCAATGCTAAAAAAGCAAACAAATAATTGTGACATTAAAAAGAATTAAGGGCACACTTGGTTCAAATTCTTTAATGAGAATGGTGATGAGAATCTTTTTTTCTATCAATGCCCCATAATGAAAGAGATATGTTAAGAGGAAGGGTTGTCCCAATGGTGGATACATTGTTAATGTTTTGCTTTAATTTTGGGATAGAGGGAACAAAAATGATTGTTGGTTGAAAAATAGTGGAATGATTGAGGAGAAATGATTATAATTATAGGAGGGGGTAGTTAAACAAAATGGGGTAATGATTAACTTATTTTGAGTCTCATTACTCCATACAAAGTACAATGACAGTGAATTGATCATCTTTTATTCTCATTAACCAGCAAAATTACCCCATGTTCATTCCCATTCCCATTACCATTTCCATCGAGGAATTTTGACAAAGAACACATAAATCATATTTCTTCCACTAAACCCTTTAGGCAGCTCAAGAAATTTAAAATAAGATTACAGTTGAATAAGATTGGAAACAGCCACTGTTCATCAAACACTCAACTGACCTGATATTCGAAACTTGATGTCCTTATGATGGAGCTCCAACCATATATTTGCAGCTGGTTATCAAAACAAAATGTAAAGCTTCACATGGTAATTTGTTGAAGCTAAATACGCAGTACACTAACTAAGTATAAGTTTATCATGAAATGCTTCAGCTATGTTTGATTTGAGACTACAAAACCAAATTTGAGGTTTCAAAATTTAAATCTAGTCCTACTTTGAAATTTTTCAATATGATTTTGTACATTCCCAGACTTCTTTTATTTATCACTTTTCACACATTATTTTCACTTTTACAACTTTCAGTAAACACTAATCATTATTCATTACACATTCATTCAATCATTACAAGTACAATCAACAATCAACAATAATATAATAATTCAATACCACATACTCTTACACACTTACACACCAATTCTACATAAAGTTAAATCCTACCCTACATAAATCTCAAAACAAACACACACTCATCACAGTTCTAAAATCCACTAGATTTTGAAATCCAGATTTCAATATCCACTAAATCCCAAAATCAAACATATCCTTCGTGATTATTGAACCTAAAGCTACAGAAACAACTAAAAGCAAATTGAATGGAGCCATACCTTTCGTGCAAAATGAACAAGAACAAGCTCCAATTGAGTTAGTACATTCATCCTCCTTTGGTTTGGTGGAACCTTCTATTCCGAATACTCTAGATTCCTGCGACTGAGGTAGAAACGTGCAGTCAATAGAACCTGACTGGCTCAAGACGAAATTGTCAGCATTATGATCATCCAAACCATTGTGATTGAAATTGGTGTCATTATCATTGCCTCCTGAATTCATATTCACTTCACCAGTATCACAATTTTTTCCATCACCATTACCAGTTTCACTCATTGTCTTTGAAGTATCAGAAGAATAACTGTCACCTAACTCATCTCTAACTTCAGTATCAATGGACTGATTAGCATCACTCTTATGAAATTCTAACAAATTGGGATCATTTTCTTTATCATGACTTTCTGAACTCACAATTTCACCTCCGCTAATCATTGTAAGATCAACCACAACTTTCCCAACAGAATGCTCAAGATCAGGGCACTTATTTTCATTTGAAATGGAATTCGAAACTTTCTCCCCTTCTTTATCTGCCAAATACGGGTCACCCTTGGAATACTCAGTCTGGTTACAGCTTCCCCCCAAGTCATCATCAACACTAGCCAACTCATTAACATCTTGCGAATCAACATTCCCTCCTTCAAGATTGGATTTCTTGATATCATCATTTTCACCATCACAATCATCAGTTGAGCTCTTGGGTACAACACCATAGCCACTCTCAAAACCATTGGGATCCCTATTTTCATTGGATACCTTTGAGAGACCAATTATAACATTCCCTTTCAAAGAATTAATCTCGGAAAAAGAGCAAGGTGAATCACGCATGCGCTTGACTTTATCCTTATCATTGAAATCAAAACACTTGACCTTATTTTTCTCTCTCACAGAAATCCCCCTTTTACCAATCCGATTCGTAAGATCACCAAGAGCTAACCTGGATCTATTTTTACCACCAGAAGAATTCCCCTCAGCCATCACTAAGAATTTTCAATCTTAGCTTACAAAAACACACTTGTCTATAATTCAACGTTTTTCCAGATCCAAAAGATGCCTCTCAGCTTCCTGATTCCCAAATCATTACGACGAAAATAAATGGTTAATGAAAGCAATTAATACCTTTTTAATTATACAAAAATTCAGACTCATAAAACAGTAGACACAAAGAGAAATCGAAAATTTTCAACATAGATTTAAGATTCGAGACTCGGAAAAAATGAGTGGATAAAATTGAACTCACCGTGTGGAGGATTGGAGATAGATCTTGGAGAATTGTTAGCGGTGGTTTTGGTGCAGTGGTATGAAATGCAGATTGAAACGAAGATGGAGAAGAAAAGAGGGAGGAGCGGGAAATCTACGGCGGCAGTCTTACCCTTTTGAATTTCAGAAATTTGGGCGCGCTCTCCGGCCCAAAGCAGCCTATTATTTGCTCTCCGAATATGCATCTTACTTTCTGCACTAAAGTAGCACACTTCACAATATTCTTTATCAATGAATTAATTGTTTTATTATGCTCTAATAATTTATATTTATAATTTCAATAACTTTTTTTATGATAACTACTATAATATTAATTTATTTTGAGTAGGTCTAGTGTGAAAATTTTCATGTATGAAAATCTATAAAATTGTCCTAAATCAATCATCTACACCCTAAACACTAAATAATTAACCCTAAATTATGACATATTCGGGCCGGGTGAACCATGAATCACTTGGGCCGAGTGAACCATTAATCACTCAATTTTGTCTTACCTTCACAAATTACAGAATTTGGTTGTAAATTAAAGTTTTTTCATGTATGAAAATTTTCATACTAGACTTTGTCATTTATTTTTTATTTGAGATACAAAAAAAAATGATTTTTTTAGATAACTACAAGAATAATTGAATTAAAGACCTAATAATTTAAGGGGGGGGAAAGGATAAGAGGATAAGCTAAAATAATATAATAAATAATATTTGATTCATCCTAACTTGAAATCTTTTCAATAATAATTCAATTATTAATATTTGGAACTAAATGTTTGAGATAAGAGGATAAGCTAAATAATGAATTTTCTTATAAAGTTTCTCTCAATTCCATTTATATCATTTTGTTGGTAATGTGTATCAGATTATTAAAAACTCAAAAGAGATTATATCACCTTGTTGATAATGTGTATCAGATTATTAATAACTTGCGTTGAGTTTGCGTCATTTTTTTTTTCCAATCCTGCAATAAATTGATAGGAGTATATAAAAGTTTATAAATCTGTTTCCTCAAATAGATATAGAAGCACAATACTTCAATTTAATTGCAGTTAAAATATTAGATTTTGATTCTTGCTAGTAAATACTAAGATTTTTTAAAGACTATTAAGTAGATCGTACCACTAAAATAATCGTTCATGAATCATAACCACAGTTCAAAGTGACGAGTAAAATCAACAGTTTCCATAATATCTTGTTTTAAATTAAAAAATGAAATATCAATCAACTATTATTTGAATGTACTAGATCAACTGACTCTTGTTTAAAAATCAACAGCTCAAATAGGAACATCAACTCCAACAATTAAACTCTTTTTGAAGGGACCAAACCACATTTTATAAGAATACTGGAGAACTCAACCAAAATACATACAGCATTCACATGATGAAGCTACAAAGAAGAGATTTTGAGAAGTCCGTACCAAAACTCCTATATCGACCGTCTCAAACTAGCAAAACACAACTTCCGGCACTTTCAAATGGTATAGGATCTTGGTGGTGCTCTGTAATTATCATACGCATGTCGAGCAGAATCACATTTCTGCCAAATGTCTTCACACATTTTCACCGAAGCCTCGGAGAATTTAGTCAACCGATCAAGAACCTTGGTCAAACTCGGTTGTACGCAGCTTACAGGCGATGGCTTATCCCCGTTCATCTTCTCTTCCTCTGCTGCATCATTACTCTGGGAATCGATTGTGCTTGCTGTTTTCTTCTTCGGTTCCTCTGTAACAGAAAGCCTTAAATCGACCAGAAATGCTTTGATTGCATCACTGACTTCTTGAGAAGGCAAAGATTTGATCCCAGATGACCAGTCCCTACAGAGGACGAATATAGGTGGGGCCAGGTAACGACGGGGGGAGAAAGCCCGTCTCCCTTTTTGTCGTTCCCGAGGTTGTAATATGCAGTTCTGTAGCCAGCTGTTGAGAGCTTCGACATAAGATGTGTAGCTATTGATCCAGTCGGCAAAACTAAGGCCGAAATACTCGACCTCGTCTTGGAGCTGATTGATGATCTGTCGTTGTGTTTCTCCGATTGGTACAACTGCTGAGCTTTTTGTATGGTATGCTAATGAGATGGTGATGTATTGGGAATGATGGCATTCAAGCATGGCTTTCCACATCCTGATTAATCTGCATAATATTGTTTAGTATATGAGTAATACTATAAACTTGGTAATAATGCTTAGTATACGAAGTAATACTGTTTAGCACATGAAGTATCACTGTATGCTAAACAGTAGTATTGCTTTGAAGAGAGTCCGGGTGAACCTGGTTCACAGGAGGCCTAATTTCATAGTGTTGATGAGAATTATGTAGTCAGTTGAGTTTAAGAAATAAGAAATGTCTCACCCTTGAATGAGTTCAAGGAGCTGTGGGAGCAACTCTTCGTCCCGCATTTTCTCAATCCTCTTTGATATTGAATTGACAGCATGAAGTGCAACTCTGATTCGAGAATGCAGATCTTTCACAACTGCTCGAGTTTTGTCGATCACTTGAGGGCTAAGATCCTTTGCAAATTGGTGACGAAGCTGGTCACATCTACGATCGTATTCCTTTTGTATGGACTCACTGGCCTACAAGGACCAAATTCAACAGTGACCTCAGAAGGAAAAGAAAAATAGCTCCAAAATTCAGAAAGGACATTGCTCAAATCTAAATAAGTACTTGAGAATTGGGCATGTAGATTCATAAATGATGATAAGAGTACTTTAAATCGAGTCAAACGCGGAATAGTCACAGGAAGCTAAATAAGTTTATCTCGTGTGAGTAATCCTTCAAAATGGAGATGATTTGTCAATACTGACATCCTATATGTCAGTAATATATACGCATAGATTGAAGTTTGTATCAACAGATTTGAAGTTCAAGAATTTGGAAGGGGTGGATTTTCACCTAAATCACTCGGAAAATGTGAAGTCCAAGCCATGATTCAAGCAAAGCCAATGGATTAAGTGCCGTGGATTTCTAATCAATCCTTCAATACAATTACAACCTAAAAAATGTTAAATATAAAAAAATTAATTGAATTGATTTTCTTACTTTATGTATGTAGTTTAAACCCTTCTTTTTCATTTGCATAATATCCTACATATTGGTGTAATACTCACACGAGTGGCGTATGAAATCAATGTTGGATACCAAAACATGAAAAACGGCATTCTCCATATTTATTCAATTTTTAAAGAAGAGAAAAATTTATGCTCTTATAACAACAATACTATGAACACATTCTTCATAATCAGGTTTAGTGAAAATAATAGAACACTCATAAATACTCAAGAATTGGCAGGACATAATACAATTTGTAACATAAAATCATCAACAGTATAAACGACTAAAAATATTAATCATTGGATCAAGCAAAAGATAAGGTACCTTCACTTCGTCATATAGCTTTCTCTCCCATGCATGCAGTCTTTCGAGTGAGGAAGAGTGACTTCCAGAAATCATGCAAAACTCTTCAATAAAATCGCTTCCACTATCATCATTATCATCTTTGTTTGCAAGAGGGTTCCTTGATGATGAAGACTTTGACGATGCCGTCCTTTTCCAAGTGATGACCTTTGTAACAAGTTGATCTAATATGCATATGTTAAGAGTAAGAAATTAAAGATGGACATTTTCATGATTTCATCATGTAAGTTTCTGAATAATATCATTGCAACAAGAATGAAGTAACATCCCCTACATATATGCAATTAAAGTTTAACTAGAAGTGGTAATTGATTCTGGGCAAATTCTCAAACTTCTGAACATCAAAAATACAAATAACATTCACAATGTTGATCAACACCAAGAATCAATTTCTGTTCTAGATAGTCCAAATGAAAAACTTTTAACCCCTACTTATATGCAATTAAAGTTTAGGGAAAGGTGGTGTTCTTGGGTCCATTCTCAAACTTCTGAAGACCACAAATAAGAATAACATTCAAAATGTTGATCAACACCAAGAACCAATTTCAGTTCTAGATTAGTCTAAACGGAAAGAAAAAAAAAAGCGTAGAAAACAGTACATACCATCAGATACATTTGCAATACCGCCTTGGCAACAACCTGTTCCAAAAGAGCTCAAGTAAATCGAGGCTGATGATGCACCTACAAGCACAAAACTGCATGAGAAATCCATAATCAAGATCAGACAGATGACACTATGACACGGGTTACACACGAAAATGGAGTTCAAATTTCATTTCAAAATTGTTAAGGGCATTTCCCTTCTTCATCAGAAACTCTTTACCTCTAGCCTCACCATAACCAACATGGATTTTGTTAGCCTCGAGCATTCTCGAGACTTCCCTTCCTGATTCAGATGCTCTAAAGAACCGACTATCAATGTCCTTTATGCTAGAGAGAAAATCCTTTGCCCTGTGTGTTATAAACTCAGAAGGATCCTCCCTTTCAGCATGTATATCATTCTCTAAACTAGATTTCTTTTTCTTCGAACTAGATTGCCCTACCGAAGCCTTCCCATTCACTTCTCCCACAGCTGCATCATTACTCTTTTCAGCACCCAACTTTCCATTTCCATCTGATTTCGAAGCCAGATCAAAGCCCTTATTGCCAACATTCCCACGCATTTTCACATCATCAATATCATCACTCATGCCATTTTGTCCCAAAAACCTAAAGCTCTCATCAGCAGGATCAAAGTAATCCCAAGAAGACCCCACCTCAGGTGGCGGAGGAGGCGGGGGTGGCATTGTAAATTCACCGTCCTCCACATACGCGTCCCTCGACATTGGATTCATCCTAACTGTCACAGCACTAGCACCACCAGACCTCATATAACTAACTCTAGCCTTAGCCGGTGAAAGAGGGCTTCCATTGAGCACCGGTGAATCAGAAACACCACCGAGGTGGGACGGGGATGGAGAGGGGTATGAACAGTGTGATGGGGTTTTATCAACTTCAGTTGCTGATGCAGATAAAGAGGTTTCCACTAATACTTCTGCCTCAGCATATCTCCTAAGGGCAATGCCTATGTTTCTAAGAGACTGGACATATGAAACATGTGCTGCCGCTAAAGCATATCTTGAATCAGTTGCTTGTTTGATGAATCTTTTCCTCTCTTTACACAGCTTTAAGGCAGTACTCCTCTCTGTTTTTGAATTCGTTATGCCCATTTTTTCTAAAATGACCTAATTGATAAAATTAGCCGCCTAAACCTTCACAAATTGATCAACCACCTCTCGATTATTCAGCATTTCAAATCCCCCATTTTCACAGAACTTCCAGCTAAAAGAAGATGCAACACAGAAAACTAATAAAAGCTTAGCACGTTATTCCTCTCTGTCAACATATAAATACTCCTATTATTTTATTTTGTTTTTCCGCCGTCGTCAAAACCTATGCCTGAAAAGTGAAAACAGAGGAAAACAGAATGAGACGCTGCGAAATAAAAGCAAACAGCTGGAGATTCACCACTGTTTTCAACAAAGGGAAAAGGATCAGAACTGCAAAAGGGGAAAAAAATAGTAAATTATCTTGGTGGTTCCATTCTACCAGTGAATTGAAACTTAGCACCCCTACTTATGTTACTTCATTCATAAAAGGGCAAATAGGGTTCAGAAAAAATGCAGAGAAATGAGTAAATGAAAGAAAGCATTAAAACCTTGAATCCCAGAAAAAAAAAAAAAGAAGTTAACCTGGGGTAGATTGGCAAATCAATGTGGTGCTCAAACTATTCACAGAACTTCACCTTTTTTGCAGGCTCTTGAAAAATAAATACTGGCACGAGCTTCTTTTAGCGCAGAGAGAGAGGGCAATGCTGAAACGATGAGAAACAGAAAAGCTGAGTACAGTTAGAAACACACAAATTCACTGTGAGCCGAGGCGAGTAGCATCGGAATGCGTGTAAATGCTAATCTTTGTGCTTGTGCGTTAATACTCCAAATTAATTCTCTTTAATGGCGGGGGTACATAATTTTATTGGCTAGGATTTGTAATTACAACTTCATTTCACAGTGTATTATAGAGATTTGCAATTTATTATATTAAACTTTGTCTCGTTATACTTAAAGGTACAATTATATATTATGAATGCATATTATATATTTTTATTATAATAAATTACAAATTTTAATGTAATAAATTCTAAGTTTTTAAAATATGCTATAAATTATATGATGCACTTGATATAGAAAAGACCTACTCAATTATATTATATTTATTTAAAGACTGTTTTGTGGGAATCAATTGTACAGTATATTCTATAGTGTATTTTTTAAATATATAATTTATTATATTAAAATATGTAATTTATTTTATAATATAAATTGCAAATTTTAGAGTAAATATGTTGTATGTTTAAAAAATACAATATAAAGTAATATTATTCAAAAGGATAATATACATTATTTAATTTAATTATTATAATACAAAACAAAATAGTAAGAGGAGTCAGCAATATGCGTGACACTACAAATTAATTAAGTCTCTTTTGCTGGTGCTCTTTTATCTTTTTCTAATTTTCTTCCCTGAAAAGCAATAACTTTTCTTTTAGCTGCCCTTTTCCTGGAGGAGTGGGTTGGAATCTTTTTTATTTCGATTTATTTCTCTTATTTCTTCTTTTTATTTATTTTTCATCTCTTTTTTGTTTGGACCTTTTCTCTTATTTCTTCATCCAGCCTCGATCTCCCAAATTATTGAAATAACTGAATTTTCTTAATTAAAGAAGTATTTTTATATCTTAGAATAGTTTATAAGCTTATGTATGAATGTGATTTTCACTTTTCACACTTGCTATTTACTATGGTGCATAACTATGCCCCCTTCAAAAGTTTGTCGAGATTCTTAATGAAATTACAATGATGATATATTTAAAAAAAAAAAAAATCAAATGAAATTAGGTAAAGAAAAATAGTGTTAATTGAAAAGAAAAAAAAACATCATTCTTGGCTTAACCATTCTATATTTACCGTTTGTTTAGTGTGTTATTGCTACAGTCGTAGTTAATCGATAGTTGAAATATAATTAATACATATTCTACTCAATATTTGGAGGCCTTTTTTTTGACGGAAGGAGGGCGACAATGATAGTAGTATTTAAATTAGATATATATAGATCTCCTCAAGATTCAAAAAAAAGATGAGAGGTAGAGAGAGAGCGAGAGAGACGAAGAGCGAGCAGGGGGTTAGAACTTAGGTTTCGCTTCTTCAACCCTTCTTCCGAGTGGTAATCGGTGAGTCACAAACCTGGCAATAGGAACCCAAACCGACAGATAGGTGAGAGGCCGGTATTTAGGAAGAACAACTGGAGCAATGTATGGGACAAGAGCAACATGTGTGTAACCTTTTTTGTGCAGAACTTCCCGGAGAAATGCACTTGAAGGAGTCGTTAAATGACAGATTGTCGTCAGTGGAAAAGGTGAGGGATCTCTTCATCCCAAAGAAGAGGAATAGAAAAGGACAAAGATATGGTTTTGTTAGATTCGGGAAGGACATCAATAGTAGTGAGGTCGAGGACAAGCTCAACAAAATCTGGTTTGAGAGTTATAAGCTACGGGCGAATTTATCCAAGTACTCTAGGGGATCTGAGAAAGCGGACGGAACCCCTTTGAGACATGATGTGCTCCGACCTACCCTAAGGATGGAGAAAGTGACATACGTGGACGCCGTGGGAAGGATGGGGAGTAAACAATGGACGGTAAGGGACCCTTCAGAACCTACGGCTGAAGCGTTCCGAAACAAACCACAGGAACGCACCTTCAAATCAACAGGAATGCAATTCACAACTACTGAAGAGGATATGAGTTGGTTATGATTATGTTGGATCGGCAAGCTCAAAGACGACCAACCATGGACCGAAGTGGGATACCTAGTACAAGATGAAATAGCGGACACATCGTGCGTGAAATATCTCGGAGGCGATATGGTCCTGTTTCAACCATTGATGGAGGTGACTGAGATTAACGTCTGGGATGGTCTTTCCAAATGGTTCGAGTTCATTGAGCCATGGAGCGACAAGGTCTTTAGTAACAAGAGAGTAATATGGACTGACTGGTACGGAATCCCGCTTCATGCCTGGTCAATGAGATTCTTCAAACTGATATTGTCAAGATACGGGTCCCTGATATGTGTTGATAAGGATACACTCAAAAAAAAGAAAGTTGCAGTTCGTGAGGATCTTGATCAGAACATCTTTTCCAGAAATACCTAGGAACCAGATGGAGATTGAGATAGACGGTAGAAAATTCTATATTAGAATCAAAGAGGAGGATGAAGATCTAATGAACGAGGATGGTGAGGGTCTATCAATTGAATATTCAGAAGAAGAAGATACGCCAGAGCGGACTACTTATCTTGGATGTCGACCGACGGAATCCTTTGATGAAGATGAAGTGAAAACGATGATGGTGGTGCGTTAGCAAACGGTAAACCGGCGGAGGGCGGAGAAAGGGTAGATTTAATCGCTCGAAAGTGCCCTAATGAAAACCTCGTAAAAAATACAAGCGTGGCGGCGCCTGTAGACGCCGATAGCCCTGAGGAGATCGTGTCGGGCCCATGCGACCAGTTTAATGCGGCGTTGGATATTCCCGAGGCGGACAATTATCCCCATCATAAAGACGGACTGATTTCAAATTCGGTAGAATCCAAATCAGCGGAGGAACCCAACCCGTGGGCTCGAAAGTCATATTATGGGCCCATTTACCCCACGCAGACTCAGACCAACCGAATTAATTTCGACGGTAGTAGGGACGGCCCAAGTTGTGATCCAGATGATTTTTTTGGGCCCAATCTTAATATACAATGGGGGCCTGCCACTCCCCAACATTCTGGCGGCTTCTCATTGTGCTCAGCCCACCAGGTCGTTTCCATCGAAATAGACTCTCTTAGTCAAAGCTCTCCTAGGGCACGAAGATCTTTATCGCTGTGTTCGACGCCACACATGGCAAGCCAAGAAAATCCACAGGGAAACCCAGGTACAAGAGAAAGAATACCCGTAAAAGCCAGACGAAAGAAGAAGAAAATTACAGAGGAGAAGAGCTTTGAAGAAATTCGGTTGGAAATTAGCGCCAGAGAGGAAGAGTAAAAGAAGGAGATAGAGAAAACAATAGAATTTGGCACCAAATTGGGACTTACAAGAACAGGGACAGAGGAGATGGTGAAAGATCAGTTGGAAAAATTAGGAAAAAGTGACAGGGCCATCAAGAGAACCAAAGGAAAGAGGGCAAAGAAGGGTGATTGTGTTATAATCCAATGAAACTTCTGAGTATTAATGCACGTGGGATAGGGAAGATGGTGAAAAGGAAGGAAATAAGAGAAATGATCACTAAACACAACATCGATATTGTTTGCATTCAGGAAACAAAGCTGACCGCGATGAGGAAAGGAATATGTCGTTCGATCAAGGGTTGTTCGCAATTCGACTGGGTGTGCAAGGACTCTGAAGGACAATCCGGAGGTATGCTTACTATGTGGAATTGTGATGCTTTTTGTAAGATTAGCTCTTGGTATGGTAGAGGTTTTTTGGTGGTCAATGGAACATGGAAGAGTAATGGTGAGAAATGTTGTGTTATTAATATTTATGCCTCATGTATACATTCTGAGAAGGTGGAACTATGGGAGACAATTAGTACAATAATAGGTCAACAAGACGATACTTGCATATGTGTCTTGGGTGACTTCAATGCAATTAGACGCCCGAGTGAAAGAATTGGACGGAGCGAGCAGATAGATAGCAGGGATATGGTTGCCTTTGACAACTTCATCAACCAAAGCCAGCTTATCGACTTGCCCCTTACAGGGCGCTTATTCACATGCTACAGACCCGACGACACCTGCAAGAGTCGCCTGGACAGGATGCTTATGAACAATACTTGGCTTAACAAATGGCCAAATATTGTCTTGAAAGGATTGGGAAGAACAATGTCGGATCACAGACCGATATACACTGAATTTCCGGGTAAGGATTGGTGTCCGAAGCCGTTTAAATTCTTTAATTATTGGTTATCACATCCCAACTTTAAAGAGTTCGTCTCGGAAAAGTGGGGAAGCTATGAGATCTCGGGTTGGGGAGGTTATGTTCTGAAAGAGAAATTAAAAATGCTAAAGACCTATGTCAAGATCTGGAAAAAGGAAGTCTTTGGTGAAGTGGAAGCAAACATACTGAGGAAGAAAGAGGAAATTGACTGCTTGGACAGAATTGACGACGCAATGGGTTTGGACGAAGTGGAAGTTAGCAACCGAAACCGTGCGTCTGCTGAACTCGTTCGGGCCCTCATATGGCAAGAGAAGATGTTATACCAGAAATCAAAATCGAAGTGGCTCAAGGATGGCGATGTTAATTCCAGTTATTTCTATAGTTGGATTAACCGAAGAAACAAGGCAAATGAAATTACAGGCCTCTCAATCAACGGAATCTGGACAGAATCTGTAGAGGAGATCAAGACAGGAGTCTTCAAGTTTTTCAAAGAACAGTACGAGGCAAATTCGACTCCAGGCCTAGCCCTACCGAATGACATGTTCACTAAAAAGCTCGATGACGTGGACACCAACTTCCTCACGACAGCATTCAATGAGGAGGAGATAAAAAATGCAGTATGGGCTTGTGACTCGAATAAACGCCCGGGACCAGACGGTTTCTCCTTTGGTTTCTACAAAGAAAATTGGGATTTAGTGAAAGACGAACTACTCAGAATGATGGAAGAATTTCATAAGTTCGGTAAAATTGTCAGGGGCCTAAATCCAACATTTATAGTCCTCATTGCCAAGAAAGACCGTTGCCTATCATTAGGGGATTTTCGGCCAATTTCTTTGATCGGGTCATTGTACAAAATAATCTCAAAGATTTTGGCATTAAGACTCCGCAAAGTTATAGAGCCCATTATCTCGGAGACACAGTCGGCATTCATTGGTGGTAGACAGATTTCAGACGGTATTGCAGCCCTCAACGAGATTATTGACGAAGCCAAGAGGAAAAGAAAAAGGTGGGCCGTGTTTAAAGTTGATTTCGCAAAAGCTTACGACTCGGTGAGCTGGTCGTTCCTGAATGTGATGATGACGGGCCTGAACTTCTGCCCAAAATGGAGATTGTGGATCATGGAGTGCGTCTCAACGGATACAGTGTCAGTACTCATCAATGGCAGTCCGTCCGGGGAATTTAAGCTCTGGAGAGGCCTCAGACAGGGCGACCCCTTGTCCCTTTTCCTCTACTTAATCATAGTAGAAGGACTGAGTCTACTAGTCGAACGGGCAATCCAATATGCTCTGCTTGAGCCTGTTAAAGTGGGACGAGATAAGGTTAGTGTATCACATCTACAATACGCAGATGATACCATATTTATTTGTCCAAGCAAGATGGAAAACATTAAGGCAATCAAGTATGTGTTGAGAAACTTTGAATTATTATCAGGCCTGGGGGTTAATTTCAATAAGTGTTGCTTGTGGGGATTTAACACAGAATCGATAGTGGTCCATGATATGGCGAGGGTATTGGTGCTAAAAATAGGTATCGAAGCTAATTGCATACACAGGGATATGTGTGGGCATAAATCATAGGAAGACCGAAGCCTGGGAGCCTCTGGTGGGAAAAATTCGAAAACGTCTGAAGAAATGGGAAGACAAGCAGATCTCGTTCGGGGGAAGGATTACACTTGTTCAAGCTGTTCTTTCGGCCATACCGGTTTATTGCCTATCTTTCTACCGCATTCCAAAAAACACCCGTAAGGAAATTGAGAGACTTCAAAGAACTTTTTTTCTGGGGGGGGGGTGTGAGGATAAAAGCAAAATTCCATGGGTAAAATGGGATGATGTTTGTAAAGATAAAACATGTGGGGGGCTCGGGATAAGAAACATCGATCTTTTTAATCAGGCCCTCTTAGGAAAATGGATTTGGAGATACGTCAATGAACCTAATAGGTTGTGGGCAAGAATTGTAAAATCCAAGTATGGGGGGTTTATTGTGTCGAGTGATGTGAGAGGAGAGGGGAGAGCCAATAGAGTGAGGGCAGCGTCAATAGGGGTCAAATATCGGGGTGGTGGAAGGATGTGTGTGAGTTGTATGGTGATCCGAGTGGAGGGGGTATGGGGGGCAGGTTTAACTGTGTATTGGGGGATGGGAGGGACGTGCTGTTTTGGGAGGATAGATGGGTAGATAATGTTAGGCTAAGAGACAAATTCCATAGGTTGTTTAGATTGAGTGGTCAGAAAAAAGAGCGAGTGAGTAATATGGGCACGTGGTGTAACGAGAAATGGGAGTGGAGTCTTAGTTGGAGTCGGGAGCTAAGTAGGGAACTAACGCTACTTATTCAGCTTTTGGAATGTGTTAATAGGATTCAGCTACAAAGAGACTCGGAAGATAGGTGGAAGTGGAACGGCTCACCCAACGGCCTGTACACTACCACCAAGGCATACAACCACCTTGTTCACGTAGACGCCGGGTAACGATTAAAACGGGATGAAAGGAAGGCTTTCTCGAGAGTTTGGAAAAGCTACGCACCAAGAAGAGCTCAGCGATAGTTTGGAAGATCTTAAGAGGAAGATTAGCAACAAAAAGACAACCTACTCAAGCTTAAATCGTTTCTCGGCGGTGGAGACTTTAGGTGTCCCCTTTGTGAAAAGGAGGAGGAGACCACTTCATACCTCTTCTTCCGATGTCCATTCTCAACGGACATATGTCAGCGACTACAACAGTGGATAGGCATCTCTATGGCAGTACATTGCAGACCTATCGAGCATTTCATACAACATAGTTCGATACTTGGATTCGGAAAGGCTTCGAAAATAGCAGACACGGTCTGGACAGCAACTATGTGGTCGATCTGGAATCTGAGAAACAATCGCGTTTTCAATGCTTCAACTATTGACACTGGAAATTTTTGGAGAGAACTAATGGCGCGTATCTGGTCATGGCTATTTGAGAAATCGAACAAAAAGGCCATGACTTCATTCAAATGACCGAGCATATATATAGTGGTTCTAAGTTTTTACTGCAGGTTGGGAGTTTTCTTTCTTTTGGTGTAATTAAGTGATATATGAGTATTTTCTGTATGTATCTTTGTGGTGGGCGAACTGATGCAACCTGGATTATATCTTATACTCTAGGTTGCAATCAAAGTATTAATGAAAAAAAATTTTTTTTCCTAAAAAAAAAAAGATCTCCTCAAGATTCATTGAATGGTCAATTGTGGTGACAACATAACTAGTTTAATAAAAATAATCAATTTTGTAATTTTTTTTTTAAATTGTAATTTTGTTATATTCATTTTATGATTTAAAATTGACTTAGAATAGATTATTTTTCTTACAACTAAAAAAAAAAAAAATGTATGTAAAATATAAAATTGAGGAGATTTCCTATTAAGATGAAAAAGTATGTTGAAAAGAAGAAAGAGAGGTATACAATTTATTATGCTTGACCGATAATGTGTATCCTATTTTAGGTCTTAAAGTGAAATTAAATGCAAATAGCCTTTTGAGATAATAAAGACCTGTTTCTAACCAAAATATCATTTGAAAATAAATGCAAACAGCCTTTTGAGATAATAAATACCTGTTTCTAACCAGGAGTGGCAAGACAGCTTTTTTCTTACTTCCTAATGCTAATAACAATAGATTAGATTGTCATTTTGAAATGCACTATAAAACATACTTATTTTACATGTTAATGAATATTAAATGTTTTTTTTATTTAATTTTATAAAGTGTTCCTATGCAATCTCATAATTTTATGTGAATAGAGATAAAAAGAATTACTATGAATTCAATGCGTTCGTCGTGAATTTTAAACATACTTTTTTTTTTGAAAGGGAATTTATAAACATACTTAAACCATCTCCAACAGTTGGCTCTACTCTAGAGCCAACTCATCACTACTATATTCTAGAGTCAACATAAAATCTCCAGCAGTTTGCACTACTTTTTGGACTAAAATGTAATTTTATGTTATCTTTTCAATTTATGTGTAGTATTTTAATTCATAACATATTTTAAATTAATTGAGATATTTTAAGTAAAAATAATAATTTAATTATATATGTCATCACATAAATTATTCTAAGTTATCCACAATAAAAAAAAATATCATCCCAACACAAATACACAAATCATTCAAAATTATCACATATTATCAAATATTAAAATCAATTAAAAAATAAAAAATAAAAAAAAGTAGCGCAGACCCAAAGGTGCGCTACATTCAGCTCACAAAATTTATAAACAATGATTTGCTCTATTATATCGCAGGTGTGTGGCGCATTGCTGAAGACCAAAAAATAGCGAAAAACGTCACTCCAGCGCATTGCTGGAGATGGTTTTAATATGTGTGTAAAAAAGGTAATCCACTATTTATTTGCCTTGAATTATAGTACTCCACTTATTTCATAGGAAAATGTGCGTGTGACAAAAATGCCCCTTGGTTTTCTCAAATAGCCCTGCACGGTCACACACTAACGGCTATTTTTATTTATTTTTTCACTACGTTTTTGTTGTAGAATTTCTTTTGGTGGTGGAGGGTAAACTGTCCATTAAAAAAAGCGGTGAGTTGTACTTTACACCCCACTAATAGATCACATATTCAAGAGTAAGTCTCTTGTGCATTCAAATGCATCGTACACTCATACAATATAATAATTTATTTAAAAAAAAATTAACTCACTAAATATATGTGAATACATGATTAGAATTGGGGCAAGTGCACAAATTTTAAAACCGTGCACCAATTACACATGAGACTTTGTCCATATTTAGACCAGCTCAGGTGTTCCATTAATATTGTTTTAAAATATATATACTTATTATCAAGTGCTTTTCATGAATATTCGAGGAATCAAAGTATATCTTCCCACAAATTTTATAACCAATGTATAGATTCTAATGCATCTAGGTTTACTTTTATATGCAGCTTTGTAAATTGTAATATAATATTGGAAAATGTACACTTCACAGTTCACCCTTTATTGTCACCATTTTTGGTTACCGAATCTTTAGTTTATATTGCGTAATTAAGTCATATATTCACATGTATTTAGCAATTATTTTTGCCAAATTCTCCAGCACCATTTACACAAAATTAATTTGGTACAATTTAATTTTAGGAGTTCTTTTTCTTATTTTTTTTAGTTTTAGTTTTTTTTGTTTTTTTCAATTTCAGTTTTCTTTTAACTTTAATTTCAGTTTTAGGTTTTTTTTTTTCGACCCGGACTCAAACCCGGCCCGAGTGGTTCATGGTTCACCCGGCCCAAATGGTTCATATATGATTTAGAGTTCATTGTTTAGGGGTTAAGGTTTAGAGTGCATAGTTCATCCAAATTAAAATTGAATCCAATTACACCAATTTGAATTGGTGCATGGGATGCACAGGAGATTGACTAATAATATAATATTCATTTAATAATATAATTAAACTTATAAATTAATACTAAATATAAAATTAGAGTGTTTGTGTGTGCACAAGCAAATTCCAGTGTGCACCATTTGCACTTCAATTCAATTTTGACAAATTTTGACGCTTTTAATGGACACATAGTTCGGTGTGTAATGTGTGATTAAATAATATAACGAATTTCCTAACATTAGACTACCTTTTGTTGTAAATATATTAACCATTGTGGACATTACTTATTTATTAGTAGTAGTATTATTGGGCTTATTGTCAGATAGGCTTAGAGTTTTAGGGTTATAGTTCACTCCCTTATATATATGTGTGTCTCCTGTTGTAAGTGTTAAGTGAATACAGAGAAATTCGGTGAAAACCCTCCTGGCTTGGTCTCCCCCAGACGTAACCATCCTGACGAACTAGGTCAACAAATCTTTTTTCTTGTGTTCTTCATTCGTTCTTAATCTTGATTTTATAACACGTTATCAGCATTATTGCTTTACCAATTGGATTTCAGAATTTAGGATCCTCCCTGATAATATTAAGGTACGTTTCGTCCGGTCTGCTTTGATGATTTAAGATCCATTAAAATTGCAATCCATTTTCGTAATAAAATGTTTGATGCAATCATACTGACTTTTTTTGCATCTTAAATTGATGAATAAAGATGTGGATATATTATGGTATATTTCGTAATGATTGTTTATTCACTCGATGACCCATCCATAAATTTGAAGTCACTCATGTTCGCATCTGTCAATTTGTTGTTAGATTTAATTATTATAGATTTAGTTATATATATATATATATATTATGAAATTGAGGGCAGGCACAAAAGGTTCTATACTTTCAATGGTTAGCATTTTTTTTTCTGAGATGATTTGATGCCTCGTCGGGTGTAAGTACCGTAATATTTAAATAATTGCTAATTTTTCATTTGAACAATTTGATTTAAGTCCGGAATTTATTGACTTTGTTTATCTTAATTCTTGTGGTATTGGCTACAAATCGATGATTTTTAAGAACGATGTTATATCCTTTGTTGCCTTCATGGCATCGTGTGTATCTGTCCCAGACACAACACTGTGACAACTTATTTTATGTAAATAGGGTATTTATTGAATTATCTTGGAGATTTTATGTTCTGATTTTTGCCTTGATTTATATTTATTTTGGTCTTGCTTAGTATCAAATACATGCTCTGTTAAACGTGATAACATGATTTCATAATTTAGACTACAGGCAAAGTAATACAATTGTCTAAATATTTATGTGGAGTGGTGACGATTTTAATATTGTGAGAATTTGGATAATGAAATGTATAGCCACGGTGCTAGAATGACTACATCTCTGTATCCCTTACTGTTATTTTTAATGATTGAATTTTTATTAGGACTCTTATGTGCAATACAGTATAGTGACTTGAAGTCTGTAATTTGTGTCATATGATTCACCATGTCTTGTCATAATCTATATTATAAAATTTATGTTGAATTTTTCTTTTGGATAGTTTTAGTGAAAAGATGTCTGATATCACTAAGAGAGAATTTACTGAGCTTGCTCTTGATGACAATAACTATTTGACTTGGGCTCTTGATGTTGAGATTCACTTAACTTCATCTGATTTAAGTGGAACGATTGTGCAAGGTTCCCAATCAATTGTTGCCCAGAAGGCAAAGACATTAATTTTTCTCAGGCATCACCTCAACCAAGACTTGAAAAATGAATATCTTACTGAAAAAGACCCTACTGTTTTATGGAAATCCCTGAAGGATTGTTTCCATCAGCAAACTGACATAATTCTCCCACAAGCACAATACGACTGGCTAAATCTCCGTTTTCAAGATTTTAAATCTGTGACGGAATATAACTCAGCGCTACATCGTATTGTGTCACAGTTGAAATTATGTCAACATAAAATCTCTGAGGCTGAATTGTTGCAGAAGACTTTGTCAACATTCCACACTAGTAACCTTGTACTCCAGCAGCAATACAGGGCCAAAAACTACACTTCCCACTCAGAGCTGATTTATGCACTACTTGTGGCAGAAAAACATAACCAATTGCTGATGAAGAATCATAATGCAAGACCAGTTGGTTCACTAGCAGTGCCTGAAGCACATGCTACATCACAAGAAAATGATAGTGGGCATGGAAGGCCGAGGTTGGGGTCGAGGTTGGGGTAGAGGCCAAGGTAGTGGTCGAGGAACATATGATGATGCTCAAATTCAAGGTCGTGGAAAAGGTGTGACTCATACTAAGAACACTCAACCAACATCGGGTCCTTATATAAAGCATGAGCAAATATGTTATAAGTGTGGGTGCAATGGTCATTGGTCCTGTACATGGCACACCCCCAAACATTTAGTTGAAGCTTATCAAAGAATGCAAAAGGACAAGAAGGGTAAGGCTCCTCAAGGTGAATCTAATCATGCGAGTTTGCCTGCATAAATTTTGACATGGAAATGATGATCTTTTGAAGGTTGAGCTCAAAGATTTTGGAGATAATGAGTGAACAAGTTGCTTGATAGTTATTATTTGAGTTTATCTTAGACAATTTAATTCTCTGCAGTTTTTATTTTTCCTTGGTGTGCTTTGACTATTTAATAATTCTGCTTGGCGTGATTTTGAATTCTGCTTGGCGTGATTTTGAATTCTGCTTGGTGTGATTTTGAATATTGGATTTTGTTATATATTTTTTTATCATTATTGATGATTGATGATTCTCATTTTTTGATACAATGCTTATCTATATGACTGTCTTAGCTTACTATTTTTTTTTTCAATTGTGTGATGACATGAGCGGTTAGGTCATCTAGAACAAAGCATGATAAGTTGGATTTTAACTAATACTATTTACATAGTATGTCAAATAACATAATCTCTTATGCAAATTAATTTATTTGTGGGACTTATGCAAAGACATAAATTGAAAAAAATTTATAGTACGACATTCTCGTACTAAAGTTGGAATTGTATATTCTATTTCTCTTGAATAGAGTCATGAAAATACATGTGGACTGATATAATTTGCCTGAAGCAAATTCATTGCCAATATTATTAAACTTAAAATTTTGGATTAT
This sequence comes from Stenogyne calaminthoides, assembly GCA_037126765.1. Taxonomy (NCBI): domain Eukaryota; kingdom Viridiplantae; phylum Streptophyta; class Magnoliopsida; order Lamiales; family Lamiaceae; genus Stenogyne; species Stenogyne calaminthoides. Next base: position 43,993,558 of record JBBCBC010000002.1, read on the forward strand.
CCAATAAATCCATTTGAATGGTTAATATCGATAAAGTTTACATCGATGACATTTAACGATTATAATATGACATTGAGAATTAAAGTTGAGCATTTAGTCTGTTATGTCCACATCTAGAATGATTTAGTTGAGTGGTTAATAGATTTCATCAAAATAATAACTAGATCATTATTATAGAATTCCAACTTACCCATTTAATATGGGGGCATGAAATTTTACATGGTGTTATACTAATTCAAATCCGACCCACTGCATAACATGAATACCCCTTTTATAGCTAGTGCTTGAGAACTAAACATTTCCCATCTGCAAATATTTGACTGTGCAATATTTGTTTATATACCACCACCATAGTGTACCTCAATTCACGGCCCAGTTGGCTGATTGCACATTTGATGAAGATCATTTCTCGGCATTAGTGGGAGATAAGAATTTAAAATTCAATGAATGCCGAGAAATTTCGTGGAATATAAAAAGATCTTCAATATTTAAATTCACGCACTAGTCAAATTGAACTGGAAGTTCAAAAGACAATTAACTTGCAATATTTAGCAAGTGACCTGCCAGATTAATCTACTGATGATGAATGAGTGACTAAAGCATATATACTCGTTGTAAATGCACCGCAGAGTAAATGTGCCAATTTTATACAAATATATATATATATATGTTAATGCCCCTACACGCCAGAAGCGTAAAGGAACCCTTATTATGTAAGATATAAATCCGCGGTAATTACTAAAGGTAGCAAACATATTCAGTCACTCTTAAAGTCTCTTGAAGAGATTCGTCCCGAAGACGAAAATTCTAGTAATGAAGCACGTGCACAAAATAATAAGAATACTAGAATTGCGGAACGACCAGATCAAAATACTATATGAAATGATGAAGATCTGGTTAATATAAATATAGAAATTTATATGATTTTATAAAACAGGAGAAATGTACTAATGTTGTCGACAACTTATTCACCGCCACAATTGCTCTTACTATTAAAATCTGGATCCAGTACCCAAGTCAATAGTTGAGCCAGAAGCACTTTGACTAGGTAAAATAGAAAGAAGTAATTGAGGCAGAGCTCGACTCGCTAGTATTTTTGGCTTTATCGTACTTACACCAAAAAATATTATCCATTTTGGATATAAATGTGTATTTGTATGAAAAGAAAATGATAATAATGATGTAATGAGGTACAAAGCGAGATTAGTAGCTCATGGGTTTTTGCAGAGATCCGATATTGATATAATCAAATATATATACTCCTGTTATACATAAAATAAAGTTCCGCTACTTAATATCTCTGGCAGTAAGTAAAATTAAATTTAAAAATGTAGTTGATAGACATTGTAACCGTATGTTTATATTGATCAATAGATATCAATATTTACATGAAGATCCCTGATGGATATGAAATTCCTCAAACGAGGAATGGTGAGAATCGTACTATGTACGACATTAAAATTACAAAGGTCATTATATGACATAAAATATTTGGGTCGAATATTCCACGATCGACTCAATTAATTCCTTCCGAAGTAGGGATAAATAAATAATAAAATATTTTTTTGCGTGTCTCTAAATAAATAATTGGGTGGTGTTATGAACAAGTAAGAAAATAATAAACTCTAGAAGAGTGTTAAATTATCATATAAAAGACCTGGAAGATTGTTGTCTTCAGGGGGAGCGACAACTTTTAAACCGCCTTGAAGATTGGGTCTCGAAGATTATAAAGTTGTATTTTTTTAATTTACTAAGTTTTCTCTTTATATTATTCTAGCGATATTTTAGTTAGGCATAAACATCACGTCGTAATGTCCAAGGGAAAGTGTTGTAAATATATTAACTATTGTGGACATTACTTATTTGTTAGTAGTATTATTATTGGGCTTATTGTCAGATGGACTTAGGGTTTTAGGGTTACAGTCAACTCCCTTATATATATATGTGTGTCTCCTGTTGTAAGCGTGAAGAGAATAAAGAAAATTCAGTGAAAACCCTCCTGGCTTGGTCGCCCCAGACGTAGTCATCCTGACAAACTGGATTAACAAATCTTTCTCCTTGTGTTCTTCATTCTTAATCTTGATTTTACAACACCTTTTCAGTTCGCATGAATGGTTCGTAGCATACGGACAAAAATATTAAAAAAAAATTGAAAGGAAATTCGAAGAACTGTTTGGCAGAGCGAACCCAGTTCGAGAACCATTCCCTGTTTTCTAAGTGACATGTAGCAGTTTTTCATTAGTTACCATAAATTTTATTAAATTAAATTCTAAAATTTTATTTTTAAGATATTATTATTTATATAAAAAAAAAAATTACACCAAAATTCTTAACTTTTTTTCCTCTACAAATAGAGACCAGTATTGATATATTTTGGAATACAATCTCATATACTTTGTAATTATATGTAATTTATTGAGCAATTGTAATTTTAATTCTCATTGTTAAGTGAAAGTTAATTTTTTATTGATAAAAATTCATATAACACAGTCTCATTCATGAAACAGTGTATAAATTAGTACAAATCAAAACACACCTTCATTTTTTTAATTATAATTACGCGTCTTGAATATTAAATTATTTAATATATTACTTTATAAATATAATAAAAATTAATTATGAATAAATATAATTATTAAATAGTGAGAAAGAAAAATGATTTTATGTTGTGTTGGGTTGTTGATAAAGTATGAAAAAAGATGAGAGTGATTTGAGTTGTAGTTTGTATATGTGGAAGAGAGATAAATGAATTATTTATTAAGAGATTGAGTCGTGAGACTTGTTGATAAAAATAGTCTTAGGCCTCGATTGGTAGCCCTTTATAGGGGCTAAAAGAGCTGGGCCACTAATTTTTTCAACCGATTGGTAGCCACTATAACAAACATGCCGACCCGGCTTTAATTGGCCGACCCGTCAATACTTATCACACGAATCACTGTTAACTTCATAGTAAATAATACCACCAAAGAGGTGGTATTATTTTTTAGGGACTTATACAGTGTTTTTTGTGTTCCAAAATTACAAATTTACCCTTATTTATTTTGCTTAATAAACTCAAATTGACGAAAACTCTTCAGTCTTCACCACCAAATTGACTCTTCACCCATCGTTCATCAATTTTTTTGCATATTTTCCGCCGACTCTGTTGGAGATGACATTAAAATGAGGGTATGTTTGGAGAAATTGAATGTGTGCGTTTGCGCGTTGGGGAAGAAATAGAGAGAGATTGAAATTTGGTATGAAGAAAAAAGACAACATTAAAATGAGGGTATGTTTGGGGAAATTTTCTGCATATTTTCCACCGACTCTGTTCAATTTGCGTATTCTTCAATTTACTTGTTTGATGTGTATGATTAAGGATATAGTTTGAGGTTTAGCTAAAATTATGGTTGTAATTTGGGGCAGAATCTGTTTCCATTGATTTGATGATTCAATATGTTGAAGAAGATGAGGACAAAGTAGTAATTTATTAATGTTTTTAATTTTTTATTTTATTTTATTCACTTTTAATACATCCTATCAATCAAGATATAACATTTAACATCATTTTTTAATAATTTCTACCAATCAATTTAGTAGCATATTTCCTCATTAAAATAGTCACGAGACTAATATTTAAGAGATTCCTATGTAGCCTACCAATCGGGCCTTAGAGCAATATAGCCTGATGGTTAATTACTTGTTTTCCGACGTAAAGGTCTTGGGTTCGGTCTCCAAGTCCTCCTATTTTTCTCCTTTTTATTGCCACAAACAATTAATAGATCATTAATGGAAAATATATTTTTTTAATGTTTATTTTATATAATTTGTGGAAACAAGTAGAGTATTTCTCTCTTTTTTATTGCCACAAACAATTAATGAGAAATATATCAAGAAAAAAAAATTAATGTTTATTTTATAAAATTTGTGGAAACAAGCAAGGTTTTGACTTCTGCTATTTCAGAGTTTGTATTATTTTTCTTTTCATTTTTACAAACTTTACTTCTTTGAAGGTGTTGAGAAATTTAGAGTTTTGATGAAAGTTCCGAAACACATGTAATAGGACTAGTCAGACCTGTTAGCTGATTGATGTTTTTAAATACATGTTATGAGATGACCAGTTGATAATTATTGTATAGAACAACTGATGTATAAGATAGGTTACATATTGAGGGCGAACTCAATATGTATAGGTCAGGTCCGGAGATCAGAAGACTAGAATGAGTCAGAAGACCAGACGAGTCAGAAGATAAGATAAGGTCAGAAGATCAGACGAGCAGATAGTCAAATGATCAGGTGAAGATAATGAAGATCATGCTATGAAGACTTGGAGATCAGATGACTACCAGAAGATCAGAAAAACTGAGGACCAGAAGACCTACATCAATCGAGTCTGCTAGTTGAACTAAGACAACTGACACCAGAAGACTCAATCAGGTAGACTGGTCTGTTTTATCTGATCAGGTCAGCTTACATCAGGTATCAACTGATGTTTCACAAGTCATACGTTGTTAATCTGGACAAGAAGAATGTCAAACTTCAGTTGGTAGAACAAACACTGAAAAGTGTACTTGTAAACCAATGAGAACAAGACACGTATGAACGGAGCCGACAATACGGGATTTGGCGCTGCTTAGTCAAACGGCTATAAAAGACAACTATTCACGCTTTCGGCCATGCCGTCCCTGAAGCACGTCACATCAAATCCTGCATATCTACCAAATATAGTCGGAAATTCAAATTGCTCTCCAACGGCTCTTTGATTTCGAGGTCTATAAATATGAGATTACTCTTCAGAGTGAAGATACGAAAATTATCAACAAGCTCATACTATAGCAAGATTTCCACACAAAGAACACTGTAACACCCCGAAAATCTTCAATTTTAGTTATATATATTTTTTTAAAAACTTTCATAAGAAATTATTCCGATATCTTTAAAATTCAAATCTATCTTTCAATATTTATAAAAGATACTTTTATCAAAATTCTAGAATTTCCTCTAACATTATCTCATATCTTTATAAAATTTACAAAAGATTTGGATTCAATTTTTTATCTTCAAAGAAATCTTTAAATTCCTCTATTATTGTTTACTGCCGATTTTTTTTTAAGAAAATATGTTTAGAAATTAAAATTGACGTTGTCAATGGTGGAGTAATCAAACTCCTAATTTTCGGTTACCTAATATTTTAAAACTAAAACCCACGATCTCATCATTGTGGAGGAATTGATATCTCCTTATTTTCTCAACTATAAACCTTTTCCATCGTTATAAATATCCACAAGATTTATTTTTAGAGCACAGAAAATAATTATTCAAGTTAGATTTTATGGTTCCTCTCAAAATTAAAAAGCCTCGTCTTCTTCGCATTCACGACATGAATTTAAGGTGTGGTTTACTTTGCCCTTACTTAATATTTTGTATGAATAATTTGTTTATCTGCGCGCATGACATGACATGAAAGAATAATAAGTATTATAAGAAAATTTATGAAAGGCATGCACAAGACAAGAACTCGGGACTGACAAGAGGTCTTTGAGGGGGACCCAGTGGGACTGACAAGAGATCCTTGGGATAACCGTGTAACATAAATTAAAGAGCATGATGAAAAGTGAAAAGTTTATGCATATTATTTGCGATTGACGTGAATTGTTGTGGCTAATAATTTTGTTTATACCTTATATTTAGTTTTGTAAAGGTGGCCTCACTGAGCTAGTGGTTTTGCTCATACCATACATTTAAATTTTTTACAGATTAAGAAGGAGTACGGTGGATCGTCTTCAGAAAAAATTATTCTTCATGTTGAGTTATTAGTTTTAGCACTTGAATTTAAATTGTATTAAAAAATTTAGTCACATCTCTTTTATAAAAACTTTGAATCTTTGAGTGAAAATTTATTTCTTTCCGCTTTCCGCTGTAAATTCTTATAAAATTTATGCATATTTGGCCTATGAAAAATTGGGATGTGACAAACACAAACTTGAAGATTATTTATAAGTGTTCATCCCATTGTTCTTAGCATAGAAATCTCATCCTCTAGCTTTAGGCTACACAAATACTAGGATAGATTTCCAGTTGGAACAACAACAAATCTTACCCAAACCCAAAGTTTGGTTAAGTTTGTTTATCAAGATTTCAGACTAGGGTTTCTAGTTCTGATTTCTGGGATCGGTTGAGTGAGAACTCAATAAACTAAGTCCAAGTCGGTTAAGTTGGTGCCCCTTGTGATAGGGAAGAGTGGACGTAGGACTGGTTGTCTGAACCACTATAAATCTTGTGTGCATTTATCTGCTCTTAACTGCTTTACACTATTGCACACGACTTTGCTTAAAATCTCATACATATTCTGAGAAGGATTAGTTTGCATCAAGCAACTGATCTGATCAATTTGACTCCTTGGTCAGCTGATTGAAAACAGACTCGAGAATCTGATTTGTTAAAACTGGTTTTTCACACGGGTATAAACTAGTTTCCGCACAATCAGTTAAACTGATAGACACCGAATCGATCACCATCAGCGATCATAAGTTGGATATCGATCCATCTCGACTTCATTTAAAGACTCGATCAGAAACCTGTTTTTCACACCGATCCAAGAAAAAAAAAATTCAGAAGTCTATTCACCCCCTCTAGACTTCTGCCCTCACGAAACCCGTTCGGGACCTACAGAAGGCCACATAAAAAATTGTAACTTGATTAATGTTTTTGCTATTATTTTTTGGAATTGATATTGTACTACTTAATTATCACTGCATATTTCATCCATTAGTTCGATATTTTAATTTGATTTTTCATCATATAATATAGGGATGACAACATCGCCCAAATCCGCCTACGACCCGTCTTTGTTTGGGTCGGATCCGCCTGCACTGTAGTAAAATGGGGCGGTCAGGTATTACTAAAGGACCCGCGGCCTGCTTTTTTATATATTAAAATTCAAAATATATGTTATATAATATATGCAAATACAATATATTTACATTTTTTTATATTTATTAATATGTAGATAACAACAATTCAACTTTATAGACATTTTTTAGGTCAATATGAAATATAATATGTTATTTAAATTAAAATTATCTATTGATATCAACATTTTAAATTGTAAAATAAAATAAAATATAAAAAGACATTTAAAATGGGTCGGCCCCCCCTGCCCCGTTTAAAGAGTGAGACGGGTCTGTGTTGGGATTATACTGGAAAGTATGCTTTTACTTTGTATAATCAAAACTGAATTTCGGACTTATTTACTGAAATAAATTGTTTATCACTGATGCTTTAAATATCATCGAATGTTACATATATTTTTTTCGCATAACTGTTCAATAAATAGTACGCGTTACATTGTAGTTAATTTAGTGATACCAGATCACAGAAGATTAAATTAACAGTCTCTTGTAACCAAAAGTACATCATTCACGACCTAGATGGAAATGAACAATCCATCGTGAAAGGTTGAAGTGTAAGGCTCGGATTGGTTTGTCTTGACCAAGAGATTACACTAGTGCATGACCGATGACCGAGAGGAACTCTGAGGAGGACAAATTCTTAATCGAACAAGGAAGAATTAGACCTCAGTGGTTCGTTATTTCTTAATCTTCGTCCCTTAAATAGGATCGCGTGTGGTTAGTAACTATTGCTTTGACTTATCACGGGTAGAGAATCAAGGAGATTCAATACTTTATATCTTGGGCAATATTATTGGTCACATGCGATTGCTAAGATTTAATACGGAGAATCGTGTGCAAGTACGATTGTTCGATTTGCCCCCTTGGGAGGTTCATAAGTTTTATCATACCAAATCTTGCAAGTGGAACTAGTTTCAGTTATGGATAATAATGTTGAACCGTTCCTTAACCAAGAACAAAAGATATTAATTAATGGAAAGCTATTTCAGTGGTTTGAATTAATTAATGGGCAAGATAATCTTAAACACGGGAAATAATAACCGGAAGCCATATTAACTGTAATATGGGTTAAGATGAATAGTGCAATATTAATTATGTAGTGGGATTAATTAATATTTATGGGCTTGAATAATATTGTGGCTCAATATTGATAATTCAAGGTCTATTGGAAGGTCCAATCTTAATTCTCCTAAAGGTCCCTCAAGTAGCCCAACATAAAGTCCAATAACTGAAAAAGATGTTTAAAAATAAAATAAATTCTTGTTGCAATTTTTTCCTCATTTTTCGAAAAATATGAATAAAAAGGGGAGAAAGATTTTCTTTGAATTTTGTTATGGAATGAAGATATGTATTCTTGGAATACAAGATTATCTCATTAAATTCAAGAAATCTCCCACTTGGTTATTCATATAGATATTTTCGAAAATTTTGAAATAACAGGAAAGAAAGATTTTATTGAAAAGATATTATGGAAGATATGTATTTCTTGAAATACAAGTATATCTCATAAATTCAAGAAGATCCAAATCTTGGTTTCTTGTTCCTATTATTTTCGAAAATTCCCATAACAAGAGGAGTTGAGATTTTTATGAAATATTTTAATTATGGAGAAAAGAATATAGGAGATATATTCAAGATTTCTTGGAGATCAAGAAAAGATTTTTTCCCCCTATTTCATATGCAAAAAATCGGCCACTGCACCTCTATAAATAGGGAGTGAGTGTTTCATTCCCAAGTACAATTCCATGTGCTGGAAAAATTAGTAAATCTACAAAGGTGGTGCAACAAATTTTTATTTTCCCTTTTTGTTAATTGTTCGCGAGTTTCCTTCCACCGGATTGACGAGCAAGGACTAGGGAATACTTGGGAAGACTTTTTGGTGTGTTCTTATCAACGAGACCATTGCCACTCCAAGAGGTTAGTTCACGTAAACCCGTAGCAATTCCGCATGCGTAGGATTTATGTGAACTGTTTATATGCATGATTTGTTGTTGAATTATTATTTGAATTAATATATGATTAATTCATGCTAGTAATAATTGTTAGAATTAAATTTGTATTTAAATATTCATCCCGAATAGATCCGTGCAATTAATTCCCCAACAGTCTGGGTATCAAAGTACCCGACCCAACCCGACCCATTGACATCCCTAATATAATACGTGATATGAATATAAAGATGAAACATCAAATTGAAAGACAATACTTTATCATATCTAAGGTTGTCTTTTCAGATAAGCATTGTTGATTAATATTTATGATATTGGTGATAACTGTTTGTGGTATTGCTGATTAATGTTTGTAGTATTGTTGATGAGTGCTTGTGGTATTGTTTATAATTGTTTGTGATATTGCTTATAATTATTTGTCATATTAGAGATAATTGCTTTTGGTATTCGTGATTATATACTACTTAATTATCATTGCATATTTCATCCATCAATTCGATATTTTAATGTGATTTTTCATCATATAACACGTGACATGAATATAAAGATGAAACATCATATTGAAAGGACAATATTTTATCGTATCTAAAATTGTCTTTTTAGAAGTTACCCCTTATGCATAATATATAGATGAGCAATGTTGATTAATATTTATGGTATTGGTGATAATTGTTCGTGGTATTGCTGATTAATGCTTGTGGTATTGCTGATTATTACTTGTGGTATTGTTTATAATTGTTTGTGATATTGCTTATAATTGTTTATCATATTAGTGATAATTGCTTTTGGTATTCGTGATTATATACTACTTAATTATCATTGCATAGTTCGATATTTTAATGTGATTTTTCATTATATAATACGTGACATGAATATAAAGATGAAACATCAGATTGAAAGACAATATTTTGTCGTATCTAAGATTTTCTTTTCAGAAGTTACTCCTTATGCATAATATATAGATGGACAATGTTGATTAAAATTATGATATTGGTGATAAGTATTCGTGGTATTGTTGATTAATACTTGTGGTATTGCTGATAAGTGCTTGTGGTATTGATGATTATTACTTGTGGTATTGTTTATAATTGTTTGTGATATTGCTTATAAATGTTTGTCATATTAGTGATAATTGCTTTTGATATTCGTGATTATTATGTGTGGTATTGGTGATTATTGTTTGTGGTATTAGTAATAATTGTTTGTGGTATTGCTTAATATTATTTAAGGTATTATTGATTAATGTTTATAGTATTGGTAATTATTATTTATGGTAATGCTTATTATAATTTATGGTATTAATTATGATATTATTAATTAATATTTTTAGTATTATTAAATTTGTTGATTATTGCTTACTATTTATTGTTTATAATATTAAAGAGCATCACTTAAACTGTTAAAGTTAAACTACTAAAATCTGACTCATGTATTAGTTTATCTATACTATATTAAAAGTGGCTAATGGTTGAGAAACATTTTTAGACCATTATATCCTTCTAAACATTTTAACTGTGCAGTTTAATCCTTAATAATATTCTCATTACTTTATTTACTTTATGCGAGTAAACGTATAGATTTCAGAATTCAGGCATACACAACGACATTACCATCAATAAAACGACTCGATGACGGTAGATCTGAAACTGAAGGGTGGCGATTGAAGGTTGAGGGGCGGGGGCATACGATATGAAATTCTCACAAAGAAAAGAAAGGACGGGGTAGGGCGAGTTGCAGTGGCAATATGCGTTGGGGAATGCGGGCGAGGGGTTGCAAGCGCAGACTCCAGTAAGTGCGAATTTTCCCCTTTTCCGACTGTCACCCATGACTTCTGAAGGCTGCTTCGCCGAACAACTACTATGTTGATTCATGGTTTCTTGCATCATTGTGAGGGCGAATCTGAGCAGAGAGACACGGGTAAGAAAACAAACAGAGAACTGATATTATGCTAATGGGTCAAGTAGAGAAAGGTGAGAATCTGTTACGAATTTGAGAAAGGTGAGATTTCTTCTCTTTTCACATTCTGGTTCTTATCTAATGGGTCAATTAATATTTAATAAGAATATGGGCCATGGGAAAATCTGTAACTATATATAGTATAAGAACAATCAAGCCCTATGATCAAGGTATCACTGTCACTGGGTTGACCAAATTATGGACTAATTTCCTTCTGGTACTTAACTTTTTTTTCTTACAGCCTTATGGTACTAAGCTACATTAGGCCTTAGATATAAGTTTAGAAACATGATTTTATGTTGCTGATGAATTAGTCAAATGAAGAATTACTCTGTTTTTTTTTATATGATGGTTCTTCAAGATAGGTTAATTTTTTTTATAGGGATTTGTTTCTTCACTTGAATTATTTCTATTTCTTACAAGATAGGTTAATTACACAAAAGCTTATATGTTGAGTTTGACCAGTTGTTTGAGGATGGATACATCTCTGGAATTGAAATTTCAGGTAGTTTTCTATTGCATTCTCCATAGTAACATGATGCAATACCCGGCACTTGCGACGCAGTAAAGATAACTATGGAATGAGATATTTATAATTCCGGTATATTAAGAACACATACTGTAAAAGTTGCATGATTTTGGAGGTGATCATGAGTTTGGCTGCTTGAGCAAATGATATAAAATCTTGATGTCTATTAGGTCTTTTATTTACATTTTCAGCTAATTGTGGGGTTCAGACACTTAACCTGTATTTCTTTAACGGATTCCTGCACAAAGTTGTTGGTGCTAGAATTAGTGAATTAGTTTCTGGTTACTTAGGAATGAAATTTCTGCAATTTTATGAAATTTGGGTGGTTTGCAATTAATATATTTTATGTTTCAATAATCAAATATGTGAATATTCACTGTGAGTTTTAGAAGTTTTCTTACCCTGTTTGCTGTTCTTTTAATTTTCAGCTTGGATTTAGTATAAAAAAATAAATTAGTGTTGATAATGATTATTATACCAACCTTTACGCAGAACAATGACCAGGTATGGAATATGAATTTAGAATTCTGGGTTCTAAGAATTAGAATTTCTTGAATATGTTCTATTCTTGAGACTTCTGAAGTAGTATGAGATTACTCCTTTTTGAATAAGTTGTTGAATATTTGTTTCTATTAGAAATTGAAACTTCTGTAATACTTACATCTGATGATTTTAGGAATATTGATTCCAATGTGTTTCAGAATGTAAAACTTTATGTAATAAATTATCGCTTACTGTTGGGAATACTTGAGTTCGCATAACTTATTATTTGTCACACTCCCTATTAAATAACGACTATTACATTTTCTTAAACGAAAACCATGGGTCTATTTATTTTCTTTGTATATTGCTTAAACAATAGTTCTCTGCAATTTTTGTAGATATTGGAAATCCTCAAAGATTGGACCACCTGGTGAAGACAGTGTCGTAATATGGATGTTGTTGCCAAGTATACTGCAGACAATGGAGGAACCATTGAATTAATCTACACGCAGGTAAGCAAAAAAGTGGAGTATTTCTTACGTTTGCTAGAACACAACAGATATAGCTTGAAGGATTTTATGCCAAAACCGCTTATTGCTATTAATCTGCTTCCTGTAAGAATCCCATCTCATCTAAAAGCTTAAGCTTGTAGAGAGGTGATGAATTAATTCATTTGTATATAGTTCCCTAATACTTCCAATTATTGACTTTTATTTTTTTGTGTAGCTTTATGCTCCCACCATCATGGCATGTGCTCGAGATTTCTGGACATTAAGATACACTTCGATTTTAGATGATGGCTGTTGTGTGGTATGATTATCTGGACATTAAGATACAAGCCAATTTTGAGTTGAATACTTACGTCTTGAATTTTGCCACAAAGCTGCAATTTTTATTTATTTTGCCTCATTTTCTCTTCCAAGTTAACACTTGCATAATGTTTCTTGTGGACAGTGGCTGCTCTTTTTACTATATTTTATAGGATAATCTTTAGGTGTGTGTTCTGATTTTTTATTAGCTTTATAAGATTAGGGGATCAATTGATTTTTTTATTTTTTTTTGCTTTCTTTCTACAGCAGACATTGGTAAAGGAGAATGCTGGTAGGAAAAATTAGGAGCTCTTTCTCAGTATTCTGTTACATAAGAGATACTTAAAAAGATTCAATTAGGAATTATATCTTTACAATTATGTAGCGAGTGAAATTAGGGGGCGATTAATTCAAAGTTCTTCAATGAGAATGATAATTTGAATGAGTATAAAATAACTTTGGTGATTAATAAGAACACAAGATGATCAATTCACTTTCAATATACTTCATAAAATTATTGGAGTCCATCAAGTAAAGACACAAAGAAAAACAACATTTTAAACATAGTATTTTATTTGAAGACACTTCAGATGAGACTGTCCCACGATGAGACGGGTATAATTTGGACATTGACACTTTAACTTTTTGGAAGATGTGGGTGTAATTTGTCTTTAAGTTGTCTTCATCTCATGCATTGAGATTTATCTCATATGAGTTTTTGTCTTTTTATTTTGTTTCAGGTAACAGAGTTTGCATTCATTACCTATATTGAGAGAGTTGTCATTCAATTACTTGTAGGAGAAGATTGTTGATCGAATTGGACATACGAGCCTTATAAGAAGAGCAGAGTTTTGGAAATGTAAACAAGTTTTTAGTTGGTCTCTCTATGCTAGAGAAAGATGTACAGTCTGGTTTGTTTCTCAAACTTGTGGGTTATGTTATTTACAAAATTTACAATTAAAAAAACATTATTTTAAATGTATGTAAGTAAATTGTTGGAGTAAGGTATACATTGATACAATTATTCTTTTGTGTTAGTTGCACGTGTCGGAATTACTTATGTGTTTTCTGCTCCTTCTTACTAATATGTTAAAGGCTTTAAGTAACAACGATCTCGAATCCAATGCTTTGTATTGGATAGAAGATTTTGCTTCGAAACCCAACTTCATCATTATGTGTTGGATATTTCGTTACAGATGATTCTATATGTGTAATTTCAAAAAGAAAAGATACAAGAGTATGAGGGGTCATATCAACCTTGGAGTTCAGAGCCCACAAATCTAATCTAATAGGTAATTTCTCGACGTATGACTTAAATAATATTTCAGTGTGTATGATTTGTGTTCGTTGTTTTAGTTAGTTTATCATTTTCCCATTTTGAGACGGTTTTGTTTTGTTTCTTCTTTGATACATTCTTCTTTTTTATTTATGAATAATGTGTGTTATAATTATGTCCTTTTATTTTATTATATTTTTTCGTTTGATTTGAAATGTGCAGTGATGGCGTATGCCAAGTTGTGAATATTGTTAAGTCATTCTGTTAGCCTCGACAAGGTATTTTTTGCTTCACACAAACTTGAAGTAGGTATATTTTTTGACATATATAGACATTTACAACATGTACTTGAATACTTGAGTGTCAATCCAATTTTTTATGGTAACTTCAGATGATACTTCCTGCGTATTGTGTCAGCCAAATGAATTTTAAATATGATTTGATTAATTTTTTCTACAATTTATTTATTTTATTTTTATATTTGTGAGTTGGTTAATATAAATTATTCAATTAGAAGATGCTCTCTCTTTTATATTACCAATATAATGACTTATGCCATGCAAAAATGGACCACAATCACTTTAACATTTAGTTCAAAAAGGAACTTGATCAAAATACATCTAATTTTTTACGGACAGACTATAGTAAATAGACTCTTCTCATGTAGTTCTAAATTATAGACAATCCTTATAAAAGCGAGAAACTGAGACGGTGGCGAGCGATATGAAAGACTAGAGAAATAGGTGAGCAATATAACGTGTAATGCATATATTCATGCTAAAACTTGACGATATACGCACTAAAGATTATATAAATAAATTACGTGCAACGTGCGAAGCACGTGATAAGCACCTAGTTCATATAAAGTATAAACTTAAGAAAAAGTGAAAGAAATAAGCACCTAGTTCATATAAAGTATAAACTTAAGAAAAAGTGAAAGAAAGAAAAAAAAAGGCAAAATAAAGAAAAATATTTAATGAATGAAAGCAAGATAAACGCCTTAAGTGTGAGAATCGGGGACTAGAGCCCAAAGGGCCAAAGCTATGTTGAGTGTTGACCCTGCTGTAGAAATGCGCTGAGCTGTTGACAGTATTAATTTACCAGTCCACTTTTCATGACTTGCACGTACACGCAATAAAAAAAATAGTAAGATTTAAAAGCCTAAATTATATTTGAACCATTTGGGCCGGGTAAACCATGATCCACTTGGGTCGAGTGAACCATGAACCACTCGGACCGAGTTTGGGGTCGGGTCGGGTATTGAAAAAAAACATCTAAAACTGAAATTAAAGTTAAAAGAAAATCGAAATTGAAAAAAGAAAAAAAAGTTAAAACTAAAAAAAATAAAAAAATAGCTTTTAAAATTAAATTACACAAATTTTATTGGTGCATGTGGTGCACAGGAAAATTTGCCTTAATTTACACATATTTGCACGCCGAAATGCATGTTTTATTTTAAATAAATCATAATTAATTAAAATTGCAACAATTGCATAAATGCGACTCATTATTTTGACAAATTCTCATGTGCACCACATGCACCAATAAAATTGGTGCAATTTAATTTTAAAAGCTATTTTTCTAAAAAAAATTTAGTTTTAACTTTTTTTTTTTTTTTCAATTTCGGTTTTCTTTTAACTTTAATTTCAGTTTTAAATGTTTTTTTTAAATACCCGACCCGACCCTAAACTCGATCCGAGTGGTTCATGGTTCACTCGGCCCAAGTGGTTCATGGTTTACACCTTCCAAATTGTTCAAATATGATTTAGGATTCACTATTTAGGGATTAGGGTTTAGAGTGCACCATTTTTTATTGGTGCATGGGGTGCACATGAGAGTGACTCCATTATTTTTCATGTTTAGAGGTATTTAATTATAGTGTAATTAATCCCGTCAAAAAACAAAAATATAGTGTAATTATTTGCCTTACTGGGCTGGGCTCTTAAGGCCTTGGTCGTTTCTAAGAGGTGCAGATTCTACTATTATCATAGCTAGGGGTGGACGGTACGACATATCAAAAATTTTCTCGCCATACCGTTACAGTACCAAAATTTTCGATATCAAAAAATGTCATACCGTTGTCGTACCGAAAATTCGGTATACCAAAATTTTCGGTATGTCAATATTTCATACTGATACCGTACCGAAATTTCAGTATGTACCGGTATATCGGAAATATTTTCGGTATACCGAAAATTTTTCGATATACCGGTATATTTTTCCGGTATACCGAAATTTTCTATATTTTCATACCGTTATCGTACCGAAATTTTCGGTACGGTACCAAAAATTTCGATACACTGAAAATTCCGATAAAATCGATATTTTTCGGTACGGTAAGTGTGGTATACCGGTATTTTCGGATTTCCTCCACCCCTAATCATAGCCTGTGGAACTTATGGCCACTATGTCTTGTTTATTGATTTTTATCTTAATTTTTCGTTTAAAACAAAGACAATTTTTAACTCATATGAGACGGTCTCATGCATAAAACGGTGTACAATCAAACACAAATTATACTCACCCCTCCCAAAGTGTTAAAACATCAATGTCCAACTTATTCTCACCGTGAGACGGTCTCATTCATGCAAGTGCGCCTCATTTTTATTAAGTAGAAAATATATCAAATCACTGTTAAAATTTACACTTCAAAAAAGAGGGTTGAATCTTCTCACTTAGACATGATACATCTTTTGAGGTTTCTAAATTTGATTAAATAAATTAATTAAAATACATAAAAATAACGAGTTTGAATCCTCCTACAAACATTTTCTTAAGAGAGTTGAAGACTATTACATTGATCACTTGTGCATAATATCCTTAAACTAGTATTATCCTTGGTAACATACTTTTTAAACCAAAATATTATAAATACAGTATTTGAAATCAGCAAACACTGATTAACATTAAGATTTAATAGAACGATGAACCCAAAAGAAACTAAGTTATGAACCATCTCAAACCTATTTTTTAATATCCCTAAGAATAAGTAAATATATATATGTATATAATAAAATCTCAGACCAATTCACTGATGACGATAAGAATAACTAACTGAAGGACACCGAGACGGAGGCATTCTTTAAATTTGGCGCCAAGAACTCAGCATACAAATTCTTATAATATTTTAATTGATTCCGTTATATTTAATTATGTAAGATTAGATAAGCTAGATGCTTTCACATAGTATTCATTTAAGAGTTGGTATGATGTGAAACTTGTTCATCGTGAAATTGATTTTTTTTTACAGACATACTCTTTAATAATATAAGTCACACCCTTCAGTTATCACTACGACACTTTTTGCTATAATATAAATCACATCCTTCACTTTTATGAGTAATACTCTTTATAGTAAAATGTCACACCCTTTAAAGTAAAAAGTCACACTCTTTAGTAATATAAGTCACACTCTTTAGTAATATAAGTCACACTCCTTAATCAATTTCACCGTAAAACTTGTTCACACTATATTTTATCTTCATTTTCACACGTAAGTCTAAGTCTAAAATTCATGAACAATTTGTACTAGCCAAGATGAAATCAACACCAAGTTAATATCGAAATCTGTGCTTTCTATTTATGGCAAATTTTGTACACGTCATTCCAAACGCGGGCTTTTCGTGGAACACATAGAGTTGAGAAAATTATTCAAATTGTTATGAAAATCGAATAATCAATTTATGGTTAATTTTAAATAAATATACGACCTTTAAGTCAAATATTAATTTAATTACGATCTTCAAAATTATTATATTAAAGTCTAACCTTTGATGTTATTATAAATTAATAAACATTTTTTTCCATCGACCGTGAAGAGATGATGTGACTTGTCGAAATTATTATTTTTGTTACGTCAGACTACACATATAATAAAATGTCTAAATCATAAATATATAAAATATTTAAAAAGTTAATTAAAAACAAAATAAATAAAATCTAAAAAAATAAAATTAATTTAAATCTAAATTTCAAATCTTAAAAATTAATTCTCGTCGTCAATATTTCAAAATCAAATATATTCTCATGTTCCAAAATAAATGTAATCCCTTATTTTCTCTTCCACATGCATTCAATCCATCCATTATCTATTGTCACTCCCCCAATCCCTCACTTGTTGTTCTTATTGTAGTCGGCCTCCTTAAACTAAATTTGTGAATTATTTATTGAGATTCGATCAATTTTATGAAATGCATATAAATTTTATTTTTATTTTTATTTTAATTGTTTTTTTTTAGATTTTAAATTCTTTTAATTATTATTTTTTGTTTTAATTTATTAACAAATGTGTAATATTATGTGGAATAATTTAAAAAATATTATTTAATATGTATCATTCTAACTAGCAAGTGTACACATGCTTCGGTGAGCCACATCACCTCCGCGGCCGGAGAAAAAAAAAGTGTATCAATTTGCAACAATATCAAAGGTTGGACTTTAACGGTCGGGATCTCCTGTTACACAATAGTGTTACATCTTCTGTTACATTCTTTAGATTTGCACCACGTGTTAATCTCATAATATCTACAAATATAAGAATAACGTCCTAACATAACCCTTTTTTCTAATTAGGAAACTATATTTAATTTTAGCAAAAAACTAATTTTTCCAAATTTCATTCCAAAATTTTTTAGTATAACATATTTATAATTAATTAATTTAAAGCATAAATATACAAATTAATCAATAATTATTAATTATTTAATTGGAGTGAGTATATATATTATAATCTTAATTTATCGTATAAATTTAAAATTCAATAAAATATGAAAACTTACTAGAAAAAAATAACAAAACCCAGCTTTATCGTCCATTTTTTTTTACAGTTATTAATTACATATAAATATGATATTAATCACATCAAATTTATTTGAGTGATGCTTGTGCAATTGAATTTACTTTTAATTTAGATGAACCATGAACCCTCACTACTACACATTTGAGCTTGGAGAGCTCCACTTGGACAACCATTTTTTCGAACAGCTCTCCAAGTGGTTCCTTGGAGAGCGGTTCTATTAAAAAAAAAAAAAAAAAATGGTTAAAAACCATTTGTCCAAGATCAAAGCTTAGACAGCGGTTCATAACCGCTGTGCAAGGGTAATTGGAGAGCGGTTTTGAACCGCTGTCCAAGATAAAGCTTGGACAGCGGTTCAAAACCGCTCTCCAAGTGAATTAATTTTTTTTTTTGTAAAGCTTTTATTTTTTGTTTTTTTTTGTTTTAATTTGTAAATTCTTTTTAGGTACCGTTCAAATATTTTATTCTTTAAATTCTCGTGTTATTTCTTTTTAATATTCGTAGTATATAATGAGATTAACACAAACTCTTATGTAAAATTTGTTCATAATATTACTTGTTTAAATAGAAAAGTATTAATTGTTTAGATAGAAATGTATAACTTGTTTAAAGAAAAATATTACTTGTTTAGATTAAAAAGTATTACTTGTTTAAAGGAAAATATTACTTATTTAGATAGAAAAATATTACTTGTTTAGAAGGAAAATTATTACAAGTTTAAAAGAAAGGTAGTACTTTTTAAAAAAAAAGTACAAGTAAAAAATATAATTTTAATATAATATAATATAATTTAATTTAAATTTATATAAAAAAAATTATTATATAAAAATGTGATTGAATTAATAAATAAGATAATTGAAATAAAGAATTTTAAAAAAAATTGTAAGATAAAACGATTTTTAGAACATATAGAATTAATTTCATTAAATAAACGCAAGAAAAATATTGCTTGTTTAGATGAAAAAGTATTACTTGTTTAAAGAAAAAAATTACTTGTTTAAATAGAAAAGTATTACTTGTTTAAATAGAAAAATATTACTAGCTTGTTTAAATAGAAAGGTATAACTTGTTTAAAGAAATATATATATTACTTGTTTAGAAGAAAAAGTATTAATTATTTAAACAAAAATATTACTTATTAAGATAAAAAAAGTATATTACTTGTTTAGAAAAAAAATTATTACAAGTTTAAAAGAAAGGTACGTAGTGTACTTTAAAAAAAAAACAAGTAAAAAATATAATTTTAATATAATATAATTTAAATTTATATAAAAAATTATTATTATATAAAAAAGTGTGATTGAATTAATAAATAAGATAATTGAAATAAAGAATTTTAAAAACAATTGTAAAAAAAATGAATTTTAGGACATATATAATTAATTTCATTAAGTAAACGCAAGAAAACTAGTGCCCGAGCGGAATTGATCCCCACTCAGGCACCCAAGGTCCCGTGTTCGGTCCCCCATGGGAGCGAATAATTGTCTCAATTAATTGGGAGACTTGGTGACTTATATATGAGATGCTTGGTGAGTCAGTGCCTAAAAATCGATTTTATTTTTAAAAAAAGTGTTGGAGAGCGGTTTTCAACCGTTGTCCGTGCCCAAATCTGTATTAGTGCCTAAAACTAAACCCTAAACCAAGAACTCTAAACCATTAATTATTCGGGTCGGGTGAACCATGAACCACTTATGCCGGGTTTGAATAGGGTCTAGTTGAGTCCGGACCGAGTGTTAAAAATATTTAAAAAAAACTATAAAAAAGAAAAAAAAACATAAACCCTAAACCATCAATCATTCGGATAATAGATTAAGATTATAATATACATGCTTCAATTAAATAATTTAATAAATTTAATTATTGGTTAATTTATATTATATGTGTAGTTTAAACTAATTAATTATAAATATGTTTATAAGATTTTTTGGAATGAGATTTGGAAGGAATTAATTTTTTGCTAAAATTAAATATAGTTTCCTAATTAGATAAAAATGTTATGTTAAGATGTTATTATTATATTTATAGATATTATGAAATCAACACATGATGCAAATCTAAAAAATGTAATAGGAGATGTAACATTATTGTGTAACAGGAGATCCCGTGTGGGACTCTAATACAAAAATTTTGAAGGTAGTGATTAAATTGATATTTGGTCAAAAGGTCGTGTATTTATTTAGAATTAATCCATCAATTTATTCCTTTTCAATAAAGATAACGGGTTCAGTGTATTTTTTAGAATTTTAAAAAATTACTTTTAATATCACTTTTTTTTTTAAATTATGAGAGAGATTTTTAAAAATAAGTACTTTTAAAAACGGTACCCTTAATAAAAAAAAAAAGTAAAAAACGACCATTAATTATTCGGGTCGGGTGAACCATGAACCACTTATGCCGGGTTCAAATAGGGTCTGGTTGGGTCCGGACCGAGTGTTAAAAATATTTTAAAAAAACTATAAAAAAGAAAAAAAAAACATAAACCCTAAACCATCAATCATTCGGATAATAGATTAAGATTACAATATACATGCTTCAATTAAATAATTTAATAAATTTAATTATTGGTTAATTTATATTATATGTGTAGTTTAAACTAATTAATTATAAATATGTTTATAAGATTTTTTGGAATGAGATTTGGAAGGAATTAATTTCTTGCTAAAATTAAATATAGTTTCTAATTAGATAAAAATGTTATGTTAAGATGTTATTATTATATTTATAGATATTATGAAATCAACACATGATGCAAATCTAAAAAATGTAATAGGAGATGTAACATTATTGTGTAACAGGAGATCCCGTGTGGGACTCTAATACAAAAATTTTGAAGGTAGTGATTAAATTGATATTTGGTCAAAATGTCGTGTATTTATTTAGAATTAATCCATCAATTTATTCCTTTTCAATAAAGATAACGGGTTCAGTGTATTTTTTAGAATTTTAAAAAATTACTTTTAATATCACTTTTTTTTTTAATTCTGAGAGAGATTTTTAAAAATAAGTACTTTTAAAAACGGTACCCTTAATCGGGAAAAAAGTAAAAAACGACCATTAATTATTCGGGTCGGGTGAACCATGAACCACTTATGCCGGGTTCGAATAGGGTCTGGTTGGGTCCGGACCGAGTGTTAAAAATATTTAAAAAAAACTATAAAAAAGAAAAAAAAACATAAACCATAAACCATCAATCATTCGGATAATAGATTAAGATTATAATATACATGCTTCAATTAAATAATTTAATAAATTTAATTATTGGTTAATTTATATTATATGTGTAGTTTAAACTAATTAATTATAAATATGTTTATAAGATTTTTTGGAATGAGATTTGGAAGGAATTAATTTTTTGCTAAAATTAAATATAGTTTCCTAATTAGATAAAAATGTTATGTTAAGATGTTATTATTATATTTATAGATATTATGAAATCAACACATGATGCAAATCTAAAAAATGTAATAGGAGATGTAACATTATTGTGTAACAGGAGATCCCGTGTGGGACTCTAATACAAAAATTTTGAAGGTAGTGATTAAATTGATATTTGGTCAAAAAGTCGTGTATTTATTTAGAATTAATCCATCAATTTATTCCTTTTCAATAAAGATAACGGGTTCAGTGTATTTTTTAGAATTTTAAAAAATTACTTTTAATATCACTTTTTTTTTTTAAATTATGAGAGAGATTTTAAAAAATAAGTACTTTTAAAAACGGTACCCTTAATCGGGAAAAAAGTCAAAAACGACCATTAATTATTCGGGTCGGGTGAACCATGAACTACTTATGCCGGGTTCGAATAGGGTCAGTTGGGTCCGCATCGAAAGTGTTAAAAATATTTAAAAAAAACTATAAAAAAGAAAAAAAAAACATAAACCATAAACCATCAATCATTCGGATAATAGATTAAGATTATAATATACATGCTTCAATTAAATAATTTAATTATTGGTTAATTTATATTATATGTGTAGTTTAAACTAATTAATTATAAATATGTTTATAAGATTTTTTGGAATGAGATTTGGAAGGAATTAATTTTTTGCTAAAATTAAATATAGTTTCCTAATTAGATAAAAATGTTATGTTAAGATGTTATTATTATATTTATACATATTATGAAATCAACACATGATGCTAATCTAAAAAATGTAATAGGAGATGTAACATTATTATCACAGAATGAAGATCCGTGTGGGACTCTAATACAAAAAAAATTTGAACGTAGTGATTAAATTGATATTTTGAAAAAAGGTGCAGATTTATTTTTAATTAATCTATCAATTTATTCCTTTTCAATAAAGATAACGGGTTCAGTGTATTTTTTAGAATTTTAAAAAATTACTTTTAATATCACATTTTTTTTAATTATGAGAGAGATTTTAAAAAATAAGTACTTTTAAAAACGGTACCCTGGGAAAAAAGTCAAAAACGTTTATCAGCTTGCAACTCATGACAGCAGCCAGCAGGTCACGTGGCTCCTTTTATCGATAAGGCCTAAACTTGATCCAGCTTGCCGCCCTCTAGGCTATAAAAAAATTCTAGTAATTTCTAGAGTTTCAAAATTTGACAAAAAATTGTGTTAATTAGAATTTTTTGTGAGTTCAATTTCTTCATTTATCACTATTAAGCATACACGTCATCAGAGAATCACGGTGTATTATGCATACATATTATTATTATATTAATACACCTCTCCATCTTATTTTTTATTATTCAAAATTTATAATTAAATATTTTTATTTAATTTTTACACTATATAATGGACAAAAAATAAAATTTACCCTCTCGAACAAATCTCTTAAAACTATTTCTAAATTACATCTCATATGACTAATAATTAAACATAAATATATTTATCTTTTGTAGCATTCTCTAGAAATGATCAAATTGTCTTCAATAAAAAGTAATTTTACTCTTGTTAATGCTATTAAATAATTCTCTTATTAATAAAAAGTAATTTCACTCTTGTTAATATTATTAAATAATTCTTTTATTATAAAATTTGTATCATTTGTTCTTGAGCAATTTAAATAAGATTTTCGAGTATAAGCCACCAATTTCGGTTTAATAAATTTTATGATTTCCTTGGTAACATAAACGAAAATGAACAATATATAGAAAAAGGGTATACCTTAGAATAAAAAATTGCCCATATTTATAACTTTTATACAAGTTGTTTAGCAAAACGAAACTAAATAAAAAAAAAAATAGGTTGGAGGCTTGTGCCGACTTCCTTTGCAAACTGCAAGTTAAAAAGTGTGAGATTGGTGAGATTGTCGCAACGCACCAAATCAATCCATTCGAGTCTTACGTGTCTAACATGCACACAATGACCGTTATGCGATTCTGCGCAGTCTTGCTAACATCCGCCTGCCCTAATTTTCCCCAACCAAATCCCTAAAATTCATCAATTTTCCAACTCACAACCACAATCAATAACCATTCGTTTCCTGTCATGATCTGAAGATGGAAAATCACAATAGGGTATCAAGAAGGATAACGGAGAGAAATTAAATTCAACTGCTGATGACAAATTTGGACAAAAACTTGTATTAGACGAGTTATAAAATAAGACAAATTAATGTACATTCTTTTCATATTGTTACAATGTCATATGATTAAATTATGCTTTGTTTCATTGTAAGAACCATTTCAAACAAATGTGCCTCATAAATTTATAATTTTACAATGTTCTATCATTATATAACAACACAACTAAGAAATTGATTAGGTGGTTTAGACTTTGCTCTACCTTTCACCTTGCTAATAAACAATGAATTATAATCCTTTGAATTAATCGATTTTTTAAATTGAATACTGGCTTATCATTAAAAGAACACAATTAAGAGAATCTAGCAGCACTAAAATGATGACATACAAATGGATAGTTATAATAGTTGGGAGAATAAAAGTACGTAGTATTATTTCTCCTCCTAAAGAGGTACTCCCTCCCTCTAAAAGAAACGTGCACGTTTATTGTTTTCATGTGTTTTTGCGAGCGAGTTTTTTATTAGTATTTAAAATAATAAAATAATTTTTAAAGATGCATGCAATAGATGAGAGGTAGATCTATAATACCCCTCTTTAAAAATCACTTTATCATTTAAAATACTAATAAACAACTCGCTCACAAAAACTCGATAATAAAGTAGGTGTGCACGCTTTTATAGGACAAATGTATTAATTTTTAATTTTAATGACACACTCCCCTCCTACAGTCATCCTTCGGGTGCAAGGAGGCCAGGACTAGGGGTGGGCGTTCGGTCGGTTCGGTCGGTTTGGGACTATTTTTTGACCGAACCGAATAAACCGAATTATGCAAGTTTAAACCAAAAATCGAACTAAAGTTGTGAGTAACTGAAATAACCGAACCGAATAAGAAATTTGGTTTGTTCGGTTTATTCAGTTTTTAACCGAAATTTAACCTTAATTCACAATTTAATGATTTCCCAACCAAATTTTCAATATTTCTAAGTCAATGATCAAATACAAATACAACTAGTAGTTTCCACTATCAAATGCAACTAAGTCAATAAATCACCACAGTTTACAAGTTCACAAAAATCACAACCACAATTTCACAATCAAGTCACTCACAAGTCATAACAATTTGTTCATAATAAAAAAGCACACAAGTCTTAAATTAAAATATCATTACAAGTTCTTGCATAACTTGTAAAAAATCCAAGGGAAATACAAAAAATCTTTTAAATCCATGCAAGTGCAGCTTCAAGTCTCCAACTCAATGAACTCATCACAAAGCTCCTTTGTAAACTCCTTTCATCACCACAAATCCCTGTAATCTATGTTTTAAAAACCGGAACCGGAAGTTGAACCGGACGACCCCAAAAAAAGGTTGGACCGGGGTCGAACCGGTCGGACCGGATTGAGCCGGTATGACTTCATAATAAATATTATATATATATATATATATATATATATATATATAATATGCATAAATTTAAAAAAAAAATCAAAATATAGATAAGTGAATATAAAGGAATTAATGATTCTCCACTACAGAGTAATGACCGTACCCAACACTTTTGTCTTCTTTGTGCAGACCACTCATATTAGTTTAATAAGTTAACCTTACTCCTCTCTCTCTAGCTATAGCCTATAAATATAGACACATGAATCAAGACCCACACACAAACCAAGACAAATAGACAACTACACATACACTCTATAGACTATAATATACAAATATATATAATATATATATATATTATACACACATAAACTCTCTCTATATATATATATAAATTTACACATGGATATATATTATATACACATATACACACATAAATTTACTCTCTCTCTCTATACTCTCTCTCTATATATACATATGCACAAAACAAAAGGACACATATACTGATATACACACACGAAAAGTCGAAAACATATACACACAAAAAAATTGATTTTCTCTCTCTATATTCTCTCTCTCTCTACATATACATATATACACACACATAAATTTAACGGCGGTGACGAGGGTGAGGGAGACAGAGAGGAGGGCGAGCGGCGGACGGCAGAGACGAGGGCGAGCGGCGGACGGCGGACGTCAGACGACGAGGGCGAGCGGCGGACGTCAAAGTATTTAGGGCGAAAGCCGGGGACGGCAGAATCGATTTTGTTTTTCTGTAATAAAAAAAAAAAAAATTAAGTGAAAACCGGTCAAAACCGCCGGTTTACCGGTTGATCGGTTTTCGGTTTTGACCGGTTTTCAACCGGTTTTGACCGGTTTTTGGGGTAGCGGTCCAATAGCAGTTTTTATACCTCTATTGGACCAGTTCAGGGCGGTTCATCGGTCCGACCGGTTCGACCGGCCGGTAAGATCGGGTTTTTAAAACATAGCCTGTAATAGAAGAATCAAGAATTGTAATACATTTTTTTTTAAAACAAGAATTGTATTACATATTTTACAAAAAAATCAGAATCTATTATTCTTACACAAGTTAAGACATGTGCCTCTATTCATCGGTTGAAGGATCAAACACTATTTCTTGCAAACCTAAAAATGAACACAATGATCAAAATTTAAAAGATATAATATATGAATTGAAACTAGAAAAAATATAAATTACAAACACATTACCTTTTGAAATTTCCTCAATGTCCGCTAAATTTTCTTCAACATATTTGGAATGGACGATCAAGGGCCAATCTTGACCGCAAATAAGAGATTGCACTACTTTAGGAGTCAATGAACTCCTAAAAGCATCAAGCACTCGTCCTCCTGTACTAAAAGCTGATTCTGAAGCTACAGTTGAGATGGGGACAGCAAAAACATCACGAGCAACTTGCGAAAGAACAGGAAATCTAGGACTGTTCACTTTCCACCATGCTAGAATGTCGAATTTACTTCCACCTTCTTCAATTCCATCATTAAAATACTTTTCCACCTCAGATTTACTGTTGTTCCCCATCACGCAATCAGAGTAGAACTGTTTATATTGATTTTTGTATATCTTCGCCATCATTGTTGGATCATCAACATCCATCTCACTTGACACTTCAGTTGTACCACTTCCTTCCTTCGGATCTTCTGGGTCTAACTCTTTCTTGTACTCATTATACATAGCAAAAAAAAATTCTTTCACCTCATTTGTCAATGCTAGACCCAACTTACTCCCGTACATATTAGAAGCAGCAAACTTAAACCAAGCTAACTTGTATCGAGGATCAAGCATAACAACAATAAACATCAATTTATTCATCTTTTGTGGATCTCCCCAATACTTATCAAATTTATCCTTCATTTTCTTTGCCATCGAACACAATTCTACATCCTCACTAACTATCCATGCTTTCAACAAACAATCAACCATATAAATTTCATGGAAAAACATGTTGGATGTGACATACAAAGAACCCAAAATTTTTACCGTGAGGTCATAAAACACTTTCAAAAAAGTCAACATCCTTCTAGCCTTTTTCCAATCATCCTTAGAAGGCATCCCTTTATCATTATCTTTATCCTTATCCAAACTAAGCTCAATTTCAAAGTTCGGATCTTGCACATTGTACCTATTAAATGCTTTCTCAAACTTTTGAGAAGACTCTAACATTAAATATGTTGAGTTCCATCTCGTAGCAACATCAAGACACAACAAACTCTTTCTATTAATTTTTTCATGTTCAATGCACTCTTTGAATCTCTTCAATCTAGCAGGAGATTGTCTCACATAACGCACTGCAGCCCTAATTCTCATTACCGAACTCCCAATTTCTTTCAATCCATCAGTTACGACTAAATTGATTATATGTGCAACACATCTCATATGCATGAATTCACACTTAAGAATAGAACTTTTCCAATCACCCATTTGATCTTTCAAATACGAAAGTGCACTTTCATTTGAAGAAGCATTATCTATAGTAATAGTAAGCACTCTATCAATTTCTCATTCTTTCAAGCACTTTTCAATTTCCCAACCAATATCCTTACCCTTGTGACTAGTAATTGTACAAAAATTTAGATTTTTTTTGTTCAATTTCCAGTCTTTATCAATGTAATGAGTAGTCAAGCACATATAGTTGATTCTTTGCAAAGATGACCAAGTGTCTGTAGTAAGACAGACCCTTTGGTTTGAAGATTTCAAGAGTGCCCTTAGCAAATTTTTTTCATCAATGTAAAGTTGAAAGCAATCACGTGAAATTGTCCGTCTAGAAGGTAATTGAAACCTAGGCTCAGTAGCTTCTGCCATCATATCCCTAAACCCCTCATTCTCAATGAACTTAAAGGGCAACTCATCTACAATAATCATACGACAAAGTTTTCTTCTAAGTGCATCTTTATCAAATTTCCAAGTACCTAGAGTGCCTTCTCCCCCCATATTACTATCTACAGATTGATAGTTCAATAATGTTTGACCATAATCTAGACTACTGGTAAGTTTCTTGCACACAGTAATATGAGTGTTAAGAGATGTGGTATCATTTCTTTTTGAATCAGAGTGGAACTCTTTCTTACAGTGCACACATCTAGATTTGCTCTCATTATGCTCCGTCACAAAAGTTTCAAAATGATCTCAAACAGGTGACCTCTTAGCTGATCTCCGTTTTAGTTTTGGGGGAACTGCAGATGGAGCAGGTTCAGCAGAGGCAGGGGCGAGGGCAGAGGCGGGGGCGGGGCCAGGGGAAGGGGCGGGGGCAGGGGCCAATGTCGAGGAGGTATTGCCTTCATCCATTTCACTTTGCTCTTGAGTAGACATCTAAAAATTTATTTAGCAAATTTAATGAGGATGATTAGCAAACTTAAAAGAAAGTAAATTTGTCCAGAAAGTAAATCTGACCAAACTTAATAGAAGGAAACAATGTTCTTCAGTTTTCAACAGAGGGTTCTAAGTTTCTTCTAAAAAGGATCGAATTAACCTAAAAACAAATAGAAATAAATTTCATTCACATTACAGATTCTTCAACTGTAGTCCAGTAAAAACACGATCAGTCCAAGTGAAGTTTAAATACTTAAGAAAGAATATCTAAATTCACAAGAATCTGACAATGTCCTTCAAACAAGAACACATATACAGAGAAGTTTCAAAATGTTTTACAAACAAGACCACATAAAAACTTACGCATCTTACCCAAAAACAAAACAGTATAGTCACAAATATGTATTGCATTTCTCTTCCATATCTATTCACATAAGTCTGCTACATCATCGCAAGCACAATAGTAACAAATTGAGCTTAAATCATGAATGAACAAGATTAGTCTCCCTGTGCTTCAAATCATACTTCTATACCAATATCTAAAGCTTCGAAAATCAGTCTAATAGTAAGAAACTTTAAAGAATATGTAACATCATCAATCTAATTATCTAAACTTAACTTACCTGCTAATTCTTCAAAGTTGATGAGTGATGACGGATTGACGGTGATATGAACTCGGGCAACATGGATTCGAAAGGGACGCCGGTGTGGGAGCGTCCGCCGGTGTGGGAGTGGTTGCTGGTGTTGGAGAGGTCGTCGGTGTTGGCGTGGATTGGGTGAGGAGGCTGCGGGTCGTGCACCGTGCGGGACTAAGGGTGCGACTGGGTTGAGAGAGTTGTGACTAGGGTTTGTGTCTTTGTGATTTGTGAAGATGAAATGAAATAAAAGAAGGAAAAATTTATTAATATGTATTAATATATTTCTTTAATTATATATATATATATATATATATATATCGGTTCGGTTTATTCGGTTTTTTCAAAACCATAACCGAACCAAAACCAAAAAATCGTTTTTTTTTATTTCAACCGAACCGTCTGAAAAAACCGAAAAAACCGAACCAATTTGACCAAAAATCATTGGTTCGGTTCGGAATTCAATTTTTTCAGTTTTATGCCCACCCCTAGCCAGGACGATGCTAGTATTGAAACTCTCGTGAACCTGAACAACAGTTTAATATTATTATAATATAAATATTACTAATTAAATATTTAAATATCGCTCTTAATATAATAATAATATTTTTATATGAATATTGTTAATAATATTAAAAAATGTTAGTAATTTTTTTGTACAAATATATTATTACTATTTATATCACTAATACTATAATATAAAAAATATACCATTAAACAAATTTTAATAAAAAAATATTTTGTTTACATAACTGTAATTAAACAATTGATGAGGCCCGTCTATAAAAATATATAAGACAAAAACTCGTATGAGAAAGTCTCATACATAAGACGGAGTACAACTTAGTACAATCATCATCCATTCTTCCTAATGTGTTAAAGCATCAATGCCCAAATTACACTCCGTCTCACAGTGAGACGATCTCATACAAGAGTGCCTCAAATATATAATAAACAACTTCTAGGTGTATATATATAAAAATAGTGGGTCTCATGTGCATTCAAGTACATCATACATTCATAGTGCATTTTAGAATGGTTCAATATAAATAAATTGCATCTTTAAATATAACAAGTTGCACGATTCTAAAATGCACTATAAATAAATTGCATCTTTAAATATAATGATTTAGTGGAATAGTGATAAAGTGGTGGGATAGGAAGAATTGTTTATTTATATTTTATATGATAAAGTGATGGGTAATTGAGGAATAATGAGGAGTTATATATAGTAAATCATATGATCACACGTCACAGCCTTCTCCCGCGACATATATTATATATATAGCCAATATCTACTGTCATTCTCGTAAATTGTTTTCCTGAAAATACACTTTCTTCCATATTCATCACCAAAAAATCCAGAACGACGGCGAACCTTGGCGACACCACTACTAAAAAACCAACAATGGTGGAGATCCACGAGACATTCTCACCGAGCACCACCTCCACCATGGGTGACGTCAGCGAGGACGAAATCAGCTACGACGATCTCAAGCACCGCATGTGGAAAGACAGTATGCGCATGCAGAAAATGAAATCCCAGCGCGTCACACCCGACCAATCCCGCCGCAAGAAAATGTGCCGTGCCCAGGACGCCATCCTCAAATACATGCTCAAAATAATGGACGTCTGCGACGCCCAGGGCTTCGTCTACGGAATCGTCCCGGAAAAGGGCCGTCCGGTCACCGGCTCCTCCGACAGCCTCCGCTCCTGGTGGAAGGATGCCGTCAAATTCGACCACGCCGCCCCCGCCGCCATCGCTGAATTCCTCCCCAAAATTATAAAAGAAGCCGCGGAGGAACTGGATCTGAGTTCGTTCATGCATATGTTGCAGGATTTACAGGACACGAGTTTAGGGTCTCTGCTTTCGGCGTTGATGCATCATTGCGTGCCGCCGCAGCGGCGGTTCCCGCTGGAGAGGGGGCTGCCGCCGCCGTGGTGGCCGACGGGGAACGAGCTCTGGTGGGGGGACCAGGGGGCGGCGAGGGAGCACGGCGTCCCGCCGTATCGGAAGCCTCATGACCTGAAGAAGGCGTGGAAAGTTAGTGTTTTGGTTTCGATTATTAAGCACATGTCGCCTAATTTTGATAGGATGAGACTGATTGTGAATCAGTCAAAATCCCTGCAGCGGAAAATGACGGCAAAGGATACTAATGCTTTGGCTAGAGTGTTTAATCAGGAGGAAGCGCTGGTGAAAATTACGGAGAGATCACTCAAGATTATTGATGATGAAGAAGAAGGGGAGGTTGGTTTAGGTAGAGGGAAGAGGAAGATTCCGTTTGGGTTCGAGGGTAGTGTTGGTAATCTGCATCCGAATTCAAGAATTGGGAGGGGTGATGAGGAAATAGAGCTGTCTAATTGGCTGAATATGTCAGTGGAAAACGGGGAGAGTAGTTCGTTGACGGATTCTGGGTACTATTGGGGTGAGAGTATGATTAATCAGCACTTGGATCATCCGGAGTATGGAAACATGGATTTGAATGAGAAAACAGGGGAGGAGGATTTGAATGGAGAATCTGCAGGAACTTCTGTTTGGGACTTGGGGTATCATGACATTGTGGATTAATAATCAAATCTTGGGTTTTAGGTAATTAGGTGAATCATCCAAGCTCTGTGTGTTTCAGTGTGAGTTAGTTTTGATCATTTTATATATATATATATATATATATATATATATATATATGGTGTGTGATGGAGCCAATTAATGCACCTTGCTGAATCAATATTAATGCTCCAGTCTTGTGTGTGTGTGTGTGTGTGTGTTTAGCTTTTGGTGTGTGATTTATCATGTGTGTTGTTTTGTCAGTCATAATAACATGTATGAGTAGATTTTACATTGTTGTGTTGCTTGAAAACTATTCAATTCTGGATCACTTTTTATGAGTAGAATTAGGGGAGACAATAATAGCTTGATGTTACAATATTGTTGTAGATTAGGTTAATTGGTATTTTGCTAAAAATCGCAAAAACTATGCCTTTGAGGCATGCATTCTTCAAGTTGAAACTTGGAAGCTGCACATGAATACCCCTTCCTAAACCTTGTGTTGTTTTTGTTCCTCACTCCCACTTCCACCTCTACTGCGAAAACGGCGCACACCGGTCTGTGATCCGAAAATCTCGACTCCCCTCGTATGTACGACAATTGCTCGATTCCATCCCCATACCATAATATCCTATCGCACCTGAAACAAACAAACAAACAAATCCATCATTAAAAACGTTGATTGACCATTCTCGTTTTTAATTAATGATTCTAGTTTGAGGAATTCAGAGGTGATACTTGTGCATTTTTTTGTGATAGTTGCAAAAAATATCATGTCTCATGCATGAAATCGTCAGTTTTTTAGTTGCTACGTACTATTCTTGGTTAGATGATAGAATTACCATGCGGGAGTTCGTCGTTTTTTCTTGGATTTGGTAGTCTCTCCAGCATATAAATCTGAATTTTGGGTGTACTTATAGGTGGGTGCAAACATGATCTTGCCTTCTTTCCACCCACTAAATACTCTGCCTGCTTTTCTCTCAGTATTCAGCTGCAGTTAATCACCAAATCACACTAAATTCAGATATTATAGTACAATATAATCACAAGCAAAAACCTTAATCAATCATTCCATGTTAAATACTGCCAAACAGACCTTAAAAAGGTCAAAGAGAATGCTATTTCCCATAACTAATTCAATAAGAATTAATTCACCAATCATTACACATAAAAACCATGACAAATCCAACAAAAATAGTCATATGATAGAAGGCACACAATTATTAAACAAACAATAGAATACTTACACAGTTCCACGAATCAATATAGATTTGAGGATGTAATAGGTGCCTTTGACTTGTACAGTCGTTAAAAGTCAACACAGTTATAATGATTAACCAACTAACTAACTAACCTGATCTTTCTCCAAGAGGGAGTCCCAATCATTATCCTCTAACAGCAGCCTCGCCTCCTCATAGTTCAATCCGATCCGATAATTCAAATCGCCTAGCCAGATCATACGTCTGAAATCGATTTTTATCAATACCTTAGACTTTTGAAAAATGTATAGGTGACAAAATTCATAGGGTGTTTTACAGTAGTTACTCATGATCGATGATTCTTTCAGGGATTCGACGGCTAGGATTCTTGCAAATCCTTGGAAATGTAGTTCCTTTAAGGATTTCAGTCACGTCC
This sequence comes from Stenogyne calaminthoides, assembly GCA_037126765.1. Classification (NCBI taxonomy): domain Eukaryota; kingdom Viridiplantae; phylum Streptophyta; class Magnoliopsida; order Lamiales; family Lamiaceae; genus Stenogyne; species Stenogyne calaminthoides. The sequence continues at coordinate 44,027,286 of JBBCBC010000002.1, forward strand.
GAGTTTCTTCTCAGCTCATCGCCTCCCTTCTCCCCTGACGCCAAATGACTGCACACGAAGCAAAAGCTCGTTCTGTGCACAGTCATGCTTACTGCTATACATCCCTGTACATTAAATTGCACTTTTGGTCCCTTGGGAATATAAACGTAAATACCCACGAGAATTGCCTATGTTTAGTCCCACATTTGTCTTCCGAATTTCCATCAAATATAAATAGAAGTTCCCACGAGAATTGCATTTTTAGTCCCATAACTTTTTTTTAGCAATTTTGGTCTCATAGTCATAAAGTGTGCCAATGGCTGGTCCCGTAAGTTTTTTTTCTTTTTTAACAATTTTGGTCCCATAATTATAAAGTGCACCAACAATTCCATCAATTTTTAACAGAATGATCATTTTTGTTGGTCCCATGAGACTTGTTTTAGCAATTTTGGTCCATAACTATAAAGTGCATCAACTGTTTCCATCCATTTTGTAACTGAGATGACAATTTTTGCTTGATTCACCACCAATTACATCAAAATAGGAAAAATCTTTATAGGACTAAAAGTGCAATTTACCCAGATAACGTTCATATATGAATAAAAAAAAGTACCTTATTCCCAAGGTAGCCCATGATCCCTCTCCCCATGCTCGAAATCCTTAGGTGACCAATGTCGCGTAGAAGCTCTCTCCGAGCCCATATCGACAGAAAAATACCCACCATTTGCTTGCTAGCTACGACTTGGTAATTCAGCCTCGTTGGCAACGAAATCTCATCAGACATCGGAATGACATTATCATCCATGCTGCTCGAATCATCGTAGTAGTTAATGGGATCAGCACAGGGGTCTCTGACATTTCTACCCCTCCTACTCGAAATCGAATCCTCCCCGAAACAATTGCAGGCCTTGGAGAGATCACTATCCCCTCTCAGATGCTTGCTTAGTGCTTTCAAAGTTGGCTTGTGAAACATGTTACTTTTTGAAGTGTTGGAGTTTCTTGAATGTGTGGTTGAATTTGATAAAGAGTCGTGGTATTGCTTGTTAAGTGCATAGCTTATGAGTGCTACCCATTTTGTTGCTGGCTCGTTGTCTTCTATCACCAACACATTTCCAGCACTTAGGGGGACTATTTCCTGAAATCTAAAAACAGGAAAAACCATAATTGTGTGAAAATATATTGAACACGTAGTACATTCGGGAAAATTGCAATTTTGGTCCTGTAGCTACGGGACTAAAGTTTTGGATCCACCATATTTAAGGTTCGCTTTCGTTCAATATAAACAGTTTTCAGAATTATTTTTTTCCAAAATTCTTTCTTAGAACTTTTGAAGAACAAGAGATTTTGGAAGTAGGTGAAAGTTCAGGTACGAAATTTTCACTAGAATCATAAATTTGTGACGAAATTTTATATTTTGCACGTGAAGGGTCACATTCTATTGTGCTAGTTAATAGTCACCTTTCCAATATGATGGATGGATCAAATTACACCAATCAAAATTGCAATTTTTCTTGACAAATAAATCACATGCTTTTTCTTGGTATTATGAAAGTACCCTAGTACAAAAATGTCAGCAGATCCCTCCACTTGCAAGAAATCCTCCAAATTAAGTCCATGATTAGGAGTGTTTCCTCCTACATTCCACGTTCCCACAAAGACCCTACAATTTTTTTTTGCGAAAAACTCTTATTATTACAACCTTAATAAACATAAACATGCAAAAATATCACATCTCACAGAACCCATACCTCATGTCTTGAACTACAGTATCCGGCGCCATTGATTGGTCGAAACTCGAGAGATTTAGGCTATCAATGGAGGTAGTGCTATGCCTTTCTGGGAGGGAAAAAGAAGAAGAAGATATATATTACAATGACTACTTATATTTTCCTATATGTCATAATTAAATTTGAAAACCAGAAAATTATTTACATAATTAGGATATAATTACTTTCAAATTAGCATATGTACTATGAATTTCATTGCTATTATAATATGTGAACTTTTAGTCTTGTGTTAGGTAAGCTACCAAAATACGTACACAATCTTAACCAAATATACGATATTAGATTACTTTATACGTGGCTATTTATCGTAGGTTAAATAATGTATAAATAATATATAGTTGATCTGCTGTTTAAACACTCGGTCTTCATGAATTATACGGATAAGGTAAATATTTGCAGAATATGCGAGAATCCATTATTATAATTAGGGTTTTTGCTCCTAAGTTGATTAGATACAATCTTGAATTATAAGGATGACATAATTTATTTGCAGAAGATACGAAAATCCATTAGAATAATTAGGGGTTTTGCTCCTAAATTGATCAGATGCAATGTATGGAGATTCTTGACATTATATTAATAATATTTAAGCACATGAAGCATTTGGATAAAGTCATAAAACTATAAATAAAAAATGTTGACAATTTAATTTGATTTTTTTTTTTTTTATTTATATATACCTGAGTAACCTCTTTTGATGAAAGCTGACTTCTCAAGAAAATCTTTTGTTCTTGACGGAATATTTGTTTCCAATTCTGTCCCCAATCCAACAACATAAAAATATACTGTAACAATTTATATTTAGAAAAATAATTGTAGATGCGGCTATGGACTTTGATTTCTCCTATTCAAAAATATGTTGCATCTAAAAAATTAAACAAACATGAGTAACTTAATTATATTATACGAAATAAAAAATACAAAAAGATAAATTAAAAAATTATAAGGACGAACCATTTTCAATGGCGCTTCCATCTTGAAAAATGTCCTCTTCTGAATTTTCTCTGCTGTTTTTCTTGGAATTAAAAATCTTTGGAAGGATAGACTTTAATCCATTCCATTTATATACATATACACATGCACAACAAAAAGTTAGATTAAATAATATAATAATAATAATGTAAAGCTTCTCATTGAAATAAATAAATTGATAAAAATAGTATACCTTCTTTTTCTTGTCACCTTTGACAGAATTTTCATTCGCCGTCGCCGCCGTGGTGGATGTGCTTCCGTCGGCCTTAGTCATAACATCGTCGGCCTCGTGAGGCCTTACCGGCGATGACATTCATTCATTCATCAAAAAGATTAAAATAGAAAAATTAATTTAGGTTGAAAACACACACACAATGTAGTATTTTTCTCCTTGAATTTCCAACGTCTAATTTTGGAGAGAAATAAAAAAGGAAATGAAAATCCAGATTGTGAATGAGCGTGAATTTTTGTTTTCTTCGCTAAAGTTGTTTTAATACTATTTTATTTGTTAATTTATGTTTTGTGTTGTTTCCATTTTTTGAAAATTTTGTTTAAAATTAATATGTTGAGTGTGATCAGTTAATGCGCCATGTCTTTCGGGATGTGGACGATGTAAATGGTTAATACACAGTTCAATATTGGCTGGTCTTTCTCTCCTTATATTTATTATTGGTACGTCTCTAAGGTGTCGTTCACTGGATACGGAAATTTAATTTAAATTGATCATAATTTATTTTAGATTCGTTTTAGGATCGTTTTTAAGAGACGGAAAGTTAATTTGAATTGATCCTAATTTATTTGATTTTTTTTAAAAGACAATTTTGTATGAGAAGGAACCCAATTATTATATTTAAAGGAGAGTATGACATAAACATTATGAGATTTCTTATTGTATCTTGGGCTTTCAAAATTGCGTTAATTATTGTATAATATAAGTCACGCTTATTAATAACATTGTTAATCATTAAAAATAACATATATTAACAATATGATACATGATGAAATACTCCATCCGTCCAACTATAATTGTCTCGCTTTCCTTTTATGCACGTCCCACTATAATTTTCTCATTCCATAAAAAAAAAAAGTAACTCCACTACCCATAATTTTTATCCTCACTTTTCACACAATATTACAAAAAATATTACTCACTACTCCATATACTTTTTTCCTCTCTCCCAATACCCGAAATCTCTCTTCATTTTTATTATTTTATTATTATTACTTAAACAATTCAACCAAAAGAAGCGAGACAAATATAATGGGACGGAAGAGAGTATTAAAGTACAACAATACATTAATTATTAAACAACTTTAATTGCACACACCCAAACGTAGAGTTGGTAGTTTCTACCACAAAGTTTAGTGAAAATTTTCTCTTTTTTTGCAAGTTTTGTTTTCTTCCCTTTGGCTTTTACTGTTAGAACCATTATAGTCCTTTTGTTTTCTATCATGTCTCTCGACCTCAAAAGCTTCTCTAATTTATTAGACTTCATTACGTATTTAAAAGGACAAAATCCTCCATTTCATTTTGATATTATGCATGCTACGTATGTACGATGTATTGACTCAAACTAAATACTTAAGCTGAAACCAGTTTTGAGTTCGAAGTTGGACTCAAGCTCAACTTGTTTAAAGTAACAATTGATCACGAATGAGGTTTTTTCCCAACCATTTTTCATGATCAACTCAATTTGTATATATTATTATATATTTTATGAAGATTAACTATAAAATAACACTATGTGCTTATAATTAAATTCAATGAAGAGGCAGACCGTGTCATGGTGAGACAGATGTAATTTGGACATTGACGTTTTAATACTTTAGGAAAAATAGGTGTTAATTTGTGTTAAGTTGTACTCTGTCTCATACATGAGACTGCCTCATACGAGTTTTTGTCTATAAGTTTTTTTCCAAATATTAAATACTCGTATTTTCAAATTTTAATCTTGTAACTCGATCGTACCAGTTTATAGTCCAAATGATTAGGTCCACCATATTAGCTGGCCGTTTAAATTACTATATTTACATCTCTAGCCCTAAATATTGTATAATTTCACTTTATAAATACATAATAAATACATGGGTAAATATTAAGTTAAGACAAAGTCTAGTATGAAAATTTTCATACATGAAAAAACTTTAATTTACAACCAAATTCTATAATTGGTGAAGGTAAGACAAAATTGAGTGGTTTATAATTCACTCGACCCAAGTGGTTCATGATTCACCCGGCCCGAATAGGTCATAATTTAGGGTTCATTATTTAGTATTTTAAGTTTAGATGATTGATTTAGAGCAATTTTATAAATTTTTATACATGAAAATTTTCACACTAGACCTACTCTTAAGATAAACCAGGCACACATCAATGGAAAAAAACACGAGATAATAATATAACAAGTAAATTATTTCGTGTGATTTTCCATGAGCACACCTTAAACATTCGGATGAATTTTCTATCTAAGAGTGTAGAGAATTTGTGGTGTAAAACCCTTGATCATCAATTTACCTGTAAAAACATAGTTGCATTAACAGAACCTGAAGTCCAATAAAAAAGGGAAATTGTAGATCCACAGAATAAGACTCTGCAATACGTCTGCAATGGTATTGAGCAAAATATATTGAGTAAATCATTTTAGCTGTAAGTGAATTCTAAACTGTCTCTGGAATAAGTATAAAGCCTTTTACCTTTTCTTGAACACCTTAAAAGAAATACATGTGAATGATAATGACAAAATTGTATAATCATCAAGGTTTTCTTTTTTAAAAAAAACAAAAATTTTAGTAAGATACCAAGTGCATTTGCTTAGAGTTGTGTCATCCTCCCATTGTGAACTCGAGATGAAATACATGAAATATGGGTCTCATGTAGACATTCCCTCAGGCATCATTTGACGCTTCGTCTAATTTTTGCCTGTACTTAGCCAAGCTCTGTAAAGAGAAAACAAACAACCTCCTATAAGATGATATTTACTTTGGAAAACTCTGATATATATTGGATAAGAATATCATAAATAAAAGAAATATAGAGGCAATTCAAGTTCAAAATTCTTTCACCTTGACAAAAGTGTAAGAAGCAAAGATCATAGAAATAAACTATCGGTACAGAGTATAACTATTTTAGTTAATTCAGTTCTGCCTATAGGATCAAAAGCTTCATCTGGTCCAGCTATTTATCTTCTATTATCAGTTTCTGATGTTAAGCCCTAAAGAATACAGGAATAGGTTTAAATACAAATCAATTTATTGCGAGCCAAAAAGATGTTTATACCTCCGTATAAGCATAAACACCAGCGTCAGAAGATCCATGGGGACTTCCTCTCCTAATGAAGTTTCCACCTTTATATATGTAGAGCATGGGCACACCAGTTGAGAGCTCTAAATTGATAACCTGTCAATAAGTAATCAGTGGACTTGCCTTGTGATTCATTACCGATTGTTGATCAGTTTGTACTGGCAATAAAAAGAAAATCAATACATACAAATTACCTCTTCAGAACTCAACTTATCAAGATACATAATAATGGACCTCAGCGAATTTGCATGAGCTACGACCATCAGATGCTCTCCCTTCAAAAGATGAGGCTCAATCTGCAAGACAACAAGAACGTTAGAATAGTGTATAATCCTCAAAAGGCAATCCAAAAAATCACTTATACTTTTACACCTTCAACTAAACCTATATTATTGCTTACGTGCTCTTTGAAAAAGGTAACTGCTCTTCCTAAGCACATCTCCAAGCTCTCTCCGTTTGGAGGACGAACATGATAACTTCTACGCCAGCTATAAACTTGTTCCTTTCCGTAGAGTTCAGCTGTTTCCTGCTTATTAAGACCTTGTAGCTCCCCATACCTATGTTAATAAAAAAAATCATACACCACATATAATATATTATGTAGGTGAGCAACAGAAAGTGAAGTACAATAGATAAGCTGAAGAATAAAGATGGACAAAAAACTAGATATGGGGTTACATTCTCTCATTCAGTTGCCATGCTTTGACGACAGGAATCGTTTGCTTCTTGGTTTCTTCACTATATATCTGACTCCATGTCCTTGCCTGTTCAGTCTCATTATGATGCATAAATGTAGGCACCTGAAAAACTTTACATTGAGTTGGATAATTGCCAAGAATATACCCCTATAGATCATCCTTTATTGCCTTTATACATGTTAAAGAACTTGGCTAGTGATATGTATCAAACAATTTAGGAATCATTATTAATGGTGTCCTTGATTAACTTGTTCGAAATGCTGAATGATGCACTTCAAGTAGTTGAATTGGTCGATACTAGCAAATCATAAACATGATATATGCAATCTTTTATATACTTTTGTCAACTTCTTATCTAGTTTATTGAACTATTTTCATCCATAAGCTCTCGTCACCACAGGAAAACATGTGGATCAAACTAAATTATTTATCATCCTCAGGGTACATATAAGAAAATAGCAAAGCGTCTAAGCCACTTGAACCAAGTTATTTTCAAAACAACTGCTGCTTGCAAGTCAACATTAAAGTAAGATCCAAAGATATCTGGAATTAAAATTACCTTCATGCAGTGGTGTTGTGTTAGGGCAAGCATAGTCGTCATCTGAGCACGAATCAATGCAGATGTGTAGATGATATCCAAAGGAAGGTTGCTAATTCTTTTCCCAGCTTCGATTGCTTCTTCAACTCCTTTACTCGTCAACGGAACATCAACACAACCAGTGAACAGGTTTTTCTCATTCCACATTGATTCTCCATGGCGCATCAAAATCAAAATAGACTCCTCTGTAAAAAAAGAGGAATCAGGCATTAACATAAAGGGCACTGCAGAAACTTCAATACATAGCTTTTGAATGCAATTTCACTTACTATCTTCAATTGGAGAACTATAAGGATGGTTTTGGGAGGAGGAAGAACACAATCTAGAGAGTCTAAAGCAGTTATTCTTTCCTAGAAAACCAACTGAAGGCGATCCAATTAATAATTCTTGAAATCCATTCCGAGAATGAGAATCCCTTCCATGTCTCACTAGCCAATTGGAGTTGAAAGAGAGAGGAACAGCGGTGGTCATTCTTGAACTCCAAAAAAATCACCTAACTCGTATAACATACAGATTATTGCTTCAATTAAATCAGAGGTAGAACATAGACAAATTACGGTAAAAAAAATTCATTCAAGCGAATAAAATCTTCAATGCTGATCAAATAGGAGTACGATCGAAACAATAAACTCCTGAAGAACCACTCAGCTGCAGAAACAAATGCAGATCAATTTAACTAACGGAATACCTGATGATTACAGAAAGCGAAGAGATTAAGCGCCCAACGAATGCATGCTTATGTCACGAAACGGGACAAAAATTCTGCACCATTATTCAACCGCTTTTATTTCAGATTCAAATAATACAAGTTCCATAATCAAGTTTCACAAAATTCTGTAACAAAATTCAGAACTAGGACAGTGGTTGAAGAGAAGGTCAGATGAAAAGGCAAATAAAATTTACTCAGTGAAGACTGCGATCATACCCCTACACTGAATCATCGGAAAGTTGGTGGCGGAGGTGGCGAGGTTGCCAGTGATTGGTGGCGCAAAGACTGCGACGTTTTATTGTTTTAACGCTTCGGCAGGTTAGCAATTCCAAAATGGGCTGGGCTAATATTTTTGTTGATGGGCCCGAATAAAGCTCAATGACCTAAGCCCAGTATGGATTAATTGGTCCTGTGTTTTTAGATTTTTTAAGATTAGGTTGCTGCATTATTCTGTGCTACGTAAATTTTGATTGGGTCCGGTTATTAACACCCCTACAATTAGTAAATACACCCCTTTAAATTACTTAAAATATTTTCATATATATAAAAGTTCATTATTACCCTTTAATAAAATTTAATTTTTCTTTCGCCCCCTCCACCCGCTCTCTGATCTCCTCTCCCACCATTCTCTCCACTTTCCTTTCTCTGCAACATAGGAGAAAACCACTAAGAATTGTTCTTTTTTCTTAAACTTATTTTATGCTGTTTCCTTTCATTTTTTTTAAATTTGGGGGATGGACATGAGAAATTGATGGTGATGGTGGCTACAACAGGGGTGGCAAGACAAGTGGGTGTAAATTTTCTTTCAAATTGATGAAAGGGTAATATTGTAGCTGTCAAAAAAAAAAAAAAAAAAAATATATATATATATATTGTATTTTTATAAAAATAATTAAGTATAAAAATTTCATAGATGGTGTTTCTACCAATTCTGGGGGTGTGGATAACGGGACTCATTTTGATTTTGTATCTAAAAATAAAATTCTTATTAAATTGAGTTGCTCTACTAAATGACCAATGTATTAGACATAATAATCCAATTTTAACGCAAGTAAAACTTTTAACTTAATTTATATATAAAAAAAAAAAGTGCAAGGATTCAATTTTGATACGAATGAAAAAGTTAAGAATCCATTTTGGCCCAATATCATACACTCTTAGAACATGCAAATATGAGTGTTTGATATTATTGAAATAGAAGATGAAATATGATCGCATATAAAAACCAAAGAGCTAGTTTCAGGACCATATAAATTAAGAAGGATGAGACATACGTTTGCAACAGTAAAAAAATTGGTTAAGCCAATTTTAGCTACAACAGTGAGGAACTGTTGTAACAACAATCAGATCTTAGAAGCCACATTTAAGTGACATAATCAAAAACACACACTTAATTGCTGCTAATACCAAAACCGTGTAAAATTAAAGCTACCATATTCTAATACAAAGATATAGTGAAGGAGGATCTAAGACAAAGCTGCAGATGGTATCTATCTCCTCACTCATCAGTTTCGACGTACTTCTTGAGGATCTGAGGGCAGTTGGCCAAGGCCTTATTAGCGAGGAATCCCATGGCATTTGCATAACGGGTGGTGGAGCCCATGCTGTTGTTGTTGGTGAGGATTACACGTGCCCTGTCACGACCTGCATTGGGGATGCTGCATTCAGTGTCTGAACTCTTAACCAGTACAGCATCACAGTAGTCTTCCCCGCGGTCGCTCTCCACTAGGGCTGTGTATTGTCCCTTTGAATCCGTCACTACTTCTTTGGTGTAGGTAACTCTAGCCGTGTCCCTGTTATGGCACTCAATTCTAACAACACAACCTGTTCAAAGATGGAAGACAGTTACTTAAATGTTGAAATGATCCGAACGAGTTCATGAGTTCAAATTTCACCACCACCACCACGATTGTGCAATGCTTTGATACGAAGTTACGTGCTTACACTGCACATCAATTTTTCAATTGGAATTATAGTGAAAATCACTGAATAGTTAGTTACCATGAGGATAATGGTCTACATTGCTAATGTTTTGCTCTAATCTTGAAATAACTTATAATCTTTTGTTACCTCATGTTTATTCTCATTACCATTTCGATTGAGGCATTTAGAACCAAGCGCCCCCCTAAATGTTATCATCAAGTTTATATGTTTTGAATACGACTCTTGAGAACAATATGAACAATTTCAAATTCTTGCAATACCAATACATGATGAAGAAGGGAATAATGGCAATTACTTCTTGAGAAGCCATTATGTGATCAAAATATGGCTATCATAAGCTCCAAATGCTACAAATTTTCTTAGCAGATAATGATGATGCTTCCAAGATCTATGATAATATTCAACAGAGTAGCCCAATATAACAAAAGTAAAATTTCACAAAATGCAAGAATTACAATTACACAAAACCACAATTTCAAGAACTTCAAGAACAATTCCAACACTCTATGCCTAATTTTGAATAAAGCAGATCAACACTATAATAAATAGATCCAACAAATACAGCAATTACACACACATCAAAAGTAGATCTAAATTATAATTCAAAGTTGGAACAAGCAATTAAATACAGAATTACACAAATTCACCACTAAAATTGTCACTGCGAGTGATTAAAGAGAGAGAGTCGTTACCGGGCATATACTTAGTGGCATCAGTCTCATACCCACAGCGGCAAGTGTCACAATACACAGAACCCTTCACCAGAAACGGATTACTCACAAAATGGGCGCTAACAATAGCCGGAAGAACGCACAGAGCAAACAAAATTAGCAAGAGCTTCGCCATTTTCGTTTCTTTTTCTGAAAATGTATGAAAGAATCGAGTGTTTCTGCAAGTGGGTTGTGAGGAAGTGATGAAAAGAAGGGGGAGACGGTGGCGTTAAGCGTTGGTTGTGAGTTGGGCGTATATTTATACTGTGGGCCTGCGTCACATGGGATTCATAATAATTCCAATTTTTTAAAGCTAAGAATAAAAAAAAGCGCGCCACACTAGATTTCTTCATTACTTTTTATCCGTCGGTCGGTGGGAGGTACTTTAATTTTAAATTTTAATTTTAATTAGCGGTAAATATTAATCAAGTTGAGGATTGAGCTTTCATTAAATTTAATTTGTTAATTTGCTAGAAAGCAACGCATCTTAATGCACCCACCACACAAGAATAACATCATCTAATATTATCCTCATGATAATATGTTAATTGAAATTCAACGATTAGTTAAAATTTAATATTTTATTTTATTTGATAAAATTTTAGAGTAGCAATTATCATTTGTTTTTTTGGTAGGAGCATTGGTTTGAGGATGCATGTGGAGAAAGCTAACTTAGAGGATAGGCAAGTTTTAAGAGTACCTAGGTTAGATCCGGGAGGGGATCAGGGTTGACCCGTTTAATGTAATGTAATCAGACATTGACGTCAATAAACAAGACCATGGTTATCAGCGAGATCCATTAATTAGTGATTAATGTCTTTGTCTTCTGCTTTAATTTTCACGTGCATTGCACATGCACTGATGTAGATCTGGGCCTTATTTTATTGGGTCAACTGCTATGGACTGGGCCTAGTTACAAACTCACGAACTATAACGGGCTCAAGAGGTGTTGAATTTAAGCCCAACTCTTGGCTGTAGTTACGTTTTCAATCCAACACCGTATGCAAATGTCACTTGGGCCCCCAAGTAGAATGAATTAGGAATATATATAGTTGAGCTCAATTTACCATTGCCAATTTGCAAAAAACTTGACCACAGTTGAATAAATATCAAACTTAACTAATGAAATAAAGTCACTACAAGCTATTACACCTAATATCAAGGAAACTTTTACATGGTAAATAAAAATGGTCACTTCATCTGTTTGGAAGATGATTTCTTCCTTGGAATGCATTTCCCCTTCACCCACTTCTCTTTTTCCACTTCTTCCTCAACTGCTTCTCCTAACCCTGCCATTGTGCTCCTAATCAATGAAAAACTCCACACGAATCAAATCAGGCCAACTTTAACCCGACCATGTTAACGACTTAAAATCACCTAATAATCAACTTCACTTTATCACAAACGTATTAATAACTTGAGAAAAAGTAATTCCGAAAGTTGTTATTAGAGTTCGAAAACACTCGTACTCATCAGTACCACGATCAAAACAAGAATATTAATGTCACATAAGTAGCGTATGCTAAATGAGTACAAAAACTTGAATTTCTTCAAATTTTTAAGACATATATTCGAGATTGGCCCAAAAAATCAAAATAGTACTTGAACAGAATATTAACACAAAGAGATTAAAACAAAAGCTAAGTTATATACCACTTGTGGATAAAAAAGTCAAAGGATGTGATCAATAAAGCTAGAAATTAGAGAAATCATTGAAGAAAAAATCACTTGAATTTTGTTGTGTACTCCAACCGGGACCCAATAAAATCACCTTTCCCCCTTACAAGATCAAATTTTAAACATGTCTTTTTCTTCTTGTTTTAAAGCATCTTGGTGTCATCTTTTTGTTTTTTCCTTTGGTCTTTTTGTAGCAGAATACACCTGAGACACTACTTACAGTTTGACTTCAGTTCAACTCAACTAATGTTGACTTATGATCTTCATTATCTTCCTCTCAATTTTCTTGATTATCTAAAATAGTTTGTCCTGTTTTATTAGAAAAAAATCAATCTTGGTCCTACCAAATCAGCATCATACCACATTCCATCATAATCAAGACAAAGAAATTAACAAATCCCATAATGATTAATGATCACTAATCACTCACCTTTCTTCATTATGTGAAGATGATTTCTTCAATCCAGGTGCAACCTCAATTCTTGCCGCAGTTATGGCCTCCACAATGCTCCCACTAAAATACTCCTTTTCGTCGGCCTGCAAATTCCCAAACCTCGGATTCTCGGACATCGAAACGATCATCATCTCATCCTCATCCACCACAACCACCACCTTTTCAGCTGCTCTACAAACCGCCCCTTTATGCAAATTCCCACCACCACCGCCACCGCCGCTCTTCCTCGCCACCACAGAAGGCGGCGGTGGCGATTGCGGTGGCGGCACAGTCTTCCTAAAGGAGACTGAGCCGCCACAAGCAATGAGGCTAAGCAGCACTGAGTTCCTACTCAAAAGCGGCTCATTTACAACAGGATCTCCATCTTCGAATCTCTTGGCGGAAACGGTGGACGAGGTGGTGGATGACAGTGAGTTGGTATCGGGGGATAATTCGGAGGGACCATTGGTGATTTTTTGTTGCTTGAATTCTTCAATTTCGTCAGTGGAGACACCCCTCGAACACCTGGAGTGCGTGGTGGTGGTGCTGCTTGTGTAGCTCGTTTTCTCCTCGTATTCTTCTTCTTCTTCTTCTTCTTCTTCTTCTTCTTCAACATTCTCCTCATCTTCATGATCATTGTTCGCCATTTCCTCTGCTTCGTTTCGTAGACGATTCGAAGCAGAGGATTTGCGTTTTGGCTGAAAGGTGGAGTCTTGGACCCCTGCACCCGGTTGCTCACATTCCCAACTTGAAGATGATGCAGTTTCTCTAAATTCCATAATTCCAGAGTTCAAACACACGAATTAATGATTAGCACGTTGAAAGATTGCATTTTTTTGGCACTAAATTCAGACAATTTTGATATAAATTAACAATTACCAGTGCAACCCTCGATCAATTCAGAGCCTTTGAGCACATACTCAGCCCCTTCAGATGGATAAATGACATCATTTTCCTCTACATCATTCCACACATACCCATTTTTATAGCTCCTATATACAATAAACAAACTTATTACGTCACTTAACTTTCCTCTGTTTTCATAAGCTTAAAAACAAGCAAAAAAAGAAAAAAAAATTATACCTTTTGCAAGACCAAGAGTAGAGGAAAGGCATCCCTTTACCCCTGAGAACCGTGAGGCGGTCCATAACATCTACAAACAAAAAAGTGTCACTAAAACCCGTAAAAAGTATCATGCGAGTAAATACATTATGCAGGTACCTTTCAAGCGAAGATGTTGATGGGCAAGATGAGTGACTTCCATGGAATGGGGGTGCTCAAGGTGGCCATTTCTTGAGAGATAATACACAATCTGAACTTTCTTGAAAGTGGGCTTCATTAACATTCTTGGTTGAGCCCTCTCTGGTGTCATTCCTCTGCAAACCCTCCTACCCCCTTCAACAACATCCATATTATATTTCTCTGGAATTTTTTTTCTTGATTATTAGAATCTTGAAAGATTTTGACACGAGAGGAGAGTGTGACGTTGATGTACCCGTTTTTATTCGAGTGTTGCGTTGATGAGAGAGAGAGGGAGAGGGGGATAGAGACAAGGCGAAAAGGAAAGGAAGTGCGTCGATCAGTGTGTCTACAAAAGATTCTATGAATCTAGAGAGAGAATATTATGTGTGAGGTCAAGGTCGTATAAGAAACAGAGGGTGAGAGTGGCCTAATTTCGTTAAATCTAGAGAGAGAATATGTGTGAGGTCAGGGTCAATCCAAGATGTTCACGTGCCACAGTGGGTTCCTTAAGAAATTGAAATTATTTATTATTATTAAGAGGCCAGGTTTATTCTTAATGAAATTAAATGATAAAGTAATTATATTTATTTAAATTAAATAAGATAAAATTGACTTTGATGTTAAAAAAATAATGAAATGAGTAATATTAAGATGTTTTAGGGAATTAAATAAAAAATAAAAAATTACTTTACTACTATTTATAAAAACATTGAATTAAGTATGAAACTTTTTTTTTTACGAGTGTTCGAATGAGAGTTGGACGAAAGGAGTCAAAGGAGTAATATTCTTCTTTAAAATATATGATATGATTGGATTAAAATCCAAAAATGTATGTGGTAGTATAGTAAAGATAAAGATTCTTATGAGACGATAGCAGTACAAGTTAGCACAAATCAGTACTCACTCTTTTCAAAATATTACTCCCTCAGTCTCATTATTATTTTTACACATGCAATGACACACATATTAATAAAAGAGGATTTAGTATAGAGATTTGAGGGGTAATTTTGTAAAACTTTATGCATAAAGTAAAGTAAAAGATTGAATTGTGTATATTTGTGGATTAAAAAATAGTGACATTTTGTATAAATTTGTAAATATTGTGACGGTGGAGTTTTTGAAAAGTTTTGATTTTTTTTTAAATATGCAAGTAATGTTGGAACATCTAAATAAAAAAAATGTGTAAATAATTGTGGGACGGAGGAAGTAAAACATTATATGCTTAAATTATACTTCCTCTGTCCTGCTATTACTTAAACACTTGTCTTATTTGGATGTCCCAATATTACTTGCATATTCCCAAAATGGAAATAAATATAATTTTAATACATTCACAATACCCTTATTTTATTTAACTCAAATTCACTTTACTTGGTTTGTGTGTCATTTTTAGTGTTCAAGTTCTTATGAAAATGAGGGAGTACTTATTTTGTCTTCAGGCC
Organism: Stenogyne calaminthoides; assembly: GCA_037126765.1. NCBI lineage: Eukaryota > Viridiplantae > Streptophyta > Magnoliopsida > Lamiales > Lamiaceae > Stenogyne > Stenogyne calaminthoides. The sequence continues at coordinate 44,042,778 of JBBCBC010000002.1, forward strand.
GGCGTGACTCAAAATATAATCCTTGTCAACTCGTAGGTCTGGTACCAAGTTATTAAGGCTTGTGGTGATGCGGGGAGAAGTCCCCCGGCAACGCAGGTTTGAACCCCGTGTGGGACAAATTTTTCATTGAAATATTATGGAGGTTTGTCCTGGAGATTGAGTTATGTTGACTCTCTCCCATAAGTATCTGCCACTTGAGCACATCCTTCGATATACAACCCGCCCGACTGAGGGGTCAACGATACCGATGGGAGAAGTTTCTCGTCTCTTCCTTACAAATAAAAAATAAAAAAGAAATATAAGAGAAAGGTGTTTAGGTGTAGTTTGTGCAGAATATATAGTTCTACATCATCAAAAGTGAAGGGATCTCTGCTCTGCAAATGCATTAATTAATGCAACTGGATTTTTCTTTGCAAGTAAATTGTCAACTGTCCGACCCTGGTGTCTTTAATTTGTCAATATACTGGAAATGAAGAATTATATCCCTCTTCAATTGTTGCAACATTGCAGATGGGTAAATCATATCCCTCTTCTTTTCTCCACTTCATTTATTAGCCTTTAGTAGGATGAAAATGGATCGGATGCGGACGGATAGTGCTTATACTGTATCTTAAACTATATTTTTTTCTCGAATTCGGAGTCGGATAAGGAAAAGCCGGATTCGGATAAAAATTCGGAATATTTGGTATATGGATACGGGACAGATATCGGACGAATTCGGGCCGAATTCGAATAACTATAATCGGATAATATATTTCAAACGAAAATCATCAAAATGTGATTGAAACACATAAAAAAAACTACCTATGCAATATTTCATAGAAGTTCAAATGTAAATTATAAAAATTATATCTACTGCTAATAATATGAAACTAAAAGTTATATCATTCGTAACCATCACCACTCCAGCACAACATAACGTCTACATAAGTATTAAGTACTAATATTATATTATTATATATATTAATATAAAATATAAACCATGGGCTTAACCCACCTGACCACTGAGCTCCTCATTTGAATGGAAGACCCAGGTTTGATTCCCTTTGGGAACGAATTTGGAGTTATAGGAGTTATAAGGTGGATTGGTGATTTCGTGGAGTATTTGGGTGCTTGGTGTACTAACTACTAACAACTAACTTTGTCCGATAAAAAAAAAAATTAAAAAAAATTAAAAAAAATAATAAAAAATAAAAAAATCTGGATATCCGGATTTACTATCCGGATAATATCCGATAAAATATGGGAAAACTCGAATACGGTCGGATATTATGTATTCTGAATCCGAAGTCAACTATCCGTATCCAAATCCCTATCCGTATCCAAATCCCTATCCGCCCGGATACTAGTTTTTTATACCGAATTCGATACAAACTGAATACGGTTCTGAATCGATCGGGAAATATCCGATCCGTTTTCACCCCTAGCCTTTAGACTGTAGGGTCATTTCAATTCTCACTTTTGGTCCGGTGATTACTGATGTATGCATCAATAATAAATATACGAAAACAGAAATAGCTAGATAGAAAATTTTGGACTTTAAAAATAAAAAAACTCACGTGCGACTGTTTTATTATGCAATTATTATCACTTTTCGTAAAAAGGCTGTCACTTTTAAAATAAAATGTAACTTTTCAAAATTTTCAAAACATTTCTACAGACCTCCCAAAAAAATAATACTCAAATACCCTTATTAAAAGCAGTTCTTTTGCAAATATATTTCTTTTTAATCACTTCTTAAAATCATCTTATTTTAAAACACTCCTTATTTTTTATTTTGCTACAAAAATCACTTAATATCACTTTTTTTTAGAGATACTAGTGCTTGCAAACACACACTAATTGTGTATAATTAAAGGCTAAGTCTTATATGCATCACAATGCACCGTGCACTCATAGTGTATATTATAGTCATGCAACGTGTTATATTAAAATATAAAACTTGTTTATATTAAACTGTGCAACTATTAATATTATATATATTATAATTTTATAGGTAATGTCATTAAAATTAACTCATAAGATAAGAACTCGTGAGACAGTTTCTCGTACATGAAACAGTGATATAAATTAGCACAAGTCAATATTCATTTATTTTAAAATGTTAACACTCCATCTTCATCTTCTTCTTATTAATAAAAAAATAACTTCCATTGCACATAATTCCGATGGACAAAATTTTTATGCTCTAGAAGAGCTAAAGCAAACGAAACACACTTGCAATAGCCACAAGAAAAAAGATTAAAATCAAAACATCTCATTACTTGTTCAAGTAAATGTGATTTACTACACTTATTAAAAACATCAAAACAGGAAACTATTTCCTATGATGATAATTTTTTATTCGATCTCTCTCACAAACACATAGTAAAATCACTTGTATTCCAAAATCATGTTGTTCTCTGGAGCCAATCCAATGCAAGCCCTCATTATGTTTTCGAGCATTGCACGTTGCTTCGAGAGGGCGTTCACCACCGGAGTCCCTGGAGGCACCTATTTCACACAAGTTCGTCTCGATAAATATGTTGTATTCTAAGCAATCACACACATATTATCCTGTGTTTTGGTAATAATGCACTTGTAGCATATGTTATCTAAAAATGGACCACATTTTTCTTATCCTTTGAATGTCTACTTGTAATATATACTAATATATGATGAGAAGTATTAGATTATATACATGAAAATATTAGTTTGTGAACTGAATAGTATTAGTACATTTTCAACATACAACTAATACTTTTCATCATATGAGCTGATACTTTTCTTTACAAAAATTAATACTTTTCGACCTTTTTTTTTCTATGATTCGCAGAAGACTAGCTCTAGAAATGTACTTACAAGAGGGGCTTTGCTAAGGTAGCTTAGTATAGTGGCTACGGGGTGGAAGGAATGGAATTTGCCCTGCAAATATATAAAAAAATCGATTAGTTCACAAAAATTAAGTGAAAGCCAACCTTAGCAAGTTATTATACGTACCTCATGTTCGACTTTGAACTGAATACGAGTGCTGAGTTCAGCAAGGAGGACCAAATCCAAGATGATAGGAGAAGCCAAAAGAGAATCCTCACAAGTGTTATGCATAACTATTGTGTTTTGTCCTCCCATGAATATCTCTGATGTGTATTCATCCATTGCTCTCTTACTGTCTCCACATATGGCACATACTACACACCAATTTTACTCTATTAGTCCACCATTAACCCCTCTTGTAGCAGTAATACCTTAAATATGATGATACTGTACAAAAAAAGAAGGAAATATAAACACATCAAGAAAATTTCAACAAAGAAATTTTCATGTTTATACCTTGATAACAACAACATGATCAGGGTGCTCCCCTGGCTCATACAGGATTCCGTTGCTAGCAACCATGTCGTCCACCACGTTGCTTTTCGAGATCTCCTTGGATCGGAAAGTTTGAGGGGCTGAAAGATTCATCCCGTCGTTGTTTCCTAAATGGTTGTAGCTCACTATAGATGTTGGCTGTTGAACAAGCAAATCAAATTAAAGAAATCACCATAACCACCATAATATCATCTTTAGCATATGAAAATGTGATGAGACCACGGCCGCGCCACCAGCGGACCGTTTTGGGCGAATATACGAGAGGAAGAAGAAGACGGCGGCAAATTGAAGTTTTGAAGTTTTAATTTTTATTATTTCCGTATTTAGATTCTTTGCCTTTTTATTTCCGTTCTTATTTCTGGATTTTTGGAACAATTCGGCCCATGGGCTTGAGTCGCCATATTAGGCGTAGGGTTTCGGTTCTGAGGGATTATGCATATTTTGTGAATTGAACAATTGCAACGTTTTGCTGTTTTGCTAAGAATTCGTGCATTCATTCGAGTGATTAGCATACCTCGGTATAGAGGATTCATCAATTGGCATCAGAGCCATGGTGACGAACAAAGAACGGTTCGAAGCCCTGGAGTCGTCAATGATGGAGTTATCAAACGCGATGCGCGACTTGCAGCGGCAAAGCGAGGACCGTTCGGGGGGAAGTAGACGTCGGGATAGACGCTCTACTAGGGGCGAGGGCTCGCAGCGTTTCCGATGCGGCGAAGAAGATGAATCCGCGCGACTTGCGGACGTGCGGCGTGAGGCATTCAGAAACGCTGGACACCGCGCTAATTCTGGGCGAAATGGGGAGAACAGTGGGCGCCGCGGGAATCGCGATCAGGCGCGAAACCCCGAGGTCAAGGAGGACAACCCGTTTGGGAACAGGCCAGGGCCCTTTCACCGGGACGACTCTGAAACAGAAAAGGAGGAGAACGATGAGGACACGGAAGAGGAGAATGAGAAATCAGAGGAAGAATCGGTATGGAATAGACGTACGGATGTAATCAGGGACCACAGGCCTAGGGGACCGCGAATTGAATTCCCAAAATTTGGGGGTGAGGATGCGCTCAATTGGGTGGATAGGGTGGAACAATATTTCGAGTGGCAAGGCACTCGATTGAAAGACTGTGTGCAAATCGCTTCGTTCTATCTCGAGGGAGAAGCGCACCAATGGTGGAGATGGTTTGAACAGGTTAATGGAGGGCACGAATTATCGTGGTACGATTTCAAAAAGGGCATCCTGAGTCGGTTTGGCACGAATCAGCATGAGGATGCGAACGAAGCCATGAGTCGGATTCGACAGGTGGGGCAGTTCCGGGATTACTTACGTGAATTCGAGAAAGCCATGAGTTGGGTACCCCACTGGCCACCGAGCGCATTGCTCGGGACCTTCATGGCGGGACTGAAACCGGAATTAGCATCAGAATTAAAGATGTGGAAACCAGAGACGTTGCCGGAGGCCATAGAACTGGCTACCAGGAAGGAGGAACAACTTAGGATTGGCCGAAACCAGTACGGTTTCAATCGACCTAATTCGAACTTTGCACGACCCGGTCTGGGGCGGGGAATAACAAACAGCCCGCTACCAACCTCCGTGACTCCACCAGCAGCAGGTGGGGGCTCGAAACCCATACCGTCTGTGACACCATATGGACGGGGGCGAATTCAATTAAGTAATGAGGAAATAAGTCGACGAAGACAGGCAGGGCAATGTTTCACATGCAACGAGAAGTACACCTGGAATCATGTGTGCCCAAACGCCAAAGTAATGAGTTTGATTGTAGATGACATGATCATTGACGGCGATTACGACACACTACCAAATTATGACGAAGAACCAAGTGGTGGAGGATCAGAGACGAACGAGCAAGGGCACGAGGGTGAGAGACCCATGTCATTGACCACACTGAACGGTCAGGTGCGACCTCGCGCACTTAAGTTTGAAGGCACTATCGGTCGTCAACCAATGATAATCTTAGTGGACAGAGGGGCCACGGACAATTTCATTTCCACTAATCTTGCGACGTATTTGGGATTGCCAGAAACGCGCGGGCATTTATCCTATAATATTATGGTGGGGAACGGACAAAAGATACTATGCAACTCGTGGTACGAAGGGTACCGGTGTGCGTGCAAGGCATACGATTCCAAACGACTTTTTATGGTATACCGATGCCGCACCACGACATCATCTTTGGTATGCCCTGGCTCGAAGCAATAAGTCCCATGTTTTTTTACGCCAACGAGTTGTCTTGCCAATTTTGGCTTGAGGACACACCTATCACACTCAAGGGAATTGGGTACATGACCCCGGAACAGGTCGATGCAAGGGCAATGGAGAGGGAACGTGTCCGTGGGGGCGAAATATTTTTGTTGGCAGCATCGGGCGTCACTTCGCCCACGGAACAACCAGTCGACGAGCATGAGACTGAGATAGAGGAGCTGCTGGCCGAATTTAAGGCAGTCTCCACAGCACCCAAAGCTCTTCCACCCAGGCGAGAATTTGACCACCGAATCCGTTTGATTGACGAGACCAAGCCGGTTAACGTGGCACCCTACCGGTATGCCCACTTTCAGAAGGAAGAGATCGAGAAACAGGTTAGTGAGATGATGGGGGCCGGCCAAATTAGGTACAACACTAGCCCGTTTTCATCGCCCGTGTTGCTCGTGAAGAAGAAAGACAACACATGACGAATTTGTACCGATTATAGAGCACTTAACGACGCGACTATTAAGGATCGATACCCCATTCCTACCGTGGATGATATGCTGGATGAATTACATGGGGCCTTATATTTTTCGAAGCTCGACTTACGGGCCGGGTACCACCAGATTCGAATGCACCCCGATGATATTCACAAAACCGCGTTTCGTACACATAATGGTCACTATGAGTATTTGGTCATGCCGTTCGGATTAAGCAACGCACCCTCCACCTTCCAGGCAATAATGAACCACATTTTTAGACCTCATTTGCGACGGTACGTTCTTGTGTTTTTTGATGATATTTTAATTTATAGCAAATCATGGGGGGAACACGTGGAGCACTTGCGAACTGTCTTGAAAATTTTGGGCGACCAACAGTTTGTGATTAAACCATCGAAGTGTTTCTTTGGGGTCCGGGAGGTTGAGTACTTGGGCCACTTCATTTCAGTTGAGGGGGTTCGAGTGGACCCGAGGAAGATTGAAGCGGTTAGAGAATGGCTGATACCGAGAAATGTGACAGAGTTGCGTGGCTTCCTTGGCCTCGCAGGTTACTATCGGAAATTTTGTGCGAAATTTGGGGAAAAGGCTCGGCCACTCCACAATTTAACCAAGAAAAATAAGTTTGCCTGGTCTACAGAGGCCCAGCAAGCGTTTGATTCTTTGAAAGAGGCAATGAGTACGACACCGGTGCTTGCATTACCGAACTTTGAGGAGGAATTTGTGATTGAGACGGATGCATCCGGACATGGGATTGGGGATGTTCTTTCCCAGAATAACCGCCCCATAGCTTATATGAGTAAGGGCATAGCTGAATCCAAGAGGTCGTGGTCAGTGTATGAGAAGGAGATGTTGGCTATCTTGGAAGCAATTCGGGGGTGGCGCCCGTATTTGGTGGGTCGAAAGTTCAAGATTGTGACGGACCAGCGGAGTTTGAGGTATTTGTTGGAACAACGTATTACTACGCCGGAGCAGCAAAAGTGGATCGCAAAGTTAGTGGGTTTTGACTACGAAATAGTTTACCGTCCGGGTAAGGATAATGGGGCAGCTGACGCCCTATCACGGAGGGACCATAACGGGTCGCTGAACCTGTACACGGCTGTGTCATCGCCGATCGCAGGCATTTGGGCTGACATAGCCGAGGCTACTCAGGCGGATGATGAGCTCGGACCACTCTGGATCAAGGCTAACGACCCGAACGAGGAGAAATCAGTTTATGAGGTCAAGCACGGTTGCTTGGCACGACGGGGGGTGATCTTGGTGCCGAAGGGGGAAATCCGAACAAGGCTGTTACAGGAGTTTCATGCGTCTGTATTTGGAGGGCATTCGGGAATTTTGCGGACGTTTAAGAGGCTATCACAGTTGTTTTGTTGGGTTGGGATGAGGAAGGATATCGAGGCATTCGTTCGGAGTTGTGACACTTGTCAGTGCAACAAGTCGGATAGCCGTTCACCGGCCGGCTTACTAGCCCCCTTGCCAATTCCAGACCAGGTATGGACGGACATCTCGATGGATTTTATTACCGGTCTTCCCCGTTCTAAAGGTAAGGAGGTGATCATGGTGGTAGTCGACCGTTTGACTAAGTATGCTCATTTTGTTTCGTTACGACACCCCTAGTCTGCAAAGGATGTGGCTGACGAGTTCGTTCGTAACATAGTAAAGCTGCACGGGATCCCGAAATCCATAGTTTCGGATCGCGATCGGGTCTTTGTAAGCACATTTTGGCGTGAGCTTTTTAAGTTACAAGGGACGCAATTGAAGATGAGCTCCGCCTACCACCCTCAAACCGACGGTCAGACGGAGGTCATTAATCGTTGTTTGGAGCAATATCTTCGGTGCTTCACTCATCAAAAACCGAGTGAATGGGAACGTTATCTCGCATGGGTGGAATATTGGTACAACACTACGTTCCAACGGAGCATTTCCATGACCCCGTTCGAGGCAGTATATGGGCACCCAGCCGTGCCAATCCCTTTCCACGAGGTGGGGTCTACTATGGTACATGAGGTGGACGTGCAACTCAGAGAGAGGGACGCCCTTCTTCGCGAGCTTCGTTTCAATTTGGAGACCGCACAAAATCGCATGAAACAGTACGCCGACTCTAAGCGGCGGTCGGAGGAGTTCGAGGTGGGTGACTGGGTCTACCTTAAGCTGCAACCATATCGCCAGCAATCAGTTTTCAAGCGAGTAAACCAGAAGTTGGCAAGCAAGTTCTTTGGCCCATTTCGGGTGTTGGCACGCATTGGGAGTGTCGCGTATCGTTTGGAGTTGCCACCGGACTCCCGAATTCACCCGGTTTTCCATGTGTCTTTGTTGCGACGGAAGCTTGGTGAAATTGAGGCGGCTCAACCTACACTTCCGCCTTATTCAACAGACGGTCAGCCTTTGTTTGAGCCATTGGAGGTGTTGGAGTATTGATGGAAGAAATGCGGTCGAGGTTACGTGCGTGAAGCTTTGGTTCGTTGGAGGTCGATGGAAGTCGAGGACGCGACTTGGGAGGCCGTCGATGAGCTACGACTTCGCTTCCCTTCTCTTAACCTTAGGACAAGGTTCGATTTGAAGGGGGGAATGATGATGAGACCATGGCCGCGCCACCAGCGGACCGTTTTGGGTGAATATACGAGAGGAAGAAGAAGACGGCGGCAAATTGAAGTTTTGAAGTTTTAATTTTTATTATTTCCGTATTTAGATTCTTTGCCTTTTTATTTCCGTTCTTATTTCTGGATTTTTGGAACAATTCGGCCCATGGGCTTGAGTCGCCATATTAGGCGTAGGGTTTCGGTTCTGAGGGATTATGCATATTTTGCGAATTGAACAATTGCAGCGTTTTGCTGTTTTGCTAAGAATTCGTGCATTCATTCGAGTGATTAGCATACCTCGGTATAGAGGATTCATCAAAATGCAATGTGATTGTATATACCTTAATACCAGCTCCAACAAGGAAATCAACTAGAACCGATTTCATCTTCGTCTGACCACTCTTAAAGTCATCTCCACCGATCAATGAGTTCTTTTGGATAGCCAATTCGATCAGCCCTACAAGAACGAATCCCGATTAGATTAATCTTGATTCTTGAATTCAGTGTTTGTAATGAGTTGTTTAACTTAATTTTTAATACCTGGTACAAAGGTATTATGTGGGCTACCATTGATGAAAGGAACATTTTCAAGAATACAAGCCAATGCAAATAAGGTTGAAGGAGATATCTCAGATTCATTCCTCTCTAATGAGGCCATTAGATTCTCTCTGGTATCATTCAAACCAACCACAACATTACTGTATCTCTCTGTGTTTGCTGTCCACAATACCACTACCTTGTCCACTTTGTTTTTCTCCTTAAACTCCCTATCAAATCACACCACAAAAATGATAAAAAAACAAAGTCTAACAAATTATCACAACAACATAACATGATCATATATGCACCTGATGTCTTTGATGACTTGTTGAACCTGTTCCTTCTTGGTTCCTTTGATCACGTTGTTGGCACGTGACCCCTGATTGGCAGCAATGAAATCGGCGTCGTAGATTCCTGGAATTGGGACCATTTGTTCCATGTAGGGCCTGAGCTGCTTCTGGAGATCAATATCCAGTACCTTTGCTCTTCCCATGGCATCAGCCAGATTCATGCTGCTTATGTCCCATCCCCCAAAAACTATGTTCTCTGGATTGACCTAATCCTCATAGTCACATCATTAAATAACACGGCAAAAACTTATGTGAACCCGAGTTCACTTGAACTTTTTTTCTTCTTCAAGTAAACAAACAGTGATAGTGCATATGCATAACAGTAACAATGCGTACGCAGTGAAACTGGAGACATACTCAAATAACATTAGCATAAATATCAATTGGTAGTTAAAAATCAAGAAAACAAGAAATTACCATAGGAAGTAAGCTCTTGAATGGTGCATAAATCTCTTCTCCATTGAATGACCCAACTCTAATGGAGGATGCTTGGGTCAATGACCCAAAATAATTTGCTTGTTGCACCTTGTCTTTAGTTGCCCATGAAATCCCCCTGTTCATCAACACATTTTTCAAAATTATATCACAACAAATAAGAGCTCAAAATTGGGATTTTTTTTTTGTCAATTTCTTTAGAATTCTTGAAATTTTAAATCAGAAAATTATAACACCACATAAAATAAACTAAAATATAAAAAGATCAATAACTCACTCCCGATTTGCAATCACACCAGCGGTAAGAGTTGAACCGTTGTTACCTCCCCATCCAACAAGCATAACCCTATAACAGAATCCCATCAAAACAAAACAAAACAAAACAATTTTACATTAAAATATATAATTCAACATGCAGATACATATGAGAAAAAAAATACCCTAATTTAGGGACATGGGCTTCGGTTTTGAACTCATATTTAACAGTTTTGGGCTTTACAATCCACTGATAGGTGCCATTTCTGCTCTCATGAACAAGCTCTGTAGTTTCATAGTTGTACACAGAGTGAATTTCACTCTCTGTGTACTTAACATTGGGGCTATCAACTTTAAAGCTCTCAATAAACATTTTTCTCTTCTTTTTTGACAAAAAAGAAATACAGAGCAAAGAGAGATACGCAACCACTTGACAAGTATCAAGATTTGAGTGTGTGTGTTTTTTCAGTTGGGATTGAGAGGCTTGTATATATAGGCAAGATAGGAGTACACGTGGCCTCACTTTATTGGGCTTGACACCACGTTGTGAAATAAAGTGAAGTATAGCATGCAAAACTCATCTTAACCAACTTTGTTGTGATATCTTGCCACTTTTTTTTTACAAAAGATAATTTGTTATAATTGACTTTTAATGTGTTCACTCTGGAAAAATAAATATAACTCTTATCCTCTAACACATTTGGCTAAATTTTCGACCTCTTTCTCTGTCTGAAACTAAATTTGGAAAAAAGATATGTCATGAATGGCAAATAATATCAACTATTTCACTTACAAGAGCATCCACAATGATGAATTCAAAGGGTGTTTAAATATTAAATGGATGAAAGATGATATTTAAAATCATTATGAATAATCTTTAAATTGGAGAGAGATGGTGTCATCCATCCAAATCATCCAAATATATGAATGAAGAGAGAAAATATTTTTTACAAAAATGTGAGTAGAGATAAGGAGATGGTGAGACCCATAAAAGATGTATGATTGATAATTATTGTGAGAATGTGTTTAAACAATTGAATATTTAAAAATTAGTGATGTGGAGATGATGTGGAGGAGAGAGAGTGGATGGATGAATGAATTTTTAGATGAATTTTCATTCATCCATTGAGTGTGATACTGTGATGATATCAATTTCATACTGTAAATAAATTTAAGAAATAATATAAATAAATTGGTTTCACACCTTTTTAAAAGTTTAAGCTTTTAGATGATAATTAATTCTTTCATGATAAGATCACTTATATCAGAGTTTGACTCATGCTCACATCCTGAATTTAAATCTTGTAGAATGCAACTTTATTAATATTAAATTGTCTACTCAATGAGTCTCGTTCTTAGTGTTAGGATTTAAACTGCAATTATGAAGAAATTGAGAGAACATGAAATTAAATAAACACAGATTTGGTTACCCAGTTCGTCAGGAATGACTACGTCTGGGGGCACTACCAAGCCATGAGATTTACTATTTTTTTTGATAACAATTACAATGAATCTGATAGGAATTAATAGGCGCAACTAGGCCAAAACCCTAAAAGCCCATCCCGGTCGAATCTGCTAAAACACTTAGATGATATAAAGTTGAGAATTCAATTCACGAAAGAAGAGGATTTTTAGAGAATTAATATAAATAAAATGATTTCACACCTCTATATCGGACTTTTAGATGAGATGAGATTTTTCAGTTTCATATTGTATTTTGTTACATTTAATAGATAACACGTGACATTAATAATGTTTTATCTTGTATTTCTTTACCTTTAATACATGACATGCTGCATTAATAGTTTTTCGTATTTTATTCAAGATCAAATAATTAAATCTAGCCCACACTTTTGGGTTTTCATCAATTCTAGCACATACTATTTTCTCTCTCCAAATTTAACACATACTTTGACTTAATATTTAAAAACATCCCGAATCACTATTTTCGACAAGGTTCTTCTGATATGGTCGTACGAATCCACTTATTTCTGACGTATAAATATTAAAATTAAAAAAATATATATAACCACCATAAGATTAAAAAACGCGGGATATACAAACATCTCGTGTCACTATTTTTAATTTTAGGTAGTGATATTTTTTATTTTAATATTTTTATAAGAAATTAACCCCAATGACCACATTACAAGAAACTTGCCGAAAATTCTGACCGAGGATGTTTTTAAACATTAAATAAAAGTATGTGCTATATTTGATTATTTGACCTTTATTCAATTGCATATAATACATAACATTTGACATTATGATAAATTGTGATGTCATTTATTCCACATGTCGTGTAATAAATTCAGTAAAACATAAAATAAAACACCAAAGCGAGGAAAAATGTTAGAAAATTAATATAAATGAATTGATTTCAAATCTCTTTACAAATTAAAGACTTTTAGATGAGCTTGAATTCTTGGCAAAATATAGTGTGAACAAGTTTCACGGTGAAACTGGTTAAGGAGTGTGACTTATATTACTAAAGAATGTGACTTTTTATTGTAAAGGGTGTGACTTTTTACTATAAAGAGTATTACTCATAAAAGTGAATGGTGTGACTTATATTATTGCAAAGGGTGTCGTAGTGATAATTGAAGGGTGTGACTTATATTACTAAAGAGTGTGACTTGTATTACTAAAGAGTATGTCTGTAAAAAAAATAAAAAAATTAGTTTCACGGTGAACAAGTTTCACAGCATACCAACTCCGAATTCTTTTAATTTTAATTTTTTTTAATTATCTTTAATACATGCATGACATGAATCATTTGAATATTGTTTAATCTTTTATTTAATTCCAATAATTAGGGTTTATTGGGATAATTCGTTTTTATCTGAAATACTTGTATGATATTGATCATACTAAATTGAATAGGAATAATAATAAGTTTTAGTGTTATGACGTGATATTATAATAATGCGATAATAATGTGATACAATAAAAATTGTTCTGAGAGTTGGTCGAAAAAAGTCTGCGTCCTCTTTAATTATTTTTTCAATGATAATTAATTTATGTTTTTTTTTGAAACTATGATAATTAATTTATGTTAGTGATTGGTTTTCTTGGTTTAATTTGTTTTATTATTTTTTAGATTTTCTTTGGAGAATCTAAAAATATGTGTAAATATCTTCACAAATAAGGTTTTGGTGGTTGATCATTATGAAATGTAAGGATCTCGAGCCCAACAGAAAATGGGCCGCAGGTCCATAATTTTTTTATACTTTGTCTACAAGCTCAAATAAACGGGCCGTGTGTGGATGGGCGTTTGCTTGGGCTATAATTTTTTATTCTACCTTTTTAGACTTTTAGGTCTAATTAATATTATTGGGCTGGGCCTAATATAAATTACACCGGAAATGTCAATGAATTATCTAAACGTCCCTATATTTTATAAATATCATATCTTTAATTTTATACCGTTTTATCTTTTAATTTTTTGATTTTGAAATATTATCAGAGCCTAAATTTATTTACTCTATTTTCAGAATGATAATTTTAGAAGAAAAATGGTCTAAAATGGAAGATGTAACATTAAGAATTTAAGAAAATACAATGACAAATTTTTAATTAGAATATAAAATTATTTGGCGAGAAAATTTTAACTCTTTGAGCAAGTTTAACTAGGTGACAATGATATGTTGTTTCAAAAAAAAAAAAAAACCTTGGTGACACGGATATTCACCATATACTAATGTGTATATACGTCATGGCTAAGTCTTGTGTGCATACAAGTGCTCTGTGCATTGATAGTGCATTTTAGAATCGTGCAATTTATTATATTGAAAAATTCAATTTATGTATATTGAAACATGTAATTATTTTTCCATATTAATAGTTGCACGATTTATGTAAAAAAATTGTATATTTCAATATAACAAGTTGCATTATTCAAAAATACATATAAATGCACGGTGCACCTGATGCACGTGAGACCCACCCATAGACCATTACTATATTGTGACATCTACAACACATATTTTTAACTCAAGGAAAAAAGATAAATATCATTTTGATAAAGAAAAAGTATTTTACTAATATTATTTTGAGAAACACTTATTTTTTAAAGTTAGTAAAATTCAATTTTTTTTTAAAAAATAAATGCTTTTTTAATGCAAGTATTGTTTTAAAAACACCACTGGAGATGTGAAATGACCTCTGCATACATTTGCTACAAAAAAGTTTTTTCGCACATGACCCTCATCTCATTAGTCATTTGTTTTCGGTGGGATCAACTATTGACTTTTAAGTATATATCAAGACACTCTTGCGTGAGACCGTCTCATGATGAGACGGAATATAATTTGAATATTGATATTTTAATATTTTGAGAGAAGTGAGTGTTAATTGTACTAAATCTCCATCTCATACGAGTTTTTGTATTATGTATATACATATCTCAATTTATCACTAGTTAGTGGTTGGCAAGTAATTTTTTATTTTTTTTAAAGAGTACGGGTAAATATATATTTTGGTTATGCATATGAGAATTTTTAATCTTCTTCACCCAAAGATGATTGACTTAATTACCATAATGTGTTGCATAAAATAAATATGTTATAATAAAGTGTTACATAAAATTAATTATGTTGTAGTGTTAGTATAACACTTTCGCCCCTTTACTTTAAATTTGGGGGTTGGTGGGGTTGGTGGTGGTGGGGGGGTTGATAATTATTTAATGTTTGCGATATTTCCAATTAATTACAGAAGGTTGTTTTTATCTTGGATTTGTCTAAGGACCACTAGCAATAGTAAATTAGGGAATTGTTGGAGATTGGTTTCGATCATTGACTTTAGGCTCCATTAATTTGGATGGATGGATTTGAAATCCATGGATTTCACACATAAATCATCACTTTCTAATGGATTTATAAATACTTAGATTTAAGAGTCTAGTTAAAATGGAGGGATTTCAAATCCTCATCAAAACCTAGTCATTTGTGAAATTTCCTCATATCTACCCCTCTTCCCCTTCACTATCTTCCCTAAACTCTCAAATCTAACTATTTGTAAATTCATTGGAGAGTATGATTTGTGTGTGAAATCTTTGAATTTTTTCCAAATTCATCCATCCAAATAGAGTCTTAGATTTGTCGATATAGATGCACTGTCTAGTTGTCGTGTACTGTTATTTATATTGTTCAAATTTCCATGACTTGCAAGCTACATGATTTACTAAGAATATCATAATAAAGATTAAAAGTACAAGAGGCCATGTCACAATTATTATAACTAATGCGATAAAGATATAGAAAAAAAATACAAACGACACATAATTCTACGATTCACTAACAACGTGTTAGCTACACATCCACAGGCAGAAAATAATATTGTAGTATTATTATTCAGATGATGACACTAGAACAAATAAGAATATAACAGACTGAGTCATAAGCCCAAAATAAAAATTGAGCCCAAATAATGACTACCTTATTCAGAATGACACCAAATCAAATAAGAATAGGTTTATATACATAATTCCTCCCAAAATAAAATTATTTACTTCTAATGTATTTTTCACTTTATTCTATTATTAAATATTTACTTCTAATGTAAATACATACATAGCACATTTTTATATTTATTCTTCATGAATGTTCGAGTTGATGGATTGCTTGAACATTGACGATAAAAAATTATGAGCAGTTGTCAGAACTCTACCTATGCTCTGAACCTACGACCTAGAACTTATCATTATCATGTGTGATTTATCTTTTTCATATAATTTGCTAATTATTATACAAATGTATAATCTCGAAGTAATTCCCAATTAGTCATAAAAATTTCATCAAGCACATCACCTTCTATATATTACTACTGATTTTTCTACTATCATCCATTATCGTCAAAGACAGTACTACACTAAATTATATTCATAATATAATCTCATAGTTGTATATATACGCAATTATTATATTTCTTAAAAACACTATATATTATGAATTTAAACATAATGGAAGACTTTCAGGTTGGAGAGAACGCACATTTCACGCTTCTCTTCTCTCTCTAGATCTCTCGAGATTCCAGTTAGATGAATACCGACCCGATTATTTTATATCTTTAATTTTAACTATTATCTAAGTTAAATAATATAACGATGCAAAAAGACAAATACTAACTTTTTTATATGAAGGTACATAATCACATTAGTATTATAGTACATCCAAGGAACAAAGTAAAGCAGCATGCAGGCACACTTAAATATGGCAACACACATGCATGCTATATCCTGATATTAATGGACTGTTACGTTTGTTTGTTATTACAACCTGTAATTAATTGTGTATATATTAATACAATACTTTTATTTACTGATCACTACAAAAAAACGCGCGTTTTACCGACGGAAATTAGCGACGGTTACAAGAACCGTCGCAAATAGCGACGATTTTTACGACGGTTACGGTCAAATGGTCAAAATCAACAGTTTTAGTGACGGTTTAGAGAACCGTCGCAAATAACGACGGTTTTAGCTACGGTTTTAGCGACGTTTTGGACTAACCCCTTTAGCGACGGTTTTAGCAACGATTTTTTTTTTTATAATTTTTTAATTTTTTTTAAAAAAATAAAAATTAATTATGTATTTTTTTTATGTTTCAGGATTATACTAGGTTTTTTAATTGTTGTTAATGCACCTTACCATATATTTAATTTATAGTCACTTGGAGAAGAGTTCCACCTGACCGTAGTCAGATCTATTTCGAGGAGTTTACGGTATAAAATTTAATTCATAATATATTTAAATATATACATTGACTAAAAATACTACTTGTTTAAATAGAAAAGTAGTACTTGTTTAAATGAAAGTATTACTTGTTAAATGAAAAATATTACTTAAGTTTAAATAGAAAAGTAGTACTTGTTTAAATGAAAAGTAGTATTTGTTTAAATAGAAAAGTAGTACTTGTTTAAATAGAAAAGTAGTACTTGGTTAAATGAAAAGTATTACTTGTTTAAATTAAAAGTATTGTTTAAATAATAAAAAGTATTACTTGTTTAAATAAAAGGTATTACTTGTTTAAATAAAAAGTATTACTTGTTTAAATAGAAAAGTAGTAGTTGTTTAAATAGAAAAGTAGTAGTTGTTTAAATGAAAAATAGTACTTGTTTAAATGAAAAGTATTACTTGTTTAAATAGAAAAATATTACTTGTTTAAATAGAAAAGTAGTACCTGTTTAAATGAAAAGTAGTACTTGTTTAAATGAAAAGTATTATTTGTTTAAATGAAAGGTATTACCTGTTTAAATGGGAAGTAGTACTTGTTTAAATGAAAAGTAATACTTGTTTAAATGCAAAGTATTACTTGTTTAAATAGAAAGTATTACTTGTTTAAATAAAAAGTATTACTTGTTTAAATAGAAAAGTAGTACTTGTTTAAATGAAAGAGAGTACTTGTTTAAATGAAAAGTTTTACTTGTTTAAATAGAAAAAATATTACTTGTTTAAATAGAAAAGTAGTACTTGTTTAAATAGAAAAGTAGTACTCCCTCCGTCCCAAAGAAACGTGCACGTTTACTGTTTTCACGTGTTTTTGTGAGCGAGTTTTTTATTAGTATTTGAAATGATAAAATAATTTTTAAAGATGCATGCAATTGATGAGAGGTAGATCTATAATACATCTCATTAAAAATAACTTTATCATTTGAAATACTAATAAATAACTCGCTCACAAAAACTCGATAATAAAGTAGGTGTGCACGCTTTTATGGGACGGAGGTAGTACTTGGTTAAATGAAAAGTATTACTTGTTTAAATTAAAAGTATTACTTGTTTAAATAATAGAAAGTATTACTTGTTTAAATGAAAGGTATTACTTGTTTAACTGAAAAGTATTACTTGTTAAATGAAAAGTATTACTTGTTTAAATAGAAAAGTTGTAGTTGTTTAAATAGAAAAGCAATACTTGTTTAAATCAAAAGTATTACTTGTTTAAATGAAAAGTATTACTTGTTTAAATAGAAAAATATTATTTGTTTAAATAGAAAAGTAGTACTTGTTTAAATAGAAAATTAGTACTTGTTTAAATGAAAAGTAGTACTTATTTAAATGAAAAGTATTATTTGTTTAAATAGAAAAGTATTACTTGTTTAAATAGAAAAATATTACTTGTTTAAATAGAAAAGTAGTACTTGTTTAAATCGAAAAGTAGTACTTGTTTAAATGAAAAGTAGTACTTTTTTAAATGAAAAGTATTACTTGTTAAATAAAAAGTATTACTTGTTTAAATAGAAAGTAGTACTTGTTTAAATAGAAAAATAGTACTTGTTTAAATGAAAAATATTACTTGTTAAATTAAAAATATTTCTTGTTTAAATAGAAAAGTAGTAATTGTTTAAATAGAAAAGTAGTACTTGTTTAAATGAAAAATAGTATTTTTTTAAATGAAAGGTATTATTTATTTAAATGAAAGGTATTATTTGTTTAAATAAGAAGTAGTACTTGTTAAAATGAAAAGTAATACTTGTTTAAATGAAAAGTACTACTTGTTTAAATAGAAAGTATCACTTGCTTAAATGAAAAGTGGTACTTGTTTAAATAGAAAAGTCGTACTTGTTTAAATGAAAGGTATTATTTATTTAAATGAAAGGTATTACTTGTTAAATGAAAAGTAGTACTTGTTTAAATAGAAAAGTAGTACTTGGTTAAATAAAAAGCATTATTTGTTTAAATTAAAAGTATTACTTGTTTAAATAGAAAGTATTGCTTGTTTAAATGAAAAGTAGTACTTGTTTAAATAGAAAGTATTATTTGTTTTAAATAGAAAATAGTACTTTTTTAAATAGAAAGTAGTATTTGCTTTAAAAAAAAAGAATTTGTAGGACATATACAATTTGAAAAGAATATAATCATTTAGTTATAATTTATAAAGTAAAAAATATATATAATTAGTATTTTAGAGATTATTAGATAGTTAAATTAAATAATTTTTTTAAAAAAAGTGTAAAAAAATGAATTAAAAATAAATAAATAAATATAATTTTAATATAATACAATTAAATTTAAATTTATAAATAAATAAAAATTATAATTATTATATTAAAATGTGGTTAAATCATTAAATTAGATAATTGAAATAAAGGATTTTAAAAAAAATGATTTTTAGGACATATAGAATTAATTTCATTAAGTAAACGCAAGAAAGCAAGTGCCCGAGCGGTTTGATCCCCGCTTAGGCGCCCATAGGTCCCATGTTCGGTCCCCCTTGGGAGCGAAAATTTGCCTCATTTAATTGGGAGGCTTGGAGACTTATTTATGATATGCTTGGTGGTTGGGTTCGAGATGGTCCGTGGTTCGGGTGGTTCGGTGCCCACCCGGGCGCCCCCTGGGCTCGGATTCGAACCACTGTGAGCCATTTTTTTTCGTAAATTCACGCTTTAGCGAAAAATTTATTAACTTTTTTTAATTAAAAAAAAACCGTCGCTAATTAGCGACGGTCACAAAAAATCGTCGCTACGGTTAGCGACCCTCGATTCAACGACGGATTTTTTTCCGTCGCCAAAACCGCCGCTAATGTCGTTAGCGACGATTTTTTTTGTTGCTAAAATCGTCGTTAAACCCCATCTTTTTTGTAGTGGATAAAAAATAATACTCATATATCAATTAATAATATAATTTAATACACAATATGGTGATTATTTTAAAATATAAGTTGAACTAGTACGAAATACTCCTATAACAGTAGATTTAATGTGTTAATTATATATGTTGTCCTCAATTAGAAATAAAGAAGTGATTTTAATTATGATCCATTAGCTCCTCTTTGAAATGAGTTTTTTTTCTTATCATAAAATAATTTTTTTTTTTGGTCAGGAAAAATATTTCATTACGAAATAAGGTCTCGGATACTGAAAGTGATCCAGGAAAGAATACAAAGTCCTACATTTAGCAGTCTAAAATCTTCCTAGGTTCTGTTAATCAATCCCGGAAGGAGAACCTATACAAATCACAAGTATATACAGATAGCCAGCTCCATAACCGACCTTTTATTTCATTTATAATTTTTACAGTATCGAAATTCTCTGCCTAAAAAATCAGTTTGTTCCTCTTTCTCCAGATCACCCAAATCACACATTCCCAAAAGCAAATTGCGAAGTTACGCCCTTTCTTACCTTGGAACATGCCAATGATTCCATGAAGTTGTTGTTTGATGTCTCCATGAATTACCGAAGTAATGTTGAGCCATCTGAAGCATTCATACCATATTTTGTACGTCCCACTGCACGCGAGGAAAAGATGGGAGGTAGTTTCGCTATCCTCCCCACATATTGAGCATTTAGATTCGTGACCTGCAGCAAGAACTCTTCTTTTTTTGAGGTTTTCTTTCGTTGGTAGCCTGTTCCACATGATCCTCCACGCCGTTGCAGCCACTTTAAACGGAGTCTCCTTCGTCCATACCCACTTGAATGCTGGGTCCTCCAATATCATTGCCGAATTTGCAGCCTCATTCGCCAATTTGGAGCACGCCGCCTTCGTAATGTATGTCTCGCCCTTCGTAGCTTTCCATCGCCATGTATCTTTCGTTTCTTGAGTCAATGAGATCCTGTTGATTACAGCAAAAAAGTCATTAGTGATCCCGGTTTCCCTCTCGAATAAGTCTCTCCTCCACTCAATATTCCACACCCAATTCCCCCCTCCCATTCTCCCATCTCCCTCACACTGCCCTCCCTCTTCACACTCAAATGAAAGAGCCTTGGGAATCTGTTTTTGAGGGATGTTTGGTCAGTCCACACGTCAGTCCAAAACTCAGTCAATCCCCCATCTCCAATTTTTTTCTCAACCTCCTACCAGAACCACTTTCCCCCTTCCCCCCTCACATTTTCTATGACATCCCTCCACCAACTAGACCCTCTACTCTCACTCCCTTCCTCCCACCGACTCCACGCTCACTCCCCCGCTCGTAGATTTCACCACCCTCGCCCACAAACTCTCTGGTTTTATCAAACACCTCCACATCCACTTCCCTAATAGTGCCCTATTGAACAACCCCAAATCCCTAACTCCAAGACCCCCTTTGGATTTTGACAAACACACACTTTCCCATTTCAACCAAGCAATCCTATTTCTATTCTCACAACCCCCCCACAAAAAATTACGTTGTAACGAAATAAGAGCGCATAGGGTTTTTTTTGGAATCTTATAAAAGGATAATTGGTAAATCGACATTGATGAGAGCACCGTTTTTAAAAGAGTGATATGAACCCCAAAAGAAATCTTCCCATCTTCCCACGACTTGAGTTTCTTCTTCATTTTTAGGATCAGACTACTCCATTCTGCCGTCCTCTTATGACTTCCCCCGACTTTAACTCCGAGATATGAGAAGGGGAAGGCTCCCACTGTACACCCAAGTATATTCGCCATTTCCTCCACTCGACTAATGCTGATGTTGAGACCCATTAAGTAGCTTTTGTTGAAGTTCACTTTCAACTCGGATAGCAATTGGAAGTTCTTCAAAATCTGTCTCATCACCACGACATTTTGTTGATTTGCTTTCCCCATGAAAATCATATCATTTGCGTATTGGAGGTGTGAGATCTTTATCTTGTCTCTCCAGAGCTCGGCTGCTTCAAATATCCCCCGTTCTGTTGTTTTTTTAACCAACACACTTAGCCCCTCGGCAGCGAGTAAAAAGAGAAAAGGGGAGAGAGGATCCCCCTGTCTCAACCCGCGTTCAAGTTTGAATTGCCCGGAGGGGCTTCCATTAATTAGGACTGATGCATGTGCCGATGATACGCATTCTTTTATCCATCGTCTCCATTTTGTGCTGAAATGAAAGAATTCCAGCATTGAATCAAGATAACCCCAGTCCACCGAGTCATACGCCTTTTCAAAATCAATTTTAAAGAAAACCCTCTCTATCTTCTTTTTCTTTGCTTCCGAGATGGACTCGTTCAGAATCAGCACACCATCCAAAATGTACCTGTCTCCGATGAATGCGCTTTGGTTTGGGGAGATGATGTTGTCCATAACTCGTTTAGCCTCATTGCGAGGATCTTGGATAAGACTTTGTAGATGCATCCAATTAGAGAGATCGATCTGAACTCGTTTAGGGAGGTTGCGTCCTCCTTTTTCAGGATCAAGACAATGAAAGATGGATTAGAGCCCTGAACTAGTTTTCCGTTCCGATGAAAGTCTTCGAGCATTTTCATGAAGTCTGATTTGATAATGTGCCAGAATTCTTTGATAAATCTGAAATTATAGCCGTCTGGTCCTGGACTCTTGGAACTATCGCAGTCTTTGATTGCTTCAAGGGCCTCGGTTTCTGTGAACTTCTCCGTGAGCATTGCGTTCTCATCTTCGGTGATAGCTTTGTCCCCAGGGCCTGAAATCAGCTTCGACCTAGCAAGCCGAGAGCTACTGAAATGGTTTTTGAAATAGTCGTGAACTCCTCGGTTAACAACATTCACCTCATCAATCCATCTTCCATTCAAATTCAGCCCAATAATCTCATTCTTCTTGCGTCGGAAGTTGATCGCTCTATGAAAGAAACTGGAGTTGATATCCCCTTCCTTGAGCCATTTGATTCTTGCTTTCTATGAGAGAAGCCGGTTTCTCTGATTAAGGGTTCTGAATAAATCTGTTGTTACCGCCTTTCTCTCAATCACCTCCTCTTCTTCCAAGCCAAACGTGTCATCCAAAACATCCAATTCCTGTATTTTATTCTTTAACGTCCCCACTTTGTTCTCTATGTCACCAAACACCTCTTGATTCCATTTCTTGAGATCGTTCTTAAGGAGTTTTAGTTTTTCCTTAAGCACGAAGCCTCCCCATCCGGTAATCTGGTAGTTATTCCAAGAATTCTCCACAAAGGTCTTGAATCCAGGGTGGGAGAACCATGCATCGATGACTCGAAACGACTTTGGGCCCCAGTCGGTTGAAATGATTGTAAGAACCAGAGGACAATGGTCAGAGACTGTTCTTTGCAAACCCTTTTGAGATGATGATGGCCATTGATTTATCCATGCGTTGTTCACCAGGAATCAGTCTAATTGGCTCTTGCAGCTTCCGTCTGGCCTGTAGCATGTATATTTCCTCCCCGCAAGTGGTAAGTCAGTAAGGTTTGCCTCCCTTATAAACTCTTCGAACTGATCCATTTCCCTCCTACTCGGGTTTTCAGCTCTCCCACACCTCTCATTTTCGTATCTGATTGCATTGAAATCCCCTATGACGCAGATGCAACAATCCCCATTTTGTTGTATCACACTGTTAATTCTGTCCCACAATTCACTTTTCTCAGCGATGGGGCTAGGGCCATACACGTTAATGAAACAACATCTCAATCTATCCACTCCCCATAACCCCTTGATAATTACCGCCCCCTCCATTTCCCATGAACTTGAGCAAGAGAATTTTTCCGAATTCCAGATTGTAATAATGCCTCCCGACCTACCAGATGAATTTCTAACAGCCCACCCAAAGTTACCAGCACCCCACAATGCTCTTACATCTCCATCAGTCATACTCACTAGTTTGGTTTCTTGCAAACAACAAATATCAATACTCTGAGACCTAAACAAATCTTTCACCTCATTCCTTTTTATATCACTCCCAGCACCTCTAATGTTGAAAGTTAAAACCTTCATAAAGAAACATTTGAGATATTCTCATGTACCTGAATATGTTGAAATTGTTCGGTGTTTTCCAGCTCCATTAGGCTGTTCACTGCCATCTCGTCCGATCCCTGACTGGAGATTCCAATTTGTTTGCCCACATTCCATGTTTTGATGGCTTCATCTCGGATTTACTTAGAAATAAGATCCTCTCTGGCTAGCTCACATTTACTTATTTGGTCGCTTTTGCCCTTGGTCGATTTGGTGTTGGCGATTTTCCGGGGTGTGGCACGTTTTTTCTTATCCACCTTCCTAGTTAACTCCTTGGGGATGGGTTTAGCCTTGAACCGTAATTTTGAGTTTGAATTTGTCCCCATCCACCGCAATCCTTTAGCAATCGCAATCGGACCACTTCCATTCAGGTGATAGCTTCTTGAAGATTGTCCCATCTCTGAGATTTTGTGTGAATTGGAGTAGGGGGGTTTCGGCTTTGTTTTCAGTGGGGATTTGGGTGGTCTAAGTTCAGGGTTTGTGGGTTTGGTGGTGGTGGGAGAAAAGGGGGGTGAAGGGTTCGTTGGCTGATAATTTGTGGTTTGCAGGGAAAGATGGTTTGGAGATGAATCGATATTAGCTGTATGCGATTCAGTAATAGGGTATTTGGGCTTCTGGGTTTGGTTCTATATTGGGGGTGTGGCCTTTTGTATTTGCTAGTGTTTGGGCTTCTGGGTTTGGTTCTGAATTGGGGGTGTGGTCTTTTGTATTTGCTAGTGTTTGGGCCGCAGGGTTTGGTTCCAGGTTGAGGGTTTGGCCTTCTATGTGTGCTTCTGGGCTTAAACGGATAGTCTGGTTGTTGATAGGGGTTTGGTGGGCCTGGTTATTTTTGGTTGTGTTGGGGATTGGGTTTGTTAGGTCCTCATCTCCAGATACTAAACAATTCTTCTCCTGGATCTTATCTTGGGCCTGGCCCAAATGCAGATGTTCTCGGGCTCGACTACTTTCAGAATTCATCTGAGCCCCAACCATATTATTAATCTGCTTGGGATTGGTACTCGTGCCTGCTAAATCGCACGCTATCAGCGATTTACCATGCGCCGCCTTCTTCAATATTTGCATGCCCAACATATCGAGGTTATCGGTGTTGCTGTTAGATCCATGATTGCTGTCTCCCACATTTATTGCTTATCGGTTACTCTTTCCATGCTCTAGGTCGATTGGTATTCCTATGCGGTACCCATCCGAGAAATCCGAACAGTCACCGTCATCTCCATTCCAGGCCTCCGCCGGACCATCGGATTTAGGATTTTCCTCCGGCCATGATTCATCGGTCTCTGCATCGGACATCTCCCCATTTTTCATACTATGCTCACATGAACACAACGATTCCTTCACAATTCTAATGGAAAAGATGTTGCCGTCAATACGCACAGATAATCCCCGATCAATATGGCTGTTAAAAGATGTGGATATTAGTACCCTCGCAGTGTTGAGATTCTCCTTTTTCATCGAATCCTCATCCAACTTATTGAACAACCCAACTTTAGAGCTTGCCAAGGCGAAGAATTTGACTGACCAAGCATGGACCGGGATACCCGTCCATTTCGTCCAGATCGTTCGGTATTGGTTCACATCTATATTTCTCCAAGGGCGCAACCAATCGAACCAAAAAATTGACCATTCATTAAATCCCTCGATCGCCTCCTTGATTGACTCATCTGTCAAATTCTGGATGAGTATTAGGTTCCCTCCCAGCGACCTAAGTTTCAGTTTGTTGCCACACTCGTTAGCCATCTCTTCACCATGTTCAGACAGCGAAAACTCCCTTTTCAGTGACCCCGTGTAACACTCTTTCAGCCATTCTCTATCTGAATCCAAAGTTTGGAATTCAAGATCTACTTTCGGCGTATCATCAGATCCCCTCACATTGATCTGCCCATGCAGTGCTTTGACGAAAGACACATTTTCCTTACGATGTCCTGATAATGGTGGAAACTCATCTGCCCTCAATGAATATGAAGGCATATTTTTTATCGGTAAGGGTTCCCGCTGGAATCTGGGTATGTAAGCCCGAATTTTGTAGGTGTCGATCCATATGTTGTTGAGTTGTTCCAACACCCATTCTGTCTCGTATCTTCTAGGGAATCTGACAAAGCCAAAGTACTTTCCTTCCTTATCTCTCTTTCTAGGACAAAAGACGTCAACTACCTCCCCAATCGTGTTGAACTTTTGCTTGAGTATCTCCATGCCACAATCTTCGGGGAAATTCCTGAATAGGAAGGACTGAGAGTCCTCCTTCACCTCTACTCGATATATGTCACCCTGCCTTCTGGTCATCGTATCAGTTCTTTTGGAATTGGTACTCCATCTAAAAGCCTCATCACCAGTTATCCTATGGGTATTCCTAGGGTTAAGGTTGATCCTATGGTTGGGAAATTTGAACTGCCTCACCAGAGATCTCTCGGAAAAAGATTTACGGCGATCTACCCTTCTACCCCGACTCACAACTCTCCACTCGCTCTCCTCTCTCATTTAATAGTTCTTTTGGAGGATATTATGAACTTAATTAGACTCCCGCGACAATACCGTTCAAGAATTTGCCTTGATTTAATATATATAATGCATGATCAGTGTAGCTTTTTTTCAGATAATTAATTTCTCCCTAGCTTTATTTAATATACATATATATAATTTATTAATACTTTAAGTTAATATATTAGCAATCATATAAGTTTAAACTGTGTAGCTAGCATTTATACGGAGAGGCATCGTATTTTTATAATGGGAAAATTTCGATTTAATACAGAATAAAATAAAATCCAACATATTTATCATGTCATATAAGTTGATGAAAAAAGAGAATTAAGCATATTAAATGCTAAAAAGTAAAAACTAAAAATAAATTATATGAGACATCAGAAGCGAATAGCGCTAGCTAGTCTTTGACTAAAATTATGTGTGTATATAATATATATACCTATGTTTTAAAAACCGGAACCGGAAGTTGAGCCGGACGACCCCAAAAAAAGGTTGGACCGGGGTCGGACCGGTCGGACCAGATTGAGCTGGATTGAGCCGGTATGACGTCATAATAAATATTATATATATATAATATGCATAATTTTTAAAAAAATTCAAAATATAGAGTATGATAAGTGAATATAAAGTATCTAAACTCACTTCAAACTTCAAAGTTCAAACTTAAATTTCTAAACATAATAGAAATGTCCATTAACATAAATAGTTTCAACTTTCAAATTTCAATTTCCAAACATAATAGAAATGTCATCAACAATACAAAAGTCACAAGTATTAATTTTTATTTTTATTTTTTTATATTTAATTACTTGATATTTAAAATTTCAGAGATCAATACTAAAATAGTATTGAGATGATATTATAATTATTTTTATTTTTTGACAGAGGAGATGATATTATAATTACACTTGAATTCATTAAATTTAATTTTTTAGAAACCTTCTAAAATAACATTTTAAAATTTGGAGCACCCTTAAATTCTTTTTAAGAAAAATACATATATATTAATTATATTTTATAAATAAAAAATAAAAAGGAAAGCCCAAAAAAGTTGAAAATGGGTCAATCAAAAAAAAACATAAAAATAAAATTTGGTTAAAAACCTAATCTTCTCTCTCTTCCTTCATATTCAGTCACTGACTCACTCCTCATTCTCCGTTTCTTCTTCAATCGGCCGTCGCCCGCCAAGCCATCCACCACCTGACAACCTCTCACGCCACCCGCTCGCTCCGCCCACCACCACCACCCACACCGCCAGACCGCCACCCTCCTCAAACCGCCGCCCACCACACCATCTCCTGTAGATGCCGAGCGACGCAGCCTCACCCGCGTCTTCTTCCCGCCATGAAAGGTCTCCGCCCTTTTTTTTTTTTTTTTTTTTTTTTTTTTTTTTTTTTGTTGAAACCGGTGGTTCTCCGTTCACGGTTCCCGATTTTGAACGGTTTTTCCGGTTTTGAGGTGGGCGGTCCAATAGCGGTTCTATACATCTCTATTGGGCCGCTTTAGGACGGTTCATCGGTCCGACCGGCCGGTCGGACCCGATTTTTAAAACATAGATATATACACATAGAATGATAAAATTATGAAAAGCAATCTAAGGAATTCCGAATCAGTCCAAATGACTTCGTATTAATAACACTAAAATCCATTACAAATTTATAAAATTTCACACAATGGAGACTGAAAATTTCAATAACCAATTAGGGGGCGGCTGCCCCCCTTCCTAGTACCCACATGATATCAACACAAAAGACAAACATTCGTGCCCCAAAACATGCGTTAACATTTAACGCGTTTCCATTCCAATTCTCACAATATTTTAATTCACTTGATGACAAACTTCGACCTTCATTCAAACATTACAGCAAATTTCCACCACGGTCGTTGCAAGAAGACCTCCTCCTATATATTACACATATAATCAGCACACACACACACACACACAAATTTCTCCAAATTCTAAAAAAAACTTTTACTGCGTGTTATTCACACACAATGGAGGTGTCCATGCACATGAATAAAAGTTTCTCACATGACATTAATGTCCACAACAAACATAAGTCGTTCTCCAAGAATCCAAAATCTATTTCATGTAAATTATCGATGCAAAGTGATGTGAAAAAATCCAACTTTTACCAACTCCTTTCTCTCTCTTCACAAAAAGTAGGTTTTGATGAGATAAAAAAAGCTTACAAATCGTTGGCTCTTCAATACCACCCGGATGTGTGCAACAATACTCCTCTAACCAAGGAGGAATCCACGAAGCGATTCATCGAGGTGAGGGAGGCGTACGAGGTACTTTCCAACCCGAATTCAAGACGGATTTATGATATGGGCTTGGAGGATCCCTTTGGGACCCGGCCTGGATCCGGATTTGTGGATGGTGATTTTCCGAGAGAGGTGTGGGAGAGGCAACTTACTGGGTTGAGAAAGAGGTGTAGTCAAAGAATGAAGAAAAAGAGTCATGAATAGTTAATTTCATGCGTATATGATTTATTTATTTTTATTTTTGTTTCATGTATATGATTTATTCATTTTTATATTTATTTCATTAATATATGTTTATAGTGTGATATTAATAATTATTAACGTGCACTGATGAAGTAAAATAGTGAAATTGTCCGTAGAACAATTTAATTAGTGATCATCATTATTAGTGATCGATGAAAATTTTGATAGTGAATGATCGATTAATTATTTAACATCATATTTTGTGGGATATGGTGTTCAAATTTTTACCAAATATAATTTGTACCCCATCTTATACGAGTTTTTATCATATATATTTATTATAATACAATTCATAAAAAGAAATTCTAAAACTGAAAAAGGTATAATATTGCGTTACTTTTGTAATTTAATACAATTGTTTATCATATAGTTTATAATTGTCATCAATTTCAAACATTAAAAACTCTAATCCCAATATTTCTCAAAAAAGAAAAATTGAATATGGAATTTAATACAATTGATATATTTTGTATAAAATTATTATTAATTTCTAAAATTTTAAGCTCAATTTTTGTTGCTTCTATTTTATTCTATAAATCAAACATCTTAATTCATAATAATTAAAATGATAACAAAAGGAGGAATAATACTTGAATTAATTTGTAAAAAAATAAATCAACAATGTAATTTAAGGAAGAAGAAATACTAATTATATAACATGATAGATGGGCCGGCTATGTACAAGACACTTGGATGGGTGGGCTGAGAGTTGAGGTTTTTAAAATATGCAGTTAATTGAGTTACTCCAATATGAGTAATACCAATAACAATTTATATAATAAAATGCTAATACTAAAAATTTTAAAAAAAGTTCTGGGGGCACGTGCCCCCTCAAGGGGATGTGTAGATCCGTCTCTGATAAGAGCCATGTTTTTGTGGAAAAAAAATGCATCTTAAAGGTTAATCAATCAGATATGATCTTTTATTTCCTGTTTTGAGCTAATCCGATATAAGAACTTCAAGGTGAATCCACTAATGTTTATAAATACACCCTAAATTAAAGTCGACTAGCTGTTTGGCATATGAGTATACTCGCGGGGTAAAAACGTAAATGAACATAGTTATAAATCACATTCCACTCGCTAACTTCCAAATTAACATTCTTTGTTCTAATCAATTTTGGAGTATTAATATAATTTTCGACTCCAAAATTAGGGTCCAAATGGCTTGAAAGACATACCTTAGCAAAATTTAAATAAATAAATAAAAAATATATGAAAAACGAACTCGTACGCCACGTTAAGTAAAAAAATTAAAATCATCCCCAATAAACTATTAAAATCTACTAGTAAAATAATTTATCGGCATATATATATATATATATATATATATATATATATATATATATATATATATAATATCACCCCTAAGTTGTAACAAATGCTAGCCGGGTCAGAGAAAATATACAGAGAGAAAATGTGCTTTAATTTGCCATACACACTGAAGAAGGGTAAATTGATAATAGTTAGGAGATGGGATGAAGAAGAGAAAGAAGAGATAGGTTTACTTGTGAAGGAGGTTGAGAAATGGAACAAAATTAATACAGAATCAAAGGCTACAAAAAATGATATTGGTGATCATCCAACCTCAAACAACAAGTATTTCTGATATAATTTAATTTCTCTGCCTTGATGATGTATTTTAATTTTGATTATGTATTATAATTAGTTGTTTTGAATTCACATGTAATTTGATACGGTTGAAATTATGTTTTGTGGGGCGAAATGATGGACACAATTTGAGCTATATATGTACACGATAAATGTGTTTTATTTTCTTTTTAAAAGGCAAGTTTTATAACGTCAAATTGTGTCCATAAAGGTGCGTGTGCTCAAGTCATTAATCATAAAGGGAAAAACGATTATTAAAAATGAAAAATACAATGCTCCAACATACGTATGAATGAAGGAGATTAATTGCATATATTTATATATATAATAGGAACATGATTACAAAAGAATTAATGAATGATAGAATTAATTAAAAAAACTGATGAAATAGCCATGAATCTTGTTTCCCTCCTAAGACTTCATTAATTAATTTCTGGAATTTCTTATCGAATGAGGGAATGCTTCAACAAATTGTTCAGCGGTCGGCTTCTGGCATTGTATATTACGTTTTTCACTCTAGCTGTCATCTGTTACATTGGTTTCCCAAAAATGTCAAAAAATGATGATTATTACTATAAATCAATTCTTTAATTAATAAAAAATAAATAATCTTGCTAATTAAGTAGAAACCTTTCCAAGACTTTGTCTAGCATAAGGGACAGCAATCTGATGTGCCATGGAAGTTGATGGTTGCGATTTTCGGCTCGTCTGATCATCTCTCGAAGTTAATTTCCCTCTATTATTTTCTAAAGAATTTTCATTCATAGGAAGTACTTTTGATTGCTGCAAATATTTCAGAATTGGTGTTTTTTAGTTCATGCATGATATACATATAGATAATTGATCGAATTTAATTTGGAAATCTTGAATTTGATTTTGTTTTATATATATGTGATGTTAAAATGTGTGTGATTAATTTAATATAACTAATCTTCACGAATGATACATATATGAGAAGAAATTTATAAGAAATTGGATTTGTGCTTACGAGTAAGCTTTTGCTTCTTGTTGTAATGATGCCATTGCCCATTCAATGCAATGGAAGGTAGGCTTGATTCCTAAATGAGACCAAGTTTAATTAATTATATGGTAATGGAGTACTAATAAGTAGTTAAAAATAAATAAATTATATATGCAGATAAATACCAGAAATAAGACTGTTGCACAATGCTTCAACACTTCCAGGTTCATTCTAACATCCTCCAAGCTCCTAAATTAAGAAATACAAATTATCGGCGTTTTCTATTTCAAATTGAAGTAATTCATTTTGTGTTTCTTAATTACTTGATTCATATGAAAAATCTTGAATACCTTTGCTTCTGTTGTCCTAGACCAAAATAAGATGCCAGCGTTGCCATCTTCAAAAATAAAAAATAAAACCATGAAATAAACATCAAAATTATATATATAAAGGCAAAGTCCTATATATTTAATTATGTAAACCAATTTGCATTCCGTCTGTATTTTAATTGTTTGATTAAAAAATATTAATTCATGATCAGTATTAGTTGTTTGGTTGAAAAGTATGAGTTGTGATAGTATACCTTCATATTTCCCGCTCTTTGGAGGTTAAAAGCCCCAAAGAGTCAATGATCCGACCTATTAATATCAGCAAAGGCTTCTTTGATTCTCACACAATCAAACCTCTGAATGTTGTGGCCCCCCATATTCTCCCTTGTAATTCCCTCAGCCCGGCCCGTTCTCGTGCTCACAGCCGACAAGTCACCGGGCCAGATCAAAGTGCAGTAGCTCTCCAGCTCCACTAGCTTTCGGGGGCACACGATAATCGACCCGAATTCAAGTACCCAGAATCTCGACCCGACTTTGTTGGGGACCGTTGTTTCTAAATTGAACAAGACCATTTGTGGGGCATTTGGAGAACACATTGTTTGGGATAGGGTTTTGTATAATTTTAATTTGTTTGGAGGGAATTGTGGGGGGTTTTAAATGTGGAGGATTTAATTTGATGAAAAATATTAATGTTGGTTGATTGTCTTGTAATTAAAGTTAGATTTAATTGAAAATTTTGGAGGAAGTTGTCCTTAGCTTCTTCATGAGGGGAGGAGCCTAGCTAAGTTCAAAAGGTGTTCCAATTGTGAAGGAAAGTGAATAGTAGGACATTCACAAGGGTTCTCTTTTGCGCTATTATTCTATGCATAAACTTCCAATTAAAAATATATATAATATAAATCCTAATTCGGGGAATCTCAAGTCAAATAATATCCTACACATCCTCAATTCTGAAGGCATATATATAATCGTATTTATTTTTACCAATTATGTGAATGGTAAATGTCGGGGAAAATGTTTTTCTACGACAATAATTTGGGGGTTATGTTTTAAGGACAATAATTCCATGAGCTTGGAAATATAGGATAATATGCTTTAAAATATGTAAATACAGGACAATATGTTTTAAAATCTGTAAATATAGGATAATTGAGCCCGAATAAGCTCAAATCGGGATGAAATATCATGTGAGATTTGGGCTCAATTGACCTACATTTACATATTTTTAAAATATATTGTCATATACTTACAAGTTTTTAAATATATTGTCATAAATTTCTAAGCCCGTAAAATTATTATACTTAAAACACAACCCCTAGGTTATTTTCCTTAAAAACATTATTCCCAGTAAATGTCATATTGTAGTCTTCAAAAAAAAAAATCATATTGTAATATGCAATTACTACACCAAAAATTTAACTAATATCTAATAATCAAGATTAGTATCCAACAAGGGTATTTTTTATAAATCGGTGTGTCGTCAGATCGACCGTCATCAGTCGAAATTGTCTAAAATTAATGCTGTCGTCGTTTCTATCGTCTTGACCTATTACCTGTTGAACTAATATATTCATTTTAAATTATTTTTTAAACTGTATTTTGTTATTTACTATTTCACCATTTTCTTAATTAAATCTGGATCCGACCCAAATCCAACCTGCCTGAGTTCGCTATTTGAACCGCCCTCTCATTCTGATCCCATCCGCTCTCACTCTTCGGCATGTGCACCGTGTTCGTCTTCGTTTGCCTTTTCTTTCCTTGTTTTCGGCCCGATGAGGTGCACAAACTCATTTCAGTCCCAGGAACCATTGCCCATTATCATTTTCCAGTTTCAATTTTTCATTCCCGTCCATTTGTTGTTAATCCTTTGAGATTTTTGCAATTTTCCAGTCGATTTTCGGCGTCTCATCCCTAGCCCATTTTCTTGCTTATCTATGTGTGTTTGTTGCTTGAATCATGTCTATCACATTTCCCTAGCATCTCCAGTCTATTTCAATGGTTTCCTCTTGGATTACAGCCCTTAAAAAGGATTTGGCATATATCCCTGTTCCATATTAGTCGCCACACTTTCCGTCTCAATTTTAAAAGTTTGCTTTTGAATTTTGAAAGCTTACTTTATTTTTGTCTTTAATTCCCAGATGAATTAATTTGTAATCCTTTTATGTGGTTTTGTATGAAGCTCTGTTTTTAAAGGTTTGTTTGTTGTTTTATATGGATTAGTTTAACAATGATATAAGATTTGATTGTCTCTATTACTTTTGATTTGGAGGCAAACAAGATTTATAGAGTTAAATTTCATGATTCTGGTGATGTTATTTAGTTTAAATAATAATTCAGAATTGTTGGATGCAGTGAGGTATGAAGATGATTGATTACTGAACCTAGAGGACGCTGCATCTGAAGTTTGAACCTGTCGTGGAAGACGACAATAGTTTATTTTTTTTTAAAGAAAAGCGAGTAATTTTGATCGTTCTTGATTTAGGATTTTATTGTTACCGATTTTCCTTTATGAGAGAAGAGAGAAATGGCGGTTACGTGCATTTAAGGCTTGTTTGCAAACTAGATTTCAACAGTTAGAATCACTTATTTTTAAAGTTGATAAGACTCAATTTTTTTAAAAATAAGTATTTTTAAAGTGCAAGTAGAATTTGAAAACACCATCTTAATCATGTATACATAGTTGTATGTACTTGTCTGTGCGTATGAATTCAATGTAAACTATAGTATATTGAACTATGAGTGAGTTAGATTTTTAGGCCACATAAATTATGAATAAATTCATGTGGAATTGGCCGAATTAGATTTTAAAAATTATATTAACAAGTATTGATTTATGAATAAATTCATGTGGAATTGGCCGAATTAGATTTTAAAAATTATATTAACAAGTATTGGTACTTATTTGGTGCAATTCATTAACAAAATGGGATTTAGGGAAGAACGCAACTATAAAATGAACGCATGTAGTAATTCTGTAGGCGTTAATAGCCTTAATTTTTTTTTTCTTTTTTGCTCAAAAAGCAGATTCAACATTGCCAAATAATCTCCATCATTTTATTCGTTGTATTATTCAAATTATTGTATACTTGTTACTGTTACAACAAGGCAATAAACACATTGAACAATCCAAGGTTCTGTCAAAACCAAAAGATTTATTCAAAGTAATTTTTCACAAATAAAATTACAACAGAAATTAGGACTCTGGAACAAATATCTCAGACTGTAAATGAGCAGCCTGCAGTCTATACAGGAACGGCGGGCTTGAGAGCAACGAGTGCTCTCTTGATTCTTTCTACAGCTGCCTGCAATGTGGTTAATGACTCTGCGTACGAGATACGAATGCAAGTATCTTCTCCGAAAGCATCCCCTGGAACAAGGGCAACCTATGCAACAATAATAATCAATATCAGGAAAATCACACTCACTACTGTGAACAATAATGTTCTATAAGGCATTTGGCTGGCTGCTGGGAGAGGCTTTAACGGAGTTTTTCGGTCTTTTAAGATGAGTTGAAAATGTAAGAACTCTGTCCTACTTTTGCATATCATTTCAATACTTTCAACTAGAAAAAACAAGCAATAAAAGTAAGGCAGAAACTTCTACATGCCAGTTGCACCGTGCAACTTTGAAGTTTGATTCATTCACAAAAAAATATTGAAATATGTGATGAGAAGTATTGGTTCATATGAAGAAACATATTAGTTCATACAAAAGAAAAATATTAGTTTGTAGGTTGAACAGTATTAGTACTTTTTCAATATACAACTAATATTTTTCATCATACGAACTGATACTTTTTATTTTATGAGCTAATACTTTTTGACCATTTTTTTCTATGATTCTCAAAAAAATATAAAAGACAGTCAGGTTAAAAAAATTTAGTCAAAATTTGGTCA
The DNA here is from genome assembly GCA_037126765.1 of Stenogyne calaminthoides. Classification (NCBI taxonomy): domain Eukaryota; kingdom Viridiplantae; phylum Streptophyta; class Magnoliopsida; order Lamiales; family Lamiaceae; genus Stenogyne; species Stenogyne calaminthoides. The sequence continues at coordinate 44,078,375 of JBBCBC010000002.1, forward strand.
AAACCGGTCAAAGCGTTACTTAAAAGGAATGGTATTCTCACTTGAGCCTTGTCAAGCAAGTATCGGCACAGGGCCTCTGAGCCATCAATTTCACCAAACCCTTCAATCGTTGAGCCATAGTAATTACTGAAATCAAGGAAAAGATAGAAAGCTCCCTGCAAGTGGATGCCAACAAGTTCGTGTTTCAAGCTTTTGAGTGGATATATCCAAAAATGTAGTAATAGTTTTCTCTTCTCTATGAGATAGGTAATAAGTTAAGATATAGTTACCTGGGGCTCCGAAATTTTGACACCCTCCAATTGCCTAAAGCTTTCGATCAAAAAATCTCTCCTCTCGCGAAATGCTTTAACCATATTTGCGACTGCTTCCCCACCAGCATAACCCATTCCTAAAGCAGCAACAGCAGCTTTCTGAGATATACTGCTAGCACCTGAAGTCAACTGTACAAATAAAATACCCGAGTTTCACTTATTTAAGCCCAAAATATGCCATTCGACGTGTTTCTGATCAATTTTTCAGAATACTTCAATTCTTTTTCACAGTTCATGACAAATACTTCATTGATACAGCAAATTTCCAGCATGATCATGTAACAGAAAAAATGCATCTTTAACTGCAAATGATATTTTTTGTATTTTATCCATTTATAGAGTTGCCTAATAAGTGAGATGTAAAGATATAATTATGTTCGTTTACCCAAAACTTGAATTTAATAATAGAATAGGAGCTGTAAATTATGTTGAGTACATATATACCTGACTTTGGATCTTCCCACAGGCAGCAACAAAGTGCTTTGGTCCAGCAATATACCCGAGTCTCCAACCAGTCATGGCAAAGGCCTATGTGGATGACATCATAATTAAGTCAGAGAATTATAATGGATCATTTTTTTAAAACAAATCATGGACATTTACCTTTGAAAAGCCATTTACGGTCAACGTTCTATCCCACATGCCCGGCAAAGATGCAAAGCTTGTGTGAGTTGCTGGGGAATAAATGATATGTTCATAAATTTCATCAGATAGCACCTGGAATTTTTAGAAAAAAATGAAAAAAAAAATTAAAGCTGGAAAATTAAGCAAAATTAGTCATCCTAAATGCAGGAAAATTGCTGATTTATAGGCAAAATGGAAAACATACAAGAAGCCTAGGATGCCTCGAGACAATCTCAGCAATCTGTTCGAGCAATTCGCGAGGGTAAACAGATCCTGTGGGGTTGGACGGAGAGCAGAGAATCAACAGCCTCGATTTCTCAGTCAGTTTGGACTCGAGAAGCTTTGGATTTAATAAAAAAAATTCAGATATGTGTGTAGGAAGAATCACGGGATTAGCATCAGCCAACCTTGCCATTTCTGGGTAGCTCACCCAAAATGGAGCTGGTATAATCACCTGCACAAGTGATGCTTGTTTATGAGATGACCGTTCAAATTATAATTATTTAATACTTTAAACGAAGTTGGGTCTATATAGCCTGGCTATATGACTATATGAGACACATCTCGAAGAACAAAGATCAAATAAACTAAATATCATGTTATCATCTTTAGCATGCAGTTTGAGCCTTCATATATTTTTTGCTGAAGCATATAAATTACAGGACAGAGCATTACGCAATGAGAAGTATAATGCCTCTAATTTTATTCTTTTTAGCTAAAGTTGGTTTCTAATATAAGAAAAGATGATTAATGTAACAACCAATCTAAGTCCCCAGAGATGAATGCATCCAGATTACTTAATCAGACGTGTATCAATATCCTGGTTCATATTCTACCAAATAACCAGTAAATAGGAAAAAATGCTATCGAGTGCAGAAAGCTAAATATATACCTCGTCTCCAGGGGAACACACAGCCATAACTGCCTGAAGTATACTTTGCTTTGCTCCATTACTCACCACAATCTGGTCAGGCGTGTAGGATATTCCGTTCTCCTCTGTTGTTAAAATACATTATGATTATGTGCTTAAAGTACTAGAAGAAATCAAACATGTATCGCAAAAATACCTTGTAGCTTGTGACAAATAGCTGTACGGAGTTCCATGGTGCCTGCATTAGGAGTATACCGAGTATGCCCTTCCCTGATTGCATTGATCCCAGCCTAAATTGGTAAAAAGGAGCAAACTATTCATCAGAAAAAATAACAATTGTAGGACTAATTTCATAAAATTTCAAGAACGAAAGAGATTCGGTATTTTGGAGCAATCATGTATCAATCACCTCAGCAATTACTGCTGGAGTGTCGAAATCAGGCTCTCCGGCTGCTAATCGAATAACGGGCACACCAGCCTGTGCAAGTGCACTTGCTTGATCGGTGATAGCCACCGTTTTCGAAGGCTTCACTGAATTAACTCTAGGGCTCAGAGAGATATCAAGCTCTGCTTTCACCATCGCACTAACTCTCTGCATATTTAGTTGCCTTGATGTGCCTAAAAATCTACGGAAAACACAGATAATAAACTTAGATTTATGACTAATTAGTGAGCAGGACTAACTAACTACAGTGAAAAGTTACTAAGTTAATAAGATCATCAATTTTTATGGTTAGAGCTAAAGAGATCGTAGAAAGACAAAGAACAATACAACCAGATTGATTGAGCCGCAACATTTTCCAATTAATTCTAAAGATCACACACATTGCAGAATTCGAAGGCTAAAACCCTCCAAAACCCATTAATCTAACATCGCGAATCTACAGAAATTACATTTAATTCAGGAAACGACTGCAAAACCCATGCGAGAAAAAAATGTTAAAAAAAAATAAAAAAAAAAACAAGAAAGGAGAAAGCTTACTTGATAGATACAGGGTGCAATTGAGAGGATAGAGAGAGTGATGAAGAACTGAATGAATCTGAAAGGGGTTTAAGCTGGAGTTGGGTGGCGGCGATGCTTGTAGTTGCCTGAATAGAATAAGACGCAGCTGCTACCATTTTCCTCCAAAAACAATTCGGTGGGCTGGAGTTGGAACTCAAACACAGCGAATGTTGATTCTTGTAAATGGAATCCAAGTTTGGAATAACAATTGTTTTTCTTTTTTTTATATAGAATTAGTTGGGTTGGTGGGGAAGACGGAAGGCAGAGTAGGTAAAATAGGTGGTAAATATAATCGTGGGCCAAATGGGTTGGGTGGAAATAAGTTGGTGGATCGCTGAATCTTCTCATCGTTTTTTTCATAATTATTTTTTTCAGTTTTACTTACCGGAGATGATGGTACGGATTTCTTCTATTTTTTTTAATTACATTTTAAAATCATATAATTTATTTATTATGCTGAATGTTTTAGGATTTTTGGGTGCAATTTAGAGAAAATATCACAAATGGTCATATAACTTTGCCCAAATTCACAAATGGTCCTACAAGTTTTTATTTTATCAATTTTAGTTATTTTAGTTTCAATTCTAGTCATTTTCGCCGGAAAATGGCCGGAAATATGATATAAGCATACAAAATAATGTGAAAAAAGTATTGAAATGACGGGTTCAGTGAAAGGAAGAGAATAGTATAGGTTTTGACCCTCGACTCAACGTAAATCACTCGAATTTAACCACAATAATAAATAGAATTTGTGATTTAGAAGTTGCGATTTACAGGGGATGTGCAATAAAAACATGAAATTGATTGAAGGTTTTTCTTCCTTGATTAAAGTCAGTTCAAATGAGAGTGGTGGCGACGTCGACGTGACCAGAATAAAAAGTTAGGTCAATTTTCCGATCAAATTTTAAATTATCCGGCGAAAATGACTAAAATTGAAACTAAAATGACCAAAATTGATAAAATAAAAACTTACAGAACCATTTGTGAATTCGGACAAAGTTACAGGGTCATTTGTGATTTTACTAGTGCAATTTATATAAAAAAAATAATATTAATTTAAAATTGAATGTGCACCCCTAAAAAAAAGAGTTCATTTGGTAATGAGAACGACATGAATGAATGTTAATTTTTGGTCATTTATGAATCGTCTCAAGATCAACTCAAATAATTTTTTGCCAAAAATATATTAATTGAATGTGCAATTTTATGAAATTTTGATGTTGCAATTTGACTACACTTTAAATGTATAAAATTTGCAAATGAAATGAAGACAGAGTATTGTATGCACCATTTTATTTAAAAAGATTATAGATGTGTTATATACTTATATTTATTAAAACATATGATGTTTATCCTTCTTAAATACAAACTCAGACAAGATATAAATTAATACAAATCAACATTCATTTTTTTTTAAAGTATTAAAGCATCATATTTAAATTATGTTTCATTTCATTCGTTAAGTTAATTATTTTTTCTTTAAATACTCTTAATCGATAATAAATCACTTTTAAGTCAATTCTGAAATGAAACATAAACCAATTTCAAAATTAACACTACCCACATTTAAGCAGTCACTTTTCAAAATTCAAACAACCCCTTAAATTATTTTTCTCCCATATTCTGTTTGATTCATTCTAAAAAGTTTCAACTTGATAATTAGTAAATTTTATTACTCCCTATTCTATAAAACAAATAACAGGGAGTATTATTTTTGTCAAACACCTGAAGCAATTAATATTTATTAGGTTGAATAGCAAGATGACAGTGATTAAGTAACAACATAGACGTCTTTGTTTTATAAGTTTCCTTATTACTCACAGTTCCTGAAGAAGCTCATCAACATCATCCAAATTCCAGATGATGGTCCGGAAATACAACCCTGCTGATACCCTACTACGTCAATTGCGCTTAACACTTGTTACAATATCCACTATCCATAAAAGCACACACGTACACGCCCGGTGTTTTCAACTGGTGTAGCATCTATAAGATCGGAATAAATCGTATAAACTACGTCTGATACAGCTACTGCAATAATCACTATTCATAAAAGCATGCATTTACACCTCTGTGTAATCAACGACAGATACTGTGCACTTGGTTTTATCAACCCGTGTAGCATCTATAAGTTCGGGATAAATCATACAATCGGATGCACATTGCAAGAAAAGAAAACTTCATTTCCAAACAAGACATTTCAGTACATGCAAATGCTTATCCACAAAGGTTTGATTTCAAAGTACGCATTATTTCTAGTTAAAAACTACTAAACTGGGCCAACATTATAGCAAATCATTAAACAATTACAGTAACTCCTCTTCAATCACAAATGTAAGATAAACTCTCACAAAGCACAACTAGTAAACAATATTAGTAGTGGCCTGTAATCTCTTAATTTGCATGTGTAAGGTCTCAACAATTGGCTTACCATATTTACATAAAACAATATTCAGTAGGAAAATTCAAGGGCCTTCTAACTATAAAAATTTACCAACATACTCATACCACATCGAGGTAATCAGAAATAACATGTGCAACTATTTGCAGAAGTTCTGAGATGGTGTAAACAAGAAAGAAGTAATTCTTTTATCCTCAACAAAATGAAGCTCCAAGTCCCTAACCTAATCAATATTAAAGTTCTAACAAGCTTAAACAGCAACAGAGCATGACAAATAGATAGAGCAAAAAAAAACAGAGGCTAGTTTTCTTTAACAAACGAATCATGGGAAACAAAGACGACGTTGCAAGCATTTAAACATTTTGAAACAGATACAGAAGCATATAAATGCTTGTGACCCATCAAATTTCATCAACAAAATTACACAATCCCTTTACATATACAGTACAACATCAATTCCTACAAACTATAAAACATTTCACAAGTATTAGAGTGTCACCACAAAATTTGAAGTAGCATTGTTATTAAACCAGACAATAACAGGACAGCAAAAACAGATAAATTCAACTGAAGAACTAGTTATCACATCACCACCACCACCACCATGATCATCATCATCTATAAGAACTGGTAATTTGAGCAACAAGAATTCATTTCTCAATACACAAAGAATAGCTAAGCATATCAAATCCACAAGCCGTTAAATTTCAAAACTAATGGTACCTCATGTCCTCGTACAAGATGCATCAAAATCATCTGGCGCCACTCTTGCAATCCAAGTACTAAGAGTCTTCTTGGTATCAGCATGGTTCACATACGCCAATTCATACATACTACACATATTCACAACGAGCGTTTCGTTCAACGCCACCGTTGGAACCCTCTCCAATGCACTCTCCAACACCTTAATTGAATCCGATAAATCCCTCAAATACATCAAACACAGAGCTTTATTGTTAATAGCTACAGCATCTAATCCATCCCTCTCTATACACTCATCATACTCCCTCACAGCTGATACATAATCTTTCGCCACCAAATACACCAATGCCTTATTCCTACTCACTAGATTCTTTATACTAACATCCTCACTCCCACCCTCACTCCCCTCCATTGATTTCTCCACCATTTCAAAACTCTGTTTTGCCCCATCTAGATCACCATATTGCATCTGAACATACCCTAATTTTGAAACCAGGAAAGGATCCTTATTGTCACTTACCTCCACCTTCAATAAGTGCAAACACACCTTGAATTCCTTCTGGCTCAAATGATGGCTTATGATTGAATTGATCACGAAAGTCTCACGCTTCTTCCATAGAGTTAGCGAAACTTCACCAACTGAATTTCGATTGGGGGACAATTTCGAATCGCGGATGAAATGCAGGAGATTGTAAAGGCGATCGAGGGCCAATTGTCGATCACCCAGTGTAAACGGCAAATGAGCGTGCAACCAACGCAGAGCGAAGGGGATCATGGATCCGGGTCGACGATTCGGGTAATGATCCGCATATGATTCGAACAAATACTGATTGGATTCGAATTCGCCGTCTAGGGTTTGGAGCTCCTGCTGCGCGTCGGAGTAGCGGCGGAGCTTGACTAGGGCGAGGATGTTGAAAGTGAGATAGATTAGATGCTCGTGAGGGTTGGAAAGGAGCGACTGTGAGCGCGAACGCGCCACCTTGTCGAGGATAGTCCGCCACGCGCCGCGACAAGCGAGGTCCTGAAGGGTGGAGAGTTCGAAGCAATGGGAGTTCAGAGAAGCGTATGGACTCGACATCGGGTCATCCGCCGCCGCATCGGCGGCGGAAGTGGCGATCGGAGAAGAGGGTGCAGGTTGTGGTGGTGAATCAGTGGCGTCCATGGCCGACGGGAAGCTATTGTACGCCGTGGTGAAATGTACAACTAAACTTTATGGTAACCACTTCTTGGGCCTTTAATTTTTGGATCAGAAATCAACTCTTATCTGAGGCCCACTATTATTGGGCTCAAACTTTTAATCACCCAGTTAAAGTCTTGTATGACAAATATATAAGGGTATGTTTGTTTTGAGATTTAGGTACGCAGGAAATTATGACTTCGAAATCCTATGAATTTGAAAATCCCAATAAATAGTAAAAGTATATGTTTGTTTTAGGATTTTGGTAGGATGAGATTTTTGTTTTATGTCAAATCAATATGTAATAGTGATTAATGTTGTATTATTATATTGTATTTGGTGAGAAAAAAGTTGGAGAAAGAATAAGTGAGTGAAAGAAAAGTGGTGATATGATTATATTGAATTTTATGAAAATAGATGTATAGGTATATTTTATAGGAGTGAATTTGAAAGTTGAATGTAAAAATTCCCAATTAGAATGTGACTTGGATTTTAAAGTTCTAAGTCTATTCGAGTGAGTCCCGAAACAAACTTACCCTAATGGTCAAGGGGAAACTGTTTACTACGTTAAGTGCTACGGACCTACGGTCTTTTGTACGTTTACTATTACGTTTTTGTACTCTAGAAATCCAAGAAGATCAGCATATGAACAAACATTTAAAAAGAAAACATAATTAAAAAAAAAAATCTTAGGTATGTAACTAAAAAGTCTGTTTGGCTAAGCTTATAATCTCCACAAAACAACTTATAAAAAATTATTGATAAAAAAATTAAAATGCAGTGTCGAATAGTCTGTGAGTAATTGGATACACGGATACGAGTAGGATAACACCCGATACGCCACATGGCGTGTCTCAATTAAAATATTAATTATAATTTTGGGTACTATGTCGAACGCATCTGATCAGCGTATTGAACACGGATAGGATACATGCATGGTCTAATTTGTAGAATTAACATTTTTTTTTGGCCTTCAAATAAAATTTTCTTATATTAAATTAACTCAAATTAACATCAGGTCACAAGCAGTAAAATATATATTTACTCTCTTTATAGCTCACATGGTCACACCACTGACAAACTGTTCGTCATTCACATATTTTTTTGCTAATTCCTCTTGTTTTGACCAATGTTTTCATAACCGAACCGGTGATCGAACCGGACAGACAGGGACGGACCCAGGAATTTCATCCAGGGGGGCCCAATTTATAACATAGTGTAGCTAAATGCACTTTCGAATTTTTATATATTTTCGAGAATTATTTGGACTAAATATTTTTATATTATATAATGTGAATTATGCATATTTCTTTCTCTATTTCGCTATCTCTTTCTCACCTAAAGATCAACATTTTATTTATAGGATGTTGATTTATACAAATAATAATAATAGTGATGTACGGTGAACATGATGCACATAGTACTTTGTTTAAAAGAGACAAACACTCGTATGAGACGATTTTTTACATAATATAGAGTACAACCTAACACAAATAACACCCATCATTTTAAAATATTAAAACATTAATACACAATTTATGTTCGTTTTACTATGAGACCGTCTTATACAGGTGTATCTTAATTATAAATATATATAAATATAAAGTTCAAGTGGGGCGGGGGCCCGGTGACCCCGCCCAAAGTGTAGGTCCGTCGGTCTTGAACCAGACCATCGGTCGTGGTTCAACCAGTCGGGACCCGGTTCAACCAATGGTTCAACCGCTTTTTATGTTTAGTAAAAAAAACAAAAAATAAGTATACACCTACAAAAAATTTAAATATATATTTTATAACTTTTCATATCATATTTTATAAATTTTGTCCCACCTCATACATTTATCCCACATCGAAAGTGTTGGAGAAAAATGTGAGAGGAATATAAATTTAAAATTTTAAATATTTAATATAAATTAATAATTTAATTTTTTTAAAAAAAGAAAAAAACCGGTTATTTCCGGTTGAACCGGGTTTTGACCGGTTTTGACCGGTTCAACCCGGTTCAACCTGAAATCCGGTTATATAGTATTTTTAACGGGTTACGGCGGTTCGGTTCAACAAGGTTGAACCGCAGGTTCAACTTAGGTTTTAAGCTTGATGGTTTTGACATTATATTTGTTCAGGTGTTAAAAAAATTGCAACCTAGCAAAATAAATAAATAAATAAATAAATTAACAGTTTATAATCGAACTTATTTTGTTAACCACGCACACATCCCCTGTATTGGGAATTCGACAAAGTTAGTCAATATTTAGTACGTCTGGGGACACTGTCAAATCAAGAGAAGTACTAATATTTTTGTTGATAACAAATATAATGAATCAAAAGAGATATTTATATACGGAACTGGACCGGAATCCTAAAAATTCATTAAACTCGAATATTGCTTCAAAAGTCGAGAAGTTGGGACGTAAAGCAGTCAATCAAACTCCATAATCACCGACACCCTGTCATCCATTCCAAAAATGCTAGTGATCCCAACAATATATTCGCTAATTAAAATTGAACCCGATTTAATTTAGACAAATCAAACTCAAATATTCCAAATTTCGACTCGATTCGATTAAATCCCTAAATCTACCCCAATATAAAAAATTTAGTGTAGTCCCTATCCCAATTACAGTTTAGCCTCAACTATGGTCATTTACATATAACAATTTCCCAAAATCTTGTTGAAATATCTCTCAAATGGTAGCTGTGTACAGGGCAACAATTGTCACAGGTAAACTTATTGCAACTTGCTATCCTAAGACCTAAGAATCCCCAACGTTGGATTTGCAAATTAAAACCTATATAGTCATTGTTCAACATTGGTCAAAGCCCTGTTTGCGTTTACGCAAATAAATATGTCTGACCATATATTATTTTACGACCATTATAACAAGGGTGGGGCTATTCACACACTAATTTTCCCTGTTCTCGCTGGTCAAATTTGATTAAATATACTAAAAAATGTCAGAAATAACATTCAAATGTATTCGAAACCTGAAAACTATATTTATGATTTATACATGTTATATCTTGATATTAAGCATGTTTTTTCTTTTAATTTTCGATCATGAAAATAGTATCAAAGCTTAGATTTATTTATATAATTTTCAAAATTGAAAATTGGAGGGCGAACAAAGCTTTAAAATAGAATCAAAGCTTAGATTTATTTATATAATTTTCGATCATGAAAATAGTATCAAAACTTTAAATAAAAGATATACTTCCTCCATCTCACACTTGTTTACTCTTTTGTGTTAGGTACAAATTTTAATATGAAAGTTGTTTATTAATATTTGAAGCGATAAAATAACTTTTAGATGATGGTATTGGAGTTCTTCCAACTTTATGATTAAATTAAATATTCTTTTATGGGTAATAATGATATGAAATATAATTTTTAGATGTAGGAAGAAGATATTTGAAAATAGTATGGTTACTTTATGATTATTTATGAAAGGGGGATCTAAGTTGCGGATAGACTGTTAATATTATAGTATTGTTTATTATTAGTGGATATTCCTTATATCCATTGTTTTTCTAATGAAATTTCTCCTTTACGATTAAAAAATTATAAAAGGGGTGAACAAAATGGTAAACAAATTTGGAATATAGGGAGTATTTATGCATTTTTTAAGAGATAAAAGTCATTTGAGGGTATTTTGACCTTTTAAGCAAGTTTGACTAAATTAGAATGTGTATATAAAGAATTGTTGTGAGAATAGTCCAACTCTTGCTACAATTTTATAAAGTTTTTTTTGGTTAGTTTATATAGATTTCTGCTCCAACTTGAAATGATCCTCATTAATGGACGGTGAATTATGGTCTTTAAGTCAAATATCGATAAAAAAATTATACTAAAAATTCTATGTTTTAAAAACAAATACTTCATCCGTCCACAAAATGTATGCTACATTTTTTGGGTACAACTGTTAAGAAAAATGTAGATAAAGTAAGAATATTATCGGGTATTGTGGGGTTCATTTATAAATAAAGTGATTGTTTGTAAGTAAAGTACAATGATAATTGAAGTAATTAAGTGATAGTTGAAGTATAAAAATAAAGTATATATTTTCAAAAAATATATGAAAATATATTTGGTGGACAAAGAAATAAGACAAGTGGAAATAGATTTGGTGGACAGATGGGGTATGATCCATCAATTAGGAAAATTAGTAGACCTCTTATGAACCCGAGTACACGTTGAACTTAATTACTGTTACGTATAAACATTATCAATGTTATATTTGTGTACTATCATTGTCTAAAATATAAATTATTTTTAAATAGTAATAATGTATAAACATACTTGATGGCGGTGTTTATGCATACTTGATGATAGTGCATATACAACAATAATATTTGAAGAAATAAGGTTCACAGTAATTTAAAAGGTGCACACAAATTTTCATCTAAAAAATATGTATGCTATAAAAGGACTTATGAATTTGATGTAATTAATAGTGCAATTTTCCTCTGTTTCAACCGGTGTTTTTCGTCAGTATATTCCACTTTTTAGATTATTAACACGTGTTACTACGATAATTATAGGCCGTTGATTAATTTAAACATTACGCATGTCATTTATCTAAATAATGAAACATCGAGTGGAACACAAAAATTATAATATATGATACAATTACATATATTTTCTAATCTTTGCCAAACATGACTTAGATATTTTCTTATTATACCTTAGCTTGTGCTTTTGGACCTTAGATTCTGAGATAATCATCAAATTACGAGTCATTATGGCTGATAATCTTGATGATTTTGTTCTAATTGATTTCATAAACCGTTCAAGACTTATAAATAGGGCCTCAAACCCTTACTGTTTATATTCAATAAGAAAAAAAAAAAAAAAATCAAGGAACATGGGTCGAAAAATCGATTTGAAAAAAATAAACGATGTAACAAAATGTCAAGTGACGTTTTCAAAGAGACGCAGTAGTTTGATGAGAAAGGCTAATGAAATCGCTATTTGTTGCGACATAGATGTCGCATTTGTTTTGCATTTAAGCCTATACTGGTCGAGTTAGCAAGTTTTGCAACCAAAGGTCACCTTTCTGACTTGATGGATTTTTTTTCCCAATAATGTTATAAAATTGTTTATGAAAACATTTTAAATAAAATATAAAGTAATATATTATTTTTTTTGACAGGATTGAAGATGTGCTTCGTCTTTATGTTAATCTACCAGCGGAAACTAGATTAAAGTGATTAAAATTCTTTTTTCCCTCAGAAATTGTCAATTATTATCGTTTAAATACTTATTTTTAGTTATTTGTTTTATTTATGGTTTTTTTTCCCCCTATGTTTGATGATGAAATACAGCCACATAAATAATGTTGAGGTATGCAATTTTAGCACAGTTGATATAAATACTTTTTTAATATTGCTATGAAAATCTTATTTTCTGTTACATTTTTTTGTGAATGAAGAGCAAATTGGAGAAGTTGCGACATCTCGATCATATAAAAACTGATGCCAGCAAATTGCAATTTTTGGACAAGCAGTAATCTCTTTCTATTTAGATTTCCATTTTTCCCTTAAATTCTGTCTCTCAATATATTATATTGTTATAGTTTTGATTTAAACATGACTCAGTAGCTGACAATACTATTTTTTTGGTGCGTATGGAATTAATAATGCTACCATTTTCATCTCAAATAATTTATTCAAGAATGGAGGTATGTTAGTATATATATGTATGCTATCAAATATGTTTTTTTTTTTAATAATATTTCATTTTTACTCAAATTTTGAATTATTTAATTTAACAAGTTTTCTTATCGCGTTCTATCAGAATCTTGAATTGCAAATTAAAAAACGTGGTTTAGAGCTGCAAATTTTAGAAGCAGACCTACGGTAAGAAATATACTTCAAGATTTTTTTCCCCTTCCTTTCCTTCTTCTTCTTCTTCATTTATTTTTTATTTTTTATTATACAAATGTCTTTAATTTTTTTAGGGATTATGAATTGGACCCCGAGCAAGATCCTTCTTTGCACCAGTTATCTTGGTGTGAGAGAAATTTAAATCAGTCTTTAGAAGGAGTAATCGCCAGAAAAGTTAGTTCTAAAATTTATGCATACTTAAAATTTATTAATTTTTTTGGGACTCTAAACTGATAAAGTTATATTATTATTGTTATTATTAATCAGGATGCACTGGGCAATTTCTCAACATCATGCCCTCAACCTAATTTCCAAGTAAGGAAATACTTTTCTTCATATGAAATTGTTTATCTTAATGTACTTACAATTATAAATGAGTCAATTTTTTTTAGGTGATAAATCAAATGATTTCGCGAAACCATGATGACAATCTATTTTCCTCCAATTTTAATGAGAATGAGCAAAATTTACCTGCACAAAACCTGAATCTCGATCCATGGATGATGAGTTCACAGAGGTGATCTTCTGCAACTTATAATGTTATTTTAAATTTTTTATATTTTTTCTTATTTACTTTAAAATAAAGTGAAAAATGCAATGTTATTAAATTAAATTGAAGGATCATATATTTATTTTAGGGGTGACATTAATTTTGGACACGACACGATAACACGATACAAAAATTGCGGGTTAGTGTTTGAGATTATCATGTTCGTGTCCTTATCGTGTCGACCTGATATGGACACGAAAATTTCATGTCGTTTTCGTGTCGTGTATTTGATAATAACACATATAATATGTTTATGATAATAACACGTATATAACTAAAACACGATAGTGACACGCTAAGTTTTCAAATTTCAAATTTTAAATTAAAAAAACCCTCATATTTTAATATTTACAATTACAATTTTGAATTATAGTAATATTTTCTATTTTAATACTTTTTTTTCATATCGTGTCGTGTCGACACAAAAAATTTTGTATTCATGTCGTGTTCAGATTTCATCTTATCATGTTGTGTCGTTATCGTATCGTCACGATAAACTACACGATTTGTCACCCTAAATTTTATTTATTAAGTCGGATGGTTGGTTGTCTATATATTTAGTGCCAAAGTTGGCGATAGCACAATGGAAGAGTTATTGGATCAAACAAATTTCGGACCAAATATGAATGCTGGGCCGTCAAATATTTGCAACGTCTCTCATTCTCCTGCAGCCATCCTTGATTCTGGAAATATGGTAACATTATCTAATGTTGGAAATCCCACATTTCAGGTTACTCAACAGGTAAGAATATTTCATGAATTACACAATGTATTATTAAAAATTACGTCTCATGTGCACCACTTGCACCGTGCAGTTCGAATGTATTTTTTAAATGTTCAATTTCCGTATAAACTAATTGAACGTTTCAATGAAACAAGTTGCACTATTCAACAATACACTTAAATTGCACGGTGCATCTGATGCTTAAGACTATCTTTGTTTAAAAGAAAAAACTTCTACACATCAGTCGCACTATATAACCTGTACAATTTTGATGGAATTCAGATTAAAGTTTGATTCATTCTTAAAATATATATATATATATATAATGAGAAGTATTAATTCATATAAAAGAAAGTATCAATTTGTAGGTTGAACTGTATCAATATTTTTTTAATATACAACTAATATTTTTCATATGAGCTGATATTTTTCATCACATGAACTAGTGCTTTCGATTTTTTTTTTTTTGAGAAAATATTTAAAAAAATAATTAATTGAAATATTTAATTAAAATTTAATCAAAATAGCACCATCTACACGGTGCAACTAGTAGACTAAAATGTTACTCTTGCAGTTAACTGATCTTGACAAAGACTCGATCGACTGTTTTATTGCAGCAACCATTTGTGGTTGGTACTCAAACTCTCATGGATTTCCCTCAACAAAATATTGTTAATGCTGGGAATAATTTCTCCTATGTATGTATATATGTTACGTTTATTTTTGTTGCAAATTAATCATCTTTCTTAAGATATTTGACCTAAAAATTATCTCAAAATCTTGTTAGGAGACTTATTCAAATGCAGTTGACATGAATACCCAAAGCTTATGCCCCATCCAACCTTCAAGGTAAATATTTAATTAAATAATTTCTTCAAATCTCACATTTCTTTGCTAAATATAGGACATAATAACCATCTAGTTGCACATTTCTTTTTATAGATTGACGTCAACCACGATAATTACAAGTAACGTTAACGATGTGATAATGCCTACACATGAAAATAGCTTGCAATTTTCATCTTCGATTATTAGTCAATTTAATAACATGGAGGGAGGAGAAATAGGGCATGACAATAAGATGAACACAAGTCATCAATCAGAGGGTCCATATCAACTTGATCCACAAAAGGGAGTATGTCAAGCCTCAATATTGAATAATCCACAGCAAGAGGTAAATATCATATTATTCAATAATCCCCAATAATAATTAATTTTTCATCCACCTCTATTCCACTTTAATTGTCTCACCAAAAAAAGAAAACTGTTCCAAAAAATATGTAGTTTTTTAATTTTTTAAGAGATACTTACTACTCATTAAATATTTTCTTTCTAATTTTGTCATTTTCATTAATGGTTTACTGTATAAGTAGATATATTAATTAATAATCTATAGGCATGATAAATGATCATAAATTATTCATTGAAAATCTATAAAGGGTATATTAGTCATTTTATATTCTAGTTTTCATTGACATGCACACAGGGAGCGTTTGGAGACAACATTTGGACTTCCAAGGTTCAGAAGACCAATATGTGGGAGTGGGAGGACTTGCTCCTGGATGAGAATTTAAATTGGAAGGGTCTTCCAAATAATTAATTAATGAGCAAAAAACCAGAAAAATAAAATTTCAAAGGAGAAAAAGAAGGTTTTGCGAGGAGTTAAATAAACTAATTAATAAAACAAACTACATATCTTTTTTATTTTATTTTTTCAATTATATGTCGTTTTTATTAATAAATTTATGTTGCTTCTCTTTGTATTGTATGTGGACATTATATTGAAATGTAAGTACATCCATTACTGGAGTGAACATAAAGGAGAAGCTTGATTTTGTAACAATCATTCTGAATTCAATGTGATTGGATTGTAACATTTGAAATAAAGAACTATACATATTTTGGTACTAAAGAATGTTTAAAGTTCAATCATTTTTCACCGGATAATCATAATTTGTGAAAAGGATTGATTTTTTTTTTCCAAAAAAAGAAAAAACTATACTCTCCAACCAAGTGGAGAAAATCTTTGTCAACACAATATGCATACTCAACAAATACTCCAAAAATCCTTGATTTGTTGGTCCTATGTTGCACGATATTATATCATTGAGGCAATTAATTTTAATTGCTCTCTAATTTTGCTTTTTATTAGTATCAAATTATAAATGAAGTTCACTTGATGGTAACTGGTGGTTTTCATGTGATGGTAAGAACATGGTTTGTTGGTCTAGTGCACCAAGAGTTCCTGTTGAACCCTCCATCAAATCCTGCAATATGCAATGTGGTTAATTCATAACATCATATTTATTTTAATATATTTTTTTTTGAAAAACTCACACATGTATTGGCCATGTCGATACTGAAATTATTGTTTTTTTTTTTAACTTATTTAGTTACATTATAACTTGCAAAGTTGCAATATTATATATATATGATCACATGATATTAAATTCACTAAATTTTGCTAGTTTTCATACTACTAGTTTCCCCTTGTCTCATTATAAGGGCCTTAATTAAACCTATGTTAGTATGGGTTTTTTTTTTACTCTACCTATGTTAGTATGTTTAGAACAAAAAAAGAATTCCTTCAGTTGGCGAAAATTCCAACAATTCTCCTCATCAAAATCTAGCATATATCAAATCATAATTAAACTAAATCTTCAATAGCTTCAATTCCTAAATTTCTATGATCGTATATTATTTCAATCAATTTTTGCAATTTCGTCTTTTATGGACTTTATAAGAAAATCAATATCAAACTTCATATTGAAATCGTACAAATGTCTATATTCAAAATGTTATCTAGTTGGTAATACATAAATTACTTATTATGTAGTGTAGCAGGTAGCTTATTAATAGAAAAAAACCATGAATTAATAATATAGTAGAAAATGAAGAGTGATGAGATTAACCTTGATGAAAGAAGTAGAAGTGTCTGGGGGCAGTAAAGAAGTAAAGGAGGAATGGAAATGGTGAAAAGTGTCATTCCCATTGTTTCCTGCACCTTCCACTGTTTGAGCATTCTCGTTTCCACTTGTTTGGGAAACCGACTCATATAACCTTGGTGATGGATGCTTCCTGTAATTACCAACCAAACATTCAATTAACTAAACAGTTTACAAATTCAACTTGGAACAATAAATTAATTTTTCTAGAAAATCACTGCAATTAGCACATTAGTAAATTGGTCTCAACACTTGTGAAAGAATTTCATTTGATTTAAAAGTCTAAATTTATAGAAAGACGTGGAGTTATTGAATGAATAATTTTGTATGTATTGAGTTACTTTCAGCGGGAATCGAACTAAAGATCTATCCGATTGTGAGTAAAAAACTCTGATACCACGAAATAATTTCATCGCATTCAAAAATCTGAACTTATAGAGATGTGTGAAATTAATTTGTTTATATTATTTTCCTAACAAATTAATTTTCATATAGTTATATTTCTCGTAAAGATAAAGTAATAGGCACATTCTTCTGATACACTCGTTACACCTGTAATTGGTGTGAACTTTTAAATGATGTTAATTATTTTTATTGAATAATATTAACTATTTTTATTGTACAATACTAATAGGTTAGCATTACTTTTTTTTATCCAGCAGTATTCATTTTTTCAATTGAGCAATTCTAATTGTACACCATAAAATTAATTAATTATATTATGTGAGTAACATTATTGTGAATCAGGTCTATACATGAACTCTATTACTATTATACATAAAAATTATTTTTCTTTTATACAAAAAAATTATCATTGTTTGAAAAATAAAGCATTGTTTAATCGTGATAATTCTTATATATAATGGTAATAGTTTTTATAAATAATAGTGATACTAAAAAATCGAGTTCACTCGAGTTTTTGTCTTGTGAAGTGCCATAATTATTTTTGAACACAAGATTAAACATGAATGGAACCTTAGAGTAGCAGAAGAAGCATCTGATCCAAAATTGAGATGATCAATGTTGGTCAACTCATGAATTCCATGTTCATCATTATTCTCCAGCAACGGTTCTGCCCCATGTGCTTGAGCTTCAGTAATGTACTGAACCACCGTATTTATTTGCTGCTTTTCCAAACAAATTAATTAATACACAAAACACAAAACATTCATTTCAATTCAATCCGCCCCAAATAATATAAGAGTAGGTCTAGTGTGAAATTTTTCATGTATGAAAATCTATAAAATTGTCATAAATCAACCATCTACACCTTAAACAATAAATAATGAATTACGACCTATTCGAGCCGAGTGAACCATGGCCGAGTGAACCATGAACCACTCAATTTTGTTTTACCTTCACCAATTATAAAATTTGGTTGTAAATTAAAGTTTTTTCATGTATGTAAATTTTCATACTAGACTTTGTCATAATATAAATATCGCAGCCAAATAATAATTTGTTTTACCTGTATGGTGTCGTCATAACTTGATTGCTGCTGCCCCACTTTGCTAAGCAGAATGCTCTGTATGTAACATTAATTACATGCCTAAATTATTTAATTCTCAAATAGTATCACTAATTAATTAATGTATAGTTATATTGATGGAATTCAAACATTAAATTAATTGTTTAATGTGTTACCTTCCTTTGTGTAACACGGCGTAATGCTTCAACAAGGTTACTTTCGCACTTCTGAAAATCTGCTAAAGATGTAAGCTTGTCTCGATCTGGTTCAAATATTCTGTCAATAATCAAACCAAAAAAAATGTTAATTTTAATAATTACTGTTTATATTATTTCCTTTTTTTTTAGTACCTAAGCTCTTCTTCAGCGCGCTCAAGTTGATGTTGCAAGTCTAAAATATCCTTTTGTATTTCCTGGGAAAAGGGAGCAATTTCTTTTTTAAATTGCATAAATAATGACATTAAAAAAATGACTACAAAAATAAAATATGGTCTTTTTTTAAGATTAAGTAATGATAAAATCTTTTTACCTCAGTATCAGAGCCGGGAGTTGCAGCACTGGTAAAAATGGTTAAATACTTTAATTAATGTCATCCAAATGAAGAAATGCACTCTCTGTCTCTCTTGTTTTTTCACACACCAAAAAATAAAAAAGGAAAACTATTAATTGCGTGCAAACCTTTGCATTGCAAGCTCCTTTTCGGTTTTAATCTTGGTTAAAGTGTTCACTATTTGCTGCATCAATGTGCAACACCATATTATCACATTTAAAAGTACAACCAATGTGTCATTTGATTAAAATAAAAACATACCTCTCTATTTGCAATACTCCTGCATTTTCCAGAAAAAAAAAACATTTTTCCACATCAAATCGGAGTTAAATATAAAACGAAAATTAAACGAAGCAGAAAAAATTAATTACCCTCCTCTATCTCGTTCAGATAGATTAATATAACGGTAAATCACGTCTTCCACCCTGCACCATTAAATCAAAACGAAATTCCGGAAATGCATTACAATTTTCTATATAATAATCAAAATAAAATGTAACTTCCTAATTAATTAATATACATAATTGTTAAATGTTACCTTGTCCTACCAGAAAAATGGCTGAGGCGGCCAGAAGGAGATAACATGATCAAAGTTAGATCAATGTCACACAAAACTGCAATTTCATATGCCTTTTTTTATTAGGCCATAACGTCGTTTAGAGAACGTGACTTGAAGATTCGTGGTGTTTTCGATTTTCTTGATTGGGAGCTTACTTCGTCCCATTTTCGATTCGATTTAAATATATGTATGTGTGTGTGTGTGTTAATTACAATTAGAGCAAGAATTAATAGAAATGATTTGAGAATTTTTTTGAGGTTTTGGGGGGGTGGGTGGGGGTGGCAAAAAAGGGACATAAGGTGTGAAAATGGTGAATGTATAGTTAGAGGAATTGGAGGTTGGTATGAAGAAGAGGTCATGGTTACAAGAGTTTGTTGGTAAAAACACTTATTTTTTACCGCAGCATGAAGAGTGGAGATATTGGTAAAACAATGGTCCGATTGCACGAGATTCGCTCTAATATTACCATGTAATTATTCAGAAATTGACCGTATATATAATTAATTAATTAATTATTCAAAATTTGACCGTGTATATTTAATTTCATTTTATGGTAAATTTTGAGAGGGAAGTCCAAAGTTGGATATAAGAAAAGGGGGAATAGACATTCTGATCAAGATGATTCCGGAGGGGGAAATATGTTAAAAGAAGGTTGTGTAGTTGTGTTAGAATACAAGAATATCTAATAATGAAACCTTATCTCAACCAGGTGGCTTAGCCCACCTGGCTACTGGGCCTGGCTACTGGGCTCCTCAATTGAGTGGGAGATCCAGGTTCGATTCCCTTTGGGGACGAATTAGAGTATGAGAGTTATAAGATGGCTTGGTGAATTTGTGGAGTGTTTGGGTGCTTGGTGTACTAACTACTAACAACTAACTATGTCCGATTAAAAAAAAAGAAACCTTATCTCGAGATATTCGATTTGGAAAAGGTCCATAATCATAACTAACTTATGTAACTCTATAAAAATGGGGATAAATGAGAAAAATAAATGGTGCACTAATCACAAGTCTTGAAAATGTGTTGGTATTAATGAAATATTAATTAGATTGATGATTTAGAAGAAATCTGTTATGCAATTCTATAACTCTCTCTCAATATGGAATTGTTCATTGATAGGAGTATTATATGCGGGAAAAGTCCATATTTTTATAATGAGAATGTTTAATTTTGACCTAAATTTGATGTTCACATCTTAAAGATATAATTTATTGAGAAATTCAGTTGAGGAAAATGAAGGTGGGGCATATATCTACAGTTTGATCTTTATTTCCTTTTACCTGCTTCTTTCTTTTTTGCAAATATTCTTCCAACAACGAAAGGGGACTGCTTTATTTGCCTTTACTTTGTTTGTTTTTGGAGCCTTAAGGATTCAACTGTAACATTTTTTGTCTCAAAGAAATCAAGATTTTGAATGAAGAATATGCCAATGCAGAGATTGCTATGCAGTTTGAACCTTTAAGGAGTTAAAATATATAAATGAATAAATGTACAGTTCCTTCCCAAATCAACGTGTTGAAAAGGCTAGACTTTATTTTTGATATACAGAGTCGGTGATCCAGATGAAATTTCCAAAAAGAAAAAGTTGGCTTATAAAATGTGGGTAGATTCTGAATTTAAATCACCTACTCAACTTTTTTTCAAGCCCCTAAATACACCGTATTTTATGGTACTAGACAGGGTGTGTAAGTGGGTCGTATTGAGAAACTATACAAATGAATTAATTTTATATCTCTCTATAAGTTCAAACATTTAAATAGATAAAATTCTTTCATGCAGAACCGGCTCACAAATTACTCCTTCGACTGGAAAAAGTTTGAAACCGATTCAAATTTAATTAATTAGAGCTCGAGCTGAATCGTGTTTTAAAAAATTTAGGCAAGAATTCGAAATCAATGAATCAAATTAATGGCATACGTAATACTACAAGTGTAGTATGGTAGTATGGTCTATATATAGATGGCCTTCCATTCCAGGCAAAATTGTTGGGTCAAATTCACATTATTGCTCTCATAATTCATAAATGTCTGGTACCAATTTATGGGCCCTTATTTACACATACCCGATTAAGATTTATTTTTAAAAAGTTACTGAAAATTCAACTAGTAATTTTTTAAAGCTAAAATTTAATTGATTTTTAGTTCCTTATCCTACTTGCTTCTATTATCTATACCGGCCTCTATTATCAAATTCAAGTTGTTCTAGTCTTATCTCATACTTAGCAAAATATTTATTTAAGAGTGAAATTTTAAGTACGTGGCCTCCAAAATTAAAATAATCCTTAATCTTTTATAAGTGATTTAGTTTGGATCCCAATAACACGAGACAAGGTGTTTTATCTTAGCATTTAACAACAAAAATTACTCTTATACATTTCAATAAACCATCCAAAACCTTAACCAAAATTAATTAATCTCAGAAAACAACCACCCAACAAACTTACAAAATACCCTATAATTGAAAAGAAATTCAACATCAGAACTCAGAAAAAATACAGAGATCATCAATTTATTTAATTTAAGCAGTACTAAAACACAGATGTTATTATTACATTACATGATAGAGCATGCATTTGGATTGTCATCACTGAACATGGCAATGTAGGGGTCCTCATATCTGGCAACATTAGCATTACTTGCAGGATAATTGTCTACTTTTCTAACAAAACCGGGCGGCGCCTTCTTGTCATATCGCCTGAGGGGCGACGGCTGCGCCACCAGATTGTACGGCACGTACGGCCATATCTCCGCCTTCTTCCCCGTCGACTTCGCCTTCTTCAACACCTTGCTCGCCTCCACGTACCCCGTCACCGTCACCTTCTGCTGCTTCCTGTTTATCTCCACAGATTTCACTCCTGCATATGTAACTTTTACTTTAACCAACTAATACTTTATAGTAAAACAACTAATACCTTTTAATGGAACAACTGATACTATCAAACTAATACCTTTCAATGAAACAAATAATACTTTTGAAAAAGACTTACCACTTAAAGAAGACATGGATTTCTTGACTTTAAGCTCACAGCCATCACAATCCATTCTGACCTTGAGATTTACAGTTTGGAACTGCTTCTTTTTCTTGTGCTTATGACTACTGCTCATAAGCTCAGAAATGTACTCCAAAGTTCCTGATACACCCATAATTCTTTTTGCTTCTTTATTATGAAAACTAAATGAAAGCTATAAGTTACAGAGTTTTGATACTTGGAAATAAAAGCTCTGAATTTAAGCTTCTAGATCAAGGGACTGATTAAATGCTACAGCAAAATCACATAACCGAGAGCACTTTTAAGGAAGAAAAACAACATTTGCAAGAAAAGTTGCGAAAAACTAGAAGTTAGAATCTGCAAGAAATCTCCTTGAAGGGAATGGATTCCTTTCTTGTTCAAAGAAACGGAGGAGTGTGTGAGAAAAGCTGCTGTTTTGAGCTTTTTTTCAACCAAGTTTTGAAGTATTTCCTGAAACAGCTTACTTCTTTATATAGACATTTCTGACACAGGTGTAAATAGAAGCATGAAAAGGGGGTTGGCCCCCTTCAGGTTGCAGCATTCATAAACATTGGATTGATTAATTTAAGATCATTAAACTATATATGTTTGAATTTAATGCACTTATTGAAACATAGGAAGAAAGTGACAGAAAGTGAGAAAACAAAGTAAAGATGAGATTTTTAAAGTGTCAAACAGTTAAAAATTATTGGACCATAAAGTTTACATGCACCTAATGAGGGTCACCCTTTGCTCTTGCTTAGTAAATTTATGAAATAAGTAAATCTGTAAAGGCAGAAAGGTGGTTTTATCAACCTTTTATGGCTATGAATAAACTATTAGGAATTATTGTAACTAAATTTAAAATTACAAACTATTCAGGCTAGAAAAAATCTACCATTTCTAATTCAAAAAAAATTAATGTGTAATACTATGTTAATATGGGTAATTTTCAAAATTATTATGAAAAGAACTAGCTAGGTTGAAAGTTTAGAAAAAAAGTTGGTTGGTAAAAAAATAATGTGCACCATGAACATAATGTAAGCAGCAATAATAGAGGGAATAGCAGTTGCCTAAAAAAGAAAGTAGCAGTCACGTTCATAAGGACACGTGGCTTGATCTCTAACATCTGGTGTTAATCGACGGTTGATAATTAATGAATATATAAGGCAGTGTTGATAGTTAGGATGGAGCGTTTTATGTAGGGATACAGCAAACCTGCGTACTATTAAAAGCGCGTTTTGTTTTAATCACCAATTCGAATTAAATTTCGAATTCCTATACTTTATATTTGTAAAACTGCTGGCTGGAATAAATCTGCCTATTTCAAATATTCCATACCTTTAAATTACTTCTTTGCTGTTGTACTTGTTAGTCCTAATTAGTATTTTCTTCTTTTTTAACAAGTTTAATATTTCTTTTTAAATAGGATCGTCTACTAAGTTCCTAACTATAAATAACTATAAATTTTCTACAAATATCAAAAGATTCATCATTTGGTGACTATTTCCAACTGAGTATGAATTAAGATCGAATATGATATGTACATTTATCATCCATTTAGGTCAACATTTTAACTGTATTAATAAGTAGTCTGTTGCAATTGTCCATATAACTATATAAGTCCACAGTACACTAAAGCCAATAATTTAGAAACCTGTTTAAACATATACTCCATAAAATACGTATATATTTGGGCACCTAAACTTAGGTAGTCACATCATCTAACCGTACTCTTTTAAATAACTTACATTTACATACAAATTACAATTAAGAAAAGAGACTACAGTCTTCCTGTCTAACAGGGACGGAGCGAGGAAGGGGTCCCCCCACCCCCAGATTTTGAAAGAATTTTAAGCATTTTTTTTTAGTAATTTTACATTATATACACAATAAAAAATATTTAATTACATATATATGTTTAAGCAAATCTGAGTTGTTCCATTTGAACTTCACAATCAACTAGAAAATTTATTATTGATGTGTGTTTAGATGAAAATTTCTCTACAATTGTTAGAATAGTAGGTTTTGCTAAAAAATTGGTTGCTACAAAAATTCATATTTTATTCTAATTAGATTATTCGCTTGTTAATTACTCCCTCATATTCAAAATATAAAATGTTTTGACATTTTGAATAGAAGGGTCCCCCCCCCCAGATTTTGAAAGAATTTAAAAATTTTTTTTAGTAATTTCACATTATATATAACAATAAAAAATATTTAATCAAATATATATGTTTGAGCAAATCTGAGTTGTTCCACTTGAACTTGACAATCAACTAGAAAATTTATTATTGATGTGTGTTTAGATGAAAATTTATCTACAATTGTTAGAATAGCAGGTCTTGCTAAAAAAATGGTCGCTACAAAAATTCATATTGTATTCTAATTAGATTATTCACTTGTTAATTACTCCCTCCTATTCAAAATATAAGATGTTTTGGCATTTTGCACGTTTATTAATAAAGAAAAATTATACCAAAATTAGCTTTATGTAGTGATAAATTAGCTTTAATGACATGATAGAGAGTAAAACAAGAAAATAAAGAAAGAGTATTAAATAAGGGCACTGTAGAGAAATAGAAGCCAGAACATCAAATAAAAAGTAAATAATACAATAAGTCAAAATATCTTATATTTTTGAATATGAGGGAGTATAAGTTACCATTAATACCGTGGAAAGAACATTTTAGCAATCAAATTCATCAAAAGTTCACCACTTAATTGAATTTGAGATAAATTTTTGAACGATTGTTTAGTTGTATACATAAATATTTTTTTTAAAAGTTAGTAACAAAGTTATCATGCAACGCTTCCAAAATAAGAAGAGTCGAAGATGTATGCTATTAGATGTATTAACATTTTGTTTTCATATGTGTATATAATTACGTTTAACATTTTGATTATATTATGTTTTTGTTTTAAACTTTTATTTTCGCACTTTTTATTACTATTAATTGGGGAATGATTCTCATGAGCACCAGGTGCATCGTGCACTCCATGGTATATTTTAGAACTATGCAACTTGTTGCACTAAAATGTGCAAATTGTCTACACTGAAACGTGCAACTTGTTTTCCATATTAATAGTTGCACAGTTCAGTATGAACAAATTGCATATTTCAGTGCAACAAGTTGCATTCTTTTAAAATACACTATGAAGTGCACAATGCACTTGATGCATATAAAATTTAGTCTTAATTGGGCCCTCTAGAGGAAAATCCTGGCTCCACCACTGCTGTCTAACTAGGGAAATTTATGTATCGTTGTCATTCATATGTTTACTCTTGTCACACAATAACTTCAGGCTCCATTTGGATGGATGAATTTGGAAATCAATAAATTTCACACACAAATAATATTTTTCAATGGATTTACAAATACTTAGATTTAAGAGTTTAGGGAAGAGAGCGAAGGAGAAGAGGGGGAAGGAGTAAAGATGAGAAAATTTCACAAATAACTAAGTTTTGATGAGAAATTGAAATCCCTTCATTTTAAATCACAAGAATATTTGTCAGATGTGCAATTTGTCAATAGTCCTATGTTTTCTATAGGTTTAGGACAATGACTCCTGCTATTGCCCTAATTTTAATAGTGAAGATATTTGTTTGATAATATTCAATCATTGACCCGGTAGGGATTCAGATATTTTTTTATAGAATTATAATTTATGTATAATCACTGCAATATTTGCAAATCATATAAGAATACACAATGCGATTTGAACTCGTAACATTTGATTGTCGCATTCACAAATTGCACCAATCCCGACGCTCCTTGAAGAGCATTATACGTATTTATATTATAATTATTCTTCACATAACATGCTGATATAATAAAATAAAACACAATGGAACCCATATCTTGAATACAGTCCAACAGAGCTTAAATTGTATAATAAGTGCAATATTGGCGATACTAATTACCAATTAAGGAGTTGCTTTCTTGGGGCCTATTGAAAAGATAATGATATTTAGGTTATCATATTATAATTAAGCCAATGAACTAAGCTCAAAGTGGCAAATACCGGAGTTAAATAATATCATTGAATTAGATAACTTGGATTAAGAAAACATAGTATAGCTTTTGGGAATGAAGTTGCCAAAACTTAAAAGGCCACTCATGCAATCTTTTTTAACAAAGAAGCGAACATAGGCCAAAACCTTCCAACTCCCCCCACCCAATTTTATATTATAAAAGGACAAAAATATATGAGACGTCTCATAAATTTCAGGTTTAATCTCATGAAATATACATGTCAAACTGTCGACATGTTCAAATAATGTGAGGAATGATCTCAAGAAATATATGTGTGTGAAACTGTCCCAAATGAATTTTGCGAATATAGAATGACATAGTTCTATGTTGCTAGATTTCATTTCTCACGATCATCCATAACACATGGCACATAAACCCCTCCTTAAGTCTTTACATATTTTGGCACATATGACCAAGAATTATTTAAATTCTTAAACCCACCGAAAGAAGTATTTTTATACTCCCCACCCCAACTTTATATTTTTTAGCACTTTACTGACCAAGAATTTCCAAGCTTCAACATCATGTTTCTTTTTGGAAACCGGCCTTCCTTCCAGTGGATTTTTTTAAATTCAATCTACTGCTGGGAACCTCATTGAGGGGTGCAAAAACAAATATTAATATTATTGAAAAAGTAAGTTGTTTTCTACAAAATCTAGCAGTTAAAAAAAAAATCAATATTGAAAGTTGAATTTCACCGATCCAGTGTGGGTGGGGGTGGGGTTCAAATGAGGACTAATATTCCATACAAGCCAAACCTGAAAATTGGTTTCCCTAATTAATTAGTTAATTTACATTAAAAATTGTTGCAAGACACAAATAATAATAATAATAATAATAATAATAATAATAGGGTTGGGTGGTCTATTCCATTATTGATCATTGTTGAAGCTGGCATTTTAAAATTTCAAACAACTTGAATTAGATGATCATTTCAAGTAAAACATCAGGGCATTAAATATTACAAAACATCAGGAATCATAAGAAAATGTTTCAATGACGAGACACATATGAGAAAACAGGCTGTCTCTTTGGACTACTGTGCTAATATACATATCTTTATATAATATAAAAGCTTAGGACACAAATAAAACAAAACATACAATATAATGTTTCCTTAGATTGAGAACATACCTGCATTAAAAGCTAGTTAGGTGAACAAGAATCTTTCCTTAATTTGCTGCACAGATGAAAATATCTGCAGCATAAATAATTCTTCAGTACTTGACAAAATGATAAGGTATCCGTGTCTTCCATCTACGTTCAACCAAAATATGATTTGATAGAAATCTTACCTCAATAGACCTACCTATTGAAATGGATGAGACAGGAGCCCATATCTGGCCTTGCCTAGACGATAGGCCAATATCCTGCCCACATTTGTTTCCAAATAAGGCTCCAATCTGCTGTTCAAATGACGCCTACGCCCTTTAGAACACTGGCCCATGAGGGCCACGACACGGATGTTGACATAACATTATTACAACTAGTCTTCGATAATGCAAATACTCAAACTGGACACCATTGACAAAGAATTGAAATACCTCGAGATATAAGTCATAACATAATTGAATTGAGAGGTACATAATGAAAAGAGAATTGGCAACATAGATAACTGTAAGAAATGGTTGATGTAATAGACCACCAAAATTGCGGAGTTATATATTTGCCTAGGAAATTTATGAATACATACAACAATAAACGTGGTAAAGGATAAATCAAAGAAAAGAAGGGCTAAACAGTACTCTATGCATCACCACCTTAATTCAAGGCCTAAAAAAAGAATGCGGGATGGTGAACCGAAAGGAGGGGAAAGAATGGCCAAGACTAACAGACTATGGAACTAGGAAAAGACTTTACAATAAACTACATAGAGCATTTTATTATATACTAATTTAGGAGATATGGGCGACGAGCAGCAATAAGAAGAACTTCACCAAACTTGAGGGACATGTGTATGAGGATTTGGAAGGTGTCCTTCCGGCAACTGCAGGAGCAACTGCATGGCTGTTAGGTGCACTCTGCTGTTCTGCTGTTGGCAGTGAATTAGGAGAGTTGCTAGTACCAGATGGATTTAGAGGACCTCTATCTCCGTTATTAAGATCCTTACCTATCAAATCCAAATAATATATTGCAGATTTTTATGATTAAAAAAAGTCCTCATATCACATTTTAGCATAGCTCTAATTGTTTATAAAATGTATTAATCTTCTTTAATTACATTGGTCCATATACAGAGCACACTCTAAAACATTTCAATATACAGTAGGAAGAGTTTATTTAACTAGGTATGTAGTATTCATCAGTATGAGGTTTCTGTAAGATGAACAGATACTTACAATTTGAAGGTGACCACCCCATCTTGAAATTTTCCCTATCAAATATGATTTGATATCCAGTCATGAAGTTCTCTGCAAGGGATAAACATTTCAGAAATATAGTTTAAACAAAACAGGGCATTCTTATGACACCACGTGAAAAGTGAGTTAAATTCTTATTTTATGGATTACAGACATAAAACCCATGGAATATTATAGAAATTAGAAGCTTATAAATTGCTAATACGTTCTTACGTCCAATTGTCCCAATATCTCCATCTGTGAGCTGTACTGCTAAACAAAATCCAACAGCACCCTGTACCACAAAGACACCATTAAGAGGTTTTGAAACCTAATTATCATCAGATTCACCACATACATACATGAAAAGCAATCCCCAACTGCAGAGAAAAAATATTGGTCACGTGCAAAATGCTTTCAAGTTTCAACCATTCTATGATATTTGCATAATATATGATCAGGTATCATCCAAGTCTAAAAAAGAATAGGTGTTTAGTGTTCAACGTCAAATATTGTCCCAAGCAATTAACTTCCAAATGTGTGAATGTAGAGACATTACAGACTACATTATGGCTGTTGTAACTTTTCAGCTAAGCAAGGTTATGTGTTTTAATTTGAAGGACCATGATTTGTTATATGTTTCTCTGAAGTTGGAAATTTTAATTATATCCCATTGTGCTGTTTGGTTATGTTATACTAATTGTAAAAACCCATCCCTTCTGACGTTGATTTACAAAATCAGATGCAAATTTATGGGAATTGAAAAATAAAGTCTTGACCAACATGCCTTATGGTAATTGAAACGATAAAAGAAGCCTCTCAAAGTTTTGGCATTTTTTGGTGTTTCCCAATCCATGTTAGATTTAAGGGTCATGCTTTAGATACCATAACATAATATTTTTTGTAGACCGTTATTTGAATCTTCAAGATAATCATAACCAAATAAGTATACAATCAGTTAAGCCCAAAGGGCCCCCAAGAGCATCAATATGAACCAGAAACAAGATGTAACATAAGAACTGCTATTTAAAACAAAAGGATTGCAGTAAAAAAACCTGGGTTCCATAGATTACAAAAACAGGATTGCTGACCACAAAACTGTTGGATTTTGCAAACTTCAGAGTTAAAGAAGGAATAGTAGGCATCCCATTAGAGCTGTCACAACATAAAATGACCAACTTATGTGAATAAATAAATGAACAAGCGGTTCTATACACAGTTACACAAGCAAATACCTGGATTTATAGCAGTATTGCCATGGATATCCTTCAAAGCTAGATTTTGAGGTATTTACTTGCCTGTCAAACTATGACCAAACCAGTAGACCAAAATAAACTCACTCACTTTTACAGCAGAGAGTGGGATGGATAAAATTGGAAAAAGGACAAGGAAAAGAATTACCTCATCGACCACTTTCCCATAGATCTGATCTGGAAGAAATGTGAATGATGATCCACTATCAACTAGCATTTGAGAATTAGTATTATCAAGACATGAACTTCCAACGCAGAACGCATCAACTCCAACTATATAAGTTAAACTGTGCCATGAATTGAGCAAATGTATCTTCAGTACATAAGAGATAAGAAATAGACATTGAAAATTTAGCAGTTACCATTATTACATACTTTTTCCCGTCCAACGGCAAAAATGGAGTAGTTTGTTGGCTAGCAATTCCCTGGTCACCGAAAAGTAGCTTCCCAGAATCATCGTCATTGAAACACAGAGAGAAAGAGTTCCTAATATACCCAGCTTTTGCGAGAAAACTTGGGACAGAAATTTCTCCAAGTCCCAGACCCAAGAGACCGTCAGGAGCAACTCCATTCAGGTAACCACCAGTTTGTTTACTACCACATCTAAATTTGAAAGAATGCATAAGCATTAAGATAAGCAGTGGAGAATGTTTATTTAATGTATTTCTTAGACATAATGTAGTATGAGAAATATAAGACGCACCCAACAATGACTGGAGCCCTAACAGATTTGTTAGATACATCAGAAGGGCCAGGCACGAGATGAAGAACATCTTCAACCAGAAATCCAGAAGTTGAGGTGTCGTCTGAATAGTAGTTGACAGTGTAGGGACATTGCTGCTTAGGATTCTGACAATTTGGGCCGGGTTCACATAACTGATGACTGCAAGGGAGGGTCTTGCTAGTGCTAGAGCCAGAAGGGTTGTACTCGTTAAGATCTCGATCCTGCATAATTGATGCCCCAATAACGAGGGGGCACCTGCCAATCAATCATTTTGAATAAGTGACAAACATGTTGTTAATTAACTAGACCTTTACAGCTCTATTGGAAATGCTTAGTTTTCTTTTTTAATGTTTAGACTTTAGACAGAACAACCAAAAGAGTAGAAGTATCACCCCTCCCCCAAGCATACTACATACATCTGTTTCCATGATTTGCAAACTGTTTAGTTTAGCTTATCTAAGCAAATTCACTTTTATGAAATATCACTCAGGTAACCTTGCAACTCACTTTCCTCAAACAAGAGACAAATAGGTCTCTATTGCAAAATGACAATTGTTTATCCCCAACCCATTGCAAACATCTAAGTGAAACTGGAGATCTTTCTGCCAAGAATCCAGTCATACTTAATTTTTTGACACAGTGTCACAGTGAAAAGAATTTGTCATAAATGAACCCAATAAGTTGCACAGGTTCCACCAAATACCACAATCTAGTCAAAGCTTCTCCATGAAAAAATTAAAAGAAGACGTAAGTATCAAACTCGAATTTTGAAAAAAACAATTATCAGAAAATTGAATCTCTTAGACACCATTATGGCATTATCAACCAGCTGCAATTCAGATCTCAAATGACAGAAGCAAAAATATAAGAATTAGGGTTACTCATACATACCTCCATCTGGATAAATTTCAATGTACAGAAACAAGATAGAGAATGTCATAGGGAAGGAAAAGACAACTGTAGTTTCACCATCAAAGTTGTACATCTAGAAAGTCTAAGGAGACGATAAAATGAGAGGATTTCAGGCATGCAGATGTTTAAGCATCATTAAACTGCAACCCAAAGTCTAAACAGGGTAACAGTTGCAGATCTAAGATTTTTTTTTTTTGTGTGTGATGTGTTTGTGTGTGTGAAAAAGCACCAGAAGAACTAATGTCAATTTGATTTGATTTTAAAGACGTGGACCATTGAAAAAGAGTGCATGCATACCAGACTGCTGTAGTAACTGGATGATAAAGGTGCACATTGAACACAGTCACAGGGAACCCAAAATAGATCACTTCCAGCATCCAAAGCCACAAGAAAAGATATTTTTGGAGTGCCTATGTCAATCCACATATAATGTAACCTGTTTGGAATAGATCAAATCAAGTGAGAGTCATTATCTTTAATAATGCACAAGAAACTAAACTCATGAAATTATATAGATAAGGACATAATTCATTTTTCCCATTCATGAACTTCTCACAAACATGCATGCTGCCTTATATGAAATCAATGTCACGCCGTGTCTGAGTGACAAAATGCTTTTTCACTGAACATGATTTTATGGAAAATCATGACTGAATGTACCAATAAATATAGTAACTAAAAGAAGTGTTTTGTAGTTCGGTTTGTGCTTGACATAGAACAAATGTGTAACAAGAATTCTTGTTAGTTTTCAAAAAAAAACTTTTTGGAACCTGAAAACAGTTGATTTTGATGTTCTCTGGCCAAAATATTACAAAAAATGTTCAAGTGTAGAAGGGTGGGAAATAAATTTCAGAAAAGAGAACAGGAATGTTTTGGCTGACTGTAGTCTGATATTATTCAAATCAAAGCCATATGTCAGTGGCACAGTATAAGTGATTTTCATATCGAGTGTGCTCCAAACATAGCACCGAGATCATAACAGATGCAGTCCTAAAATACTAGCAATCTTTCAGTTTGCTGCCTACTACACAACAATATTTATTTCAGTTACATATTTGATAAACTTTAAGCAAAGGGATTCTCTGAGTACTAAAAGTTCACATCATCTAAATTGTAGGCCAGGGAACTGCATATATATTTAGCTAAAAGCAATTATTTTGAAGGATTAACCGTTTCATTACAATTTTACACCACCAGATTAAAAACAGGAAGCTGAAAGTATCCAACTTGGTCTAAAAATAATTGGCATCTCAAACAATGAAACTGTTCAGGCATATAGATGAGTTACTCCGGCGATTAGCCAAGAGCTCAATGTTTTCCCTAATAGGTCTATAATTTAACTTCACCGCTAGAATTTCACATCACACCAAGTGCTGGTGAAAACAAAATCAGCACAGGAACTCACGCTAATAGAGCATAATAACCTCATAAATAATCAAATATGCATATATAACAACCAGACCAAGACATAAATATACTTAGGGGAGAGAGAGAGAGAGAGAGAGAGAGAGAGAGAGAGAGAGAGAGACCATCCAAAGTTATTTCCAAGGGGTAATGTGGCGCTGCCCTGCGAAGGGTAGAGAAATTGGAACTGAGGATTCAGCTTAAGCGTCTGGCGCTGCAAATCACTGCTCAACAGCCGCCGGTAATACTCCAAACTCCGCCGCTGCGGCCAAAAACCAACACCACCGGCTACCTCAGTTCCATCCTTCAAAACCCTAACACCGCGATGCGCTTTGGCTTCATCCGAAAATTTATGAAGCAGCCTTGCAGAATAAACAATTGGCTCCGCTAATCCACCCGTAAAGCAGATAATTAATAGAAAACCTTGAAAAGTTAACCGAATCTCCATAAACAAAGGGAGATCAGAGAAAAGGGAAAATTGAGTATCCCAGCGAAATGTGTATGTATGTATGTATGTATGTATTATACGCAGTAACACATACAAATGTAGTGTACTGGGAGTTGGTGATGAAGAGTAAATGCTAGTGTTTTTGGAGGTAGGAGAAATGAAGAGAGAGAGAGAGAGAGGGAGATGGGCTAAATTACGCCGGGGTTGAATTGCAATTGAGAAGTGAGGAAGAAGACGGAGAGCAGAGATGAGGGCATTGAGTATAGTGCGCACCGTGGCGCATTGTAAGACGCACCGAAAAAGGCAAGTAAGCAACATGGCAAATTACTCTTGGCCTATATCTATTTCTTGTCGAAATAATTATTTATGTCAATATCCAGATTAGTGATGTTATATCTGAATACAATTTTATTTATTATTGAGAATATACACAAATATTCTGTGTCATAAACTATGTAGTCTAATACTCACTCCCTCCCATAAAAACGTGCACGTTTACTATTTTAACGTATTTTTGCGAGCGAATTTTTTATTAGTATTTAAAATGATAAAGTAATTTTTAAAAATGCATATAATAGATGAGAGGTGGATCTATAATACACCTCCTTAAAAATTATTTTATCATTTAAAATATTAATAAACAACTTGCTCATTAAAACTCGATAATAAAAGGTGGCGTCTTGACGTTTTTCTTTGAAGAGTAGTAGAATATACCCAGTTACAGTATCACTAAAATCTTATAATTTGGCTAATTTTAAAGAGGACCTATCTTTCAACAAATAAATCATAAAAGCTTACAAGTTTTTTTTTGTTATAAAAGCTTTCAAGTTAAAGAATATTTGATAAGTATATTTGTGTTATTTACAAAAGATCTTGGCATCACAACAATAATATCGTGGAGGGTTTCGTTGCAAGACTATGTCATGGGAAGTAGCCTCAAATGTATTTTTTAAATATGTAATTTATTTTTATGAAACATTCAATCTGTTTACTAGGTTAAGGAATTACTCCCTCCGTCCCAAACTAAATGATAATTTGACTGTTCATAAGGATTTAGTGGAATAGTGATAAAGTGATAAAGTGGTGGGGTAGAAAGAGTTGTTTATTAGTATTTTATATGATATAGTGATAAAGTGGTGGGTAATTGGGGGTAGAAAGAGTTGTTTATTAATATTTTATGTTATAAAGTTATAAAGTGATAAAATAACTTTACCATTAAGTATGAGACAAAAATAATGAATACTTTAACATTAAGTTTGGAACGAATAGAGTATATGATACCAATAGAAATTCAGATTTCTTATGTTCAACTAGACCCATAATTTCGGAATTTGTTAGTGAATCAAGATTGAGAAGAGGAAGTTTTGTTATAAATATTTTAAGAAAGATATTTTTTTTAGAATCTATTCAAAAGATTTAAAGATTGACAAAATAAATACTTTCCTTTCATCGTCGTGGGTGGAAAAATTCATAATACATGATATATAGGCATAATAGTCACAAAGTTGAAATATTGAATCCAGATTAAAGAATAACAAAAATAAATAATGTTATATGTACGATAGTTTGAAAAGTATGTTATCTGTAAATAATAGATCGAAATTTATTGAATAAAATCCATTAAATTGTAGTGAAACTGATGGCCGCATCCTCTGTAAAGGTTGGGGGTAGGTAGGGGTGGATGATTAGTGTGTACTAAATTTTACTAATAATGGAGATGTTTTTGCTTTGACTCACCATTTATTTCTCTCATTTATAAGCTTGCTTGGCAGCTCAACTGCCTCAATCCCTTGCATTTATACCTTTTATTTTCATCACAAAAATAAAGCATCATAAATAAATAAAAACATTGCTCTATATTTCTCTTTTTTATTTTCTAAAACAAGTTTCTACATAGTCTAGACAAGTATATTTATTCCCATCAGAATTGAGATATAGATCCTCCCCCTTTGTAATTTTATTCTTTTGTAAATTGACAAAAGAGAATTTTACGTAGGGATTCAACTCTTTTCTAATTCATTTTCCTTTTTATACATCTCTCTTTAAATTTACACGAAAAGACAGACGTCGAAATAACACTTTAAAACTTTGTCCAAAAAAAAATCACGATAAAGTAAAAAGAAAGAGAAAAGAAAGGAATGTATCTGGTGATGCGATAAGTTCAATCGCTTTCATGGAATCATGCTTCCACACACACAAAGAAGAAATTAAAAATCGACCCCACCGTCATGCTTTAATGCTATTTTTGACCCTACAACTTTATAATCTAGTCGTATACGCGCCTCATTTACGATAAAAGCCACGTCCATTAATATTTATTGCATCAATATAAACCGTTCACTTAAATATAATTCATTATATGAATCTACATACGTGTTAAATAGTGTGTTAAACAGTACTCCCTTCGTCCCATTGTCTTTTGTATATTTTACATTTTGACTCGTGTTTGTACAAACAAGTGTGTTTAACTACTTTATTTTCTCTAGAACAACCGAAAATTATATCAAACAACTCAATGCTTTTTAAAATTTGATAAATTAGAAGAACAAATAGGAGCAAATTTTACCATTAAATTCAATAATAAAAGGCTATAAAAATAAGTACAAGAGATCAATCTACTCGAATTCAACTAGTTCCACTCAATCAATCATTCATTAGCATAACTAAAAAAAAAAAAGGGTAAAACTGAGGAATAATGTATTCGTGTCGACTCAAACTCATTACACTCAGATAGATGTACTATAATACTAATATACATTTGGTCCAACTTCTCAACAAACAGAACAAAGCAAAATATGACTAATAACAAAAGAATACCACACTTGAAAAAAGGAAAATGACTCGAACTACAAAAGAATGCATCGACAAAGTGAACGAGTCATCTGGGAAAGGAAGACTTGCTAAAAAAGATTACGAAACTATATACACCTAGCACAATAAATACCCAAGGTTAAAAAAGACGAAAAATCTGTATTTGTGTATGAACTTTTACTTGATAGCAAAACTGCTAGTACCTCAGTAGAGCTTCTGCTACTTGTTGGACCACTGGAATTCTATTTCCAGATTCCTCGGTGGCCCGCTTTTGCTTGCAGGCAGTAGGGTATACTCACCCGCAACTGCACCTAGCATCACCACACGGTCGATTTGGATCGTAACCTTTCCGAATGAACTCTGCCATTAAAGTCAGAAAGTGATTGAGAAAACTACATCATAAACAAGTGATCACAAGAATTTCGTCAAAAATGTTGAGCTCATTTACCTTCCCCACTTTGCTCTTGTTCTTGCATGATATGTGAAGCTTCTGGCCTTTGGGAGGGCTTTCAAATGACCATGAGAAGCTCTCGTTCCACTCAGGATTAGGGCCAGTCGATACAACCTAACAGCGAAAGACATTTTCAGTAAAACACCGTGATTAAAAAAGCACGGCAGGAAAAAAAAATCCCTCTGTTCCAATTTAACTGTCGTTTTTTGGTGTTTCACATATATTAAGAAAGTCATTTAATACCTACAATTATTTGTATAAAATACACTAGTATATCCTTTTGGGTGTGTTACATGGATTCATGTATCGCAATAAATTAGACTTCACAAAAATTAAGAAAAAGGGTAAAGTTGGGAAAACTAATTATTTCTTGGAGAATCAAAAGCGGAAGATATTTCAGAACAAATTTTGTAATCTCTAAAACAACTGTTAAATTGGGATGGAGGGAATACGAGTCTATACCATGGTTTGACGAGGGGGTGTATTTCCGAGGGTTATCTTGCAGTATACACTTGCGTTCCCAACAGATTGCCTCATATTGCTTCCTCGTTTAATTATCACAACAAGAGTACCAGGCAAGCACTGCAGTAAAAACTCAGCTTTCTCCTGAAACCGTGGGGGGCCCGACTGAATCAAGTATTGTAAAAGGGGTATAGCATCAGCAGCTGCAATGGATTGTGCTCGAGAAACTTCAGCTGGACATGCCGACCAGGCTTGCCTGAGAAAAAACAATGCGTCTAAAGCAGCTTCTTGAGTTGCCTCTGATCCCGTCTTAAGAGAGGTAACAAGATGAGGAATACTTAAAGTTGCAGGTTCTGTGGCTCTAAGACGCGGAAAGTTGCCAAATAGTGCATTCAGAGACTTCAGATACTCTTCGTTTACAGTACCAGAAGCCCACAAGTCTTTCTCAATTGCAGCTAGAAGGAAAATAAATAAATAAGGGCAAAAGACTGAAATATATAATAAGAAGTATTAGTTCATATGAAGAAAGGTATTAGTTCATAGAAAATAAAAGTGTTAGTTTGTACCAATTGCATGGTGCAACTGGTGCATCAAAGTGTTGTAAATCAGAGATTCTGACTATGATAATTGATTCACAAAAACTGGCAAGAAGAGATGAGATTTTGTTACCTGTTATAGCTCTCACGGTTTCACTTGAAGCATATTCTTGAATGGTGTTATTAGAGAAGAGAAGTTTGACAAACATTGCTGCCTGCATTGATGTTTCTGGATCACTAGAACTGATCAGATCGAGCACAACTTGAACGCCACCAGCTTCAGCAACTGCTCTTTTATTTGATCTGCTGTGCATTACCAGGTTCTGTAAAGCACATATAGCCACTACCTTCATTTCTTCAGTAGGTTGATCTTCAAGCAGGTTTACCAATGCTCGACAAGCTGAAACAGCATCCGACGATCGAGCAAGAGTCTCATTCTGGAATATGTCACCGAGAGCAAGGGTAGCCAGTAACCTTGCCTGTTGACCTTGCGTTTGAGGATCCAAAAGGTACTGGGACAAGGGCAAAATTGCCAATTTGGTAGCTTTAGATTCCCTGATCTTCACGTTGTTCAACAAAACCTCGAGCAGTCTAGCAGCTGTTTCCTCAGACTGATGACTCGAAGAAGGTCCAGAAGCGCCTCGATTGCTCCACTTTCAGACATAGCTTCAGCACTCGTAGAGTCGTCACTCTCCAACACTAGAAGAGCATTGAGAGCGCCAACAACTGTGCTCTCAGACCCCGAACGAAGCAATCGAACCAAAACTGCTACGGGTACTTCCAAATAGAACTCAGAACTGAACTGCAGAATACTAGATAACACCGAAGCAGCAAACTCCCACAAAGCGTGAGGGAGTAAAGGATCGGATTGAAGTATGACTTTTGACAGCTGGCTTACTCCTCCTTCTTTTGCAATTTCATTCGGCCATATGGCAGAAAGATTGACTAGAGCCCGCACAGCTCTCTGTTGCAAAATAGGAATGCCAGAACCGAGGATCCTTACCAAAGGACCAATCACTTGTTGTGTCAGTGGATCTTTCTGAAGATGCTCTTCCAAAAGCAGGTGGGACAGAAGCTCGGCTGCCAGCTGTTGCACAGCTGAAGCAGGAGAGTCGAGCAAAGGTAGGAGGGGTCCTATAGCTTGATGTGATGTAAGGGTATAATCCTCACGACACTGTGGATGTTCTAGGATATTCACAAGAACCTGCAACGAACTATGCTGTCCTTCCGGCCCAAACTCCAATTTGGTCAGCAATAGGAACAGTGGCTCTACAACTTTTGCTGCTGATGGACCTTTTGCAATGGTTGTGTTGTTCGTTAGTATTCTAAGCAATTCAGCGAATGCAGCACAGAGGAAATCTGGTGCTTCATGGAGTATATCGAGCACACACTCTATCACTCCAGCTTTCACCATTTCCATCTTAGAAAAAGGCCTATCTTTACCTAGTTTTACGAGAGCTCTTGATATAGCCTCGTGAAGCAAATAATTCCGACCACAGAGAAGGGCCACAAGAGGGATAACGGCATCACGTGCAGCAACAAGTTCTGCCAGCTGTTCATCGTCTAGAAGTTTATCCAACGCACGGACAACAGAATGGTGTGCTGGACTATACTCGGAAACGAGCAGAGAAACTAATGGTTCAACACAACGGGCTGCTGCTAGTGTAGATCTTATTTTTGTGTCTCCAAAAAGTACATAACACAACTCAGCAGCATCCCCCTTAAGCTCCATTGAGTAATCTGATGAAAGAATCTTACAGAGAACATCAACAGCATTCATCTCAACATCAGCAACTACAAGGGCCTTCGATGGGTTCTCATTCAGAAGCCTAATCAAGGCAGCAATAGCAGCATGTTGCTCTTTCTCCATACCCACACTCAAAATTTCCACCAAAGGCTGAACAGCTTGGCGTGCGGAGTCAGCATTCCTTACATGATCAGCAGAGAAGAGATTCTCCAACGCTTTAGCAGCACTATATCGTGCCGCTCTACCACCCAATCGTAAAACTGCAACGAGTTGAGTAACTGCACCAAATGCAGATTCATGTTTTCGTATCTCAGCTGTGCTAAACATAATGCCTAGTAAATCGGTAGCAGCTTCCTCATATGCGTCTTGGGGGCTAAGAGAAAGATACTTAGTCAACCCTTCTAAGGCTCCCGACTCCACCATAACAACTTGATTAGAAGGGCAATCTGTAGCAAGTTGTATTAGGAGCCCCAGAGCAAGAAACGGGGCCCCAGGGCGATCGGGAATAGGTTTAAGCAAATCGACTAATGCTGGTATAGACTTCCTAGAAGTGGCGCCAAGCCTGATGTTATCAACTCTAAACAATCTCTCGAGGGCCACTTGATCGGGATAACGAACCAAAGAAAACTCGTCGGCCAATTGTAAAAGGTCGTGTATGTCCTCATCTGAACAACCGAGCATGGAAATGAGTCCCGCTGCTGCTCCTGAATTTGCAACTGAAAGAAGAGTGCCCCTGCTACCATTACAGACAAGACTGGCCACACCTTGCGCAGCAAAATATCTGTTTGCTCCCTCTTCTGACCTCGACAGACTAGCCAGAACTGGAATCGCTTTCATTGTTGCACTTGAGCGTATTATATCTCTATCTTGAAATAAGATTGCCAACACTAAAGCACATATCCACATGCTACCATCCTCTTTATAATCACCCTGAAAAAAAGAAAAAAAAAATTGAAAAAAAACACCAAAATTGCTTTAAGATGGGAAAAGATTATACGAGTACTGCTTTTGCAATATCAAGAGTTTCTTCATAGTTGTGCATCAAATATGAGGAGAGAGAAGTGAAATGAATACCTGCATTTGTTGAGAAAAGGATTCAGAAATTCTGTCAGTTAGAACTTCGATTGCACCAGCCTCTACTATCTTAGCTTTACTTCTACCATCACGACTAGCAAGAACAGAAAGAAGCCATGCAGCTATATTGGGACCACTAATGACGGATGTACTTTTCTCGGAGTCCAGTTCACTTGCTGGTTCTTCAGTTATCCTGAAGATACTTATAATATCCTTGTTATCCTGATCTCCAAACTCTGAAGAATTTAACATTCCAACAAGAGAATGGATGAGTGAAGCACCCATATTAGATCCATTTAGATCTTCAAATACTCTTTGATGATCGACTTTCGCAGCACAAACAAGAAGTGCAGCTCCCCCAATTTTAACGCTTGCATTTGACGAACTTATCACCCGTCTTGTAATAGACAAAATGCATCCAGTGGCACGGGCAATTGTGTTCCCAAGAATTAGGGGCTGAGCCCTACAGAGACGAGATAATACTTCTATAGCCTTATCCTGCAACAGTGGGGTCGCATCAGCAATACATAAAACTATTGGGGCAATACTACTTGGGTGTTCAGCAAGAACAGCCCAAGCAGGTTTTATGTGCCCAATATTTCCAACGGATTTCGAAAGAAAAGCAAGGGCATCTAGTGCCTCTGATGTAGCAACAGATCCACTGTCGGCATTTTCCAGGAAAGAAACTATAGCAAGAACTGTTCCGTTATGATTTATACATTCAATTAAAGCGGAATCAATCTGACGATTATGGAGAAGACGAGCGACTGCTGCTGCTGAAAGGGTCTTCCCAACTCTCGAGCCTTCATGCAGAACTCTAGTAGCAGGTATAATAATCTCTTCTGAGACAGCTTTTTCAGAAGTTTCACTGTCTAAAAGGAGATTCGCCAAAGCACAAACCGCTTGCTCTGCCACCTGTAGCACTGAAGAGTTAGCAAGCACCACCAATAAAGGCAAAGTATCTCTAGCAACAGCAGCCACATCACGATTCTCTTTAACCGAGAGAAATATAGAAGCAAGGCATCGACAGGCTTCCACTAAGATGTTTTCCGATTCAGAGCTCAAAAGTTTCAGGACTGACAAAAGAGTCTGAAGAGCAATGTTAGTTTCACGAAAGTCCTTTCTCAGATGAAAGATTCCCGAGAGAGCTAGTGCTGACTTGGCTTGAGTCTCTTCCTTTGTAGAGCTTAATATTTTTATCATCGTCTCGATTGCGTCATTTGCTGCACTACCTTCGCGTGCCACATCAGCCAGAGGGGCCACGCAGAGCAAGCTTTTCAATGCATCCAAGACGTAAACTTTGGATTCGGGCAAATCACTGAGTAGTAATGCGGTAAGTTGGCTAACTGTTGCAGTATCTGACTTGTGAATCAAATGATTTAAAGTCTTGGCAGCAATTTCCTTCCCGTTGGGGCTTCCATTCTTTAGCAGCCAGAGTAAAGCAGGAACAGCATCAGCACTTTCAACACAGGCACGAATATCCTCACTATGATTACAGAGGTTTCCAAGGATTGTTGCAGAATCTTCTCTAGCTTTTGCAGACCGGTTTCTAGAATTTGAACGCAGTGGGGTATACCACCAGCAGCAGTAATAGCCCATTTGCTCTCATCGTTTTTCGTGGGACAGAAGGCAAAAGTAATGCGACAGCACACTCTTGTTGCTGCTCCGATGAAAGACCAAGGAGGAGATAAGAAGCTGAATCCCTTCACGACCTTGGAGGGCCCGCCATAAACTTCCTTGATTGTTACAGAGAACAAGAAGGGATTTCACCAACTCTTCCTGAACTTCATTTATGGCCATCGTGATTAAACCAACGAGCAGCCTTTTTGCGTCAGAATTTGCAAGTTTGCTTGCCAGTATTCCATTCCCATATAAACTGGCAAGGGCTTCGATTGTACGCTCCTGTATCAGAAAGGGTAGCTGAGGTTTAAACTGCTGTAATAATGTCTTCTCAACCTCCGTGGGATCTGATGGTCTAGCATATTCAGCTTTATCGTCGTATATCATCAGAGCGGAAGCCAAAGCGCCTAATGTGTCAGCTACTTGTGCGGGAGAGGAACACGATTCAAGGCTTTGACCAAGGCTAGAAATGACGTTTGACAAGCCACCAGATATGTTTGCGAGAGCACACATCGCATTCTCTTGCAAAGCTTGGGCAAACTCTCCCTCCATGAATTCTTTAGAAGGAGCTATTGTAGCATTTATCAGAACAGGAATACCGTTGGCACTAGCAATCTCTCGCCTAGCTTCTTTGCATTGTGCAGAAAGAGATTTAAGAGCATGTGCAGCTTCTGCTCTTACCGAAGCTTCGTTTTCTGAGCTGAGTAGCTTAAGGAGCAGTTTGGTGGCTTCTGCAGCCAAGATTTTAGAACAAACAGATGCATCTTCCATCATCATACATGCCAAGAGAAAACATACATTTGCTTGAGTACTTGATTGGCCCGTTATAAGCAATTTGACTAGTACATCAACTCCTCCAGCTTGAATTGTTGCAGGCCAAAAGCCCTCAGTGCTGCTAGAAAGATTCCGTAAAGCTCCCGTTATCAAGTCATCAACCACATTCCCAGCCTTGAGTCCCTTCTTTAGTTGTTCCCACAATACGGGGACAACACCTTCTGTAGAAAAAATTTTCGAGCCAACATGATCTTTAGCACCACCTTGAGACACAGCATATACGGTCTTCCCTGCTGCAATTTGGCCTTCTTTTGAGTTTGACTTGAGAAGACCAAGCAATGGGGGTATGCAACCTCCAAGTAATACTTTAACCCGTAATTCGTTCTCTTTGCAGAGAGAACCTAATACTGTAGCAGACTGTATCTTTATCCCAAGAGATCCAGAACGAAGAAGAGACACGAGAACTGGAACTGCTTGTGAATGTGACCCAACTGCCCCAAAAGCACTTTCCCTTGTGTTTATTAGGTCAAGTAATTGCCCCAAGCAATTCTCTTTTTCGTGTGATGATGAGGAACTCTGCCGCAATAGCTCAATACATTGTGCAACACTTGCCAAGGTCCCGTCTGGGTCCTCCATGCTACTCCTATCTCTGCAGGCAAACACATCATGTTAAACAGACTAAATTGTAATGACATCAGGCAAAAAACTAAAAGAGATAAAGTACA
Organism: Stenogyne calaminthoides; assembly: GCA_037126765.1. Taxonomy (NCBI): domain Eukaryota; kingdom Viridiplantae; phylum Streptophyta; class Magnoliopsida; order Lamiales; family Lamiaceae; genus Stenogyne; species Stenogyne calaminthoides. The sequence goes on from JBBCBC010000002.1 coordinate 44,122,445, forward strand.
GTTTCTTCAGTATAGTGCTAAGAGCATTTACAAAATCTACCTATGGAGATTAGATCTGAGTTGACATAACCCTAAAATTTACTAAATGTCTGAAGTAAATCAAATCAAGGATAGTCAGATGTCACACTAATCTTAGGAATTAGTATAATTTAGAACAACTTACACGTAGATCCATCAACTTGTTAAACTTTGATGTATTATAATATTGCTATTTGTCAGTTTTTGCAAAATGCCAAAATCTATTCAGACACAAAAGAATCTCAGTGAAGGAGTCGTGAGAACATATCCAAGTCCCACATTGTTGATTCCACAGAATGATCTAGGAATTTTGAGAACAATCAAGTTATCTTAATGGGATATTACTCATAGATAATCAACCTTGGATAACAAGATTTGCTTCTGATCTTAGTCCCAATTCTTGAAATAAGTTGTTTCCATTGGTGTGTATGTTTTTGCGTTTTCTAACTAATTATATTTTTATCCTGATATACCTATAAAGAGATGTAAATCAGTTGTGCTTCTAGAAACACTTTTCTTCTCCATACTCTAGAGGAGTAAAGACAATAGTACAATACCAAAGTTCAAAAGCATGTGTTGACGATTAAGATATTAGGAAAGCGTCCATCAAATGTATGTAAGATATAATCTTTCACGGAGAAGGATCTCTGACAAATTCAAAATAAAGCTACTGACTAACCGTGAACTCATTTTCATGAGTGAGTTGGGGTTGGAGGCTCTAGGTCATGAGCTCTAGCTTCCCGTTTCTCTCCTACAAAAAGAAAACAGCAAACACAAACTTATAATAAGAGATGATTCTGAAAAGGCGCACTTAGTGAACTGGAACAGAAAAACATGACCGTAAAATTCATGACAAAGCAACAGAGAGTGATTGCTTGACATGCACCAGGAAAACAATGAAAAGCTTGTCACAAAAAGAAAGTAATGCAAGTAACGGTAATATCTACAAATTACTAATGTACAAGATAGTTCACAAGCCAATCAGGATCCTCGTATAATCTCTTAGGAGGAAACTGGAGCTGGTAACTCTAATTGCAACAAAAAAGAGGGAATTATGCAACAACAAGATGCCAATATCAATAATATATACACCCAAGAATATGCTTCCAGAAATTACAAATAAGAAACTAATAATTGCCACATTCGTAGATTTCATGAAAGTTGAGATATGAAAAATATAGCCTATTATTTTCTCAACCTACATAAAATGTAACATAAATTATCACAAGCAACCAATAAATCAAACCACAACATGAACACTCACTGTGATGATACATGTGATCCGAACACAACAAACAAAATTGGAATAAACCTCATCAGATCCAGCCAATTCAGCAGATTTCAATATCACAGAGTAGATATACAATTCACAATTACTTATTAAAGTAAAATTTACCAAGCCACTATGAGGACTGGTGCTGCCATTGGCAGCAGACCTCCAAGCCAGTGTGGCCGCCAGCTTTGCTGTGAATGTGAGGCCCTTTCTTCAGATCCGATCGTCTCTGGACACAGTCAAAGCTAACAGCAACGTCCTGTTGAAGTGATAAGTCAGTCACAGTACATAACAAGTCCCATGGACTCAACTAGACTAACTTTATTAATCTACAAATTGAAGGAATTAAGTTATTCACTTCTAAGGTACAGATCAAGTCCTAATTATAGCAAATGCCAAAAATTAGACTCCAAAACATTGAATCTTATGGCCCAAAATAGGATATCAAATGAAAGATGTAATATAGTGGAAATATAGTCACTATGCTGTACCCAATGACCATTGATTGACACGTACACACACACACAAAAGGAAGCTGAGTACAACTGAAAACATCTTAATTAGATTTAAAGCAAAATCCAAACCAGGTAAAAATAAATATATTATGAAATCAGTAGATCAAATGCTCTCAGACCACAAATCTTATGCAGAAAAATGAATGAAGCCTCAATCAAATACTACAATGATAGTATAGATCCGGTAAGAAACAGTAAGATCTAGCAGAAATGGCGAAACCTTTAATTAGATTGACAGAATGACCATCGAGATGTCCTTCTTCAGCGTGAATGCTGTTGGTGTGCTACTAATGTAGAGAGAAAGAGAGAGACAAGGGGAAATGGCATAAAAGAGGATGCTCTCTCTCGCTTTCTTTCTCAATGCAAAATTGAGAATTTCGTAATTAACAAGCGAGGAAGATAGATTGCTACGAGAGAGAGTGTATGTATTGTGTATGTATCAAAATGTGAGAAGAAGAGTGACGGTGGGGCTGGTCCACCGACAACATTTGCCAGCGCGGCTTATTGGCTTTAATGCCTTCGCCATCGACTTGCTTCCCTTTCGATAAAAATAAATCGCCATACTTTATTTATTTTTTTAGGTTTAATTATAAATAAAATCATCATTTTTGCGTTTAATTCCCATCTAATCTAGAAAATTAGAATTTGGGATAATTATAAATAAATAATTAATTTTTAATATTATTGTAAATTAGATTTATGGATGGTTTTCTTTATGTATGTTTCTCTTACGTGGTAATTCTAATTAAATTTTCATTAAGCAAAATGACAATGTTTGAATTATATGGTGGTTACATACATTGGTCACGTCAGATTTGGGTACAAAGGTTTTTTTTTCGTATGTCTGATTTGTGATATTTAAAGTGGTGATTTTTTTAACAATTATCTGAAGATTTAGATTAAATTACAATTAAGCAAAAAAATTATGACTTTAATTGCAATTAACCCATTGTTAAACTGTTAACATTTTTTCGTTATTAGAGCTCTTTTTGTAACTTTCTTCTAATTATTATGAGGAAGAATTGTATATCAAGACTAGAGATCTCGAAAAAAAAAATCAAATTAAAATTATTAAATGATAAAAATAAAAATTAGAAATGTGCCACATTTTTTACTGTCGTTGTGATATACATATCACGTAACTGAATTATACAGTGAATATGTAAAATGTTAACTTTAAATAAAAGTATATGTAATTGATTAGTAGTCAATATATATTTGTTTACAAAATATTAATCGACTCTTTGCAACTCAAGTCGGGTAGCCGATGCTCTCTCTCTTATTGTCATATCACTAAAATACTCGAGTCCATATGCAAAGCACAATGATATGTATATAAAACAAGACTCGACTAATAATGGTGACGAAAATCAATTGATTAATTTAGTGGAGTACGTTTTAACACCCAATTTCTTATTAATTGCCTCAATTATAACTAATGTTGAATCCCACATGCAGTTAGCAAGTCAAAATCAAAACAAAACATGCGCATCCCCATTAAAATAAAACAGACATATGCTATCTGGTTTCCTGCAAAATAAAGCTGTCATGTGATATTCTTGAACCGACACTTTCTCTGATTATGGAGAATAATTATGTCCAAACTTGTTTGATGTTATTGGAAAGCAAGAACGGGGTTAAAATTTGTTAAGTTTGGGAATTATTTCAACTTCTTAATTTTGAGTTTTTCACAATTTAGATCCTTTTTTTTTCTTTTTCTCTCCGATTTATCTTGAATGTCGAAATGAAACCAATTTTCTTAGATGTCTCGTACGTTTGCTGATTTGATTTTTGCGTCATACTCTTCCTTTATGTGGGTAAAACTGACTTGGAATAGACTGATCTGGAATTTTATATGCCCACTGATTTAATACGATATTCTTAATTGTCCAAAAAAGCAGGCATAAGTTTTACAACATACGTAGTTACTAATACAAAATTTTGCATAGAAAGACTTTCTTGTGAGATTAGTTCTTGTGAAACAATCAAAATTCATTAATTATTCAGCTAAAAAAAATGCAAACCGAATTCATGAGCAAATTGGTAAAATACAGATCAGTCACACTTGAACTAAAGGTTTAAAATTCCATAGGATGAATCTACCTATCCAACCTTAAGTGCGAAATTTTAAACATTAGGTGAGACATCTCTAATCTATACCGAAAGATTAGTCTCATCATTTAATGAATTTAAAAAGAAGAAAAGACAAGTAGGTCCAGCAATGGATTGCCAATGAAATCTTACAAGCATTGTGCAATTTATCTATCGCTATCAACATTTGAAAAATCCATTCCCAATAGATTGAAAGCATGAAAGCTAACAAATCATGGAATGATAGAGACTAATCAACCCAATATTAATACCATCTGCAAAACGTACCTTTTATTCTTCGTAGGTCGAATTGTCATTGAATAAACATGACACCCATACATACAACCACACTGCTTCCTTGTTCGACATCACCAAATCTGTCGAACTAAAAAAAAACCCAACGAGTCCCTCATGGGAATTAAGAAAATATTCGTATTTTCATTTTCATGATTAAAAAATTCCCGAATTCTTTATGCCAAAAACGAGGTTCTGTATAAAGCCCGTGACTTACACTCATCTGGTCACGAACAAAATTAGACTAGAGCTGGGAGTTCGATCTTGATTCATGTTAGGCTGATAGAAGTTGCATAAGATTGCAAAATGGTCAAAGCTTGCTCTGTGATAGCCCGGTTTCTGGCCCGTCTAACCCACTCATCAACAACTTCTGCTGCTTGGCTGCCTTTAACTCCATCCTCCAGAGTATCAGCAGCTTCGCATATTTTTCCTTGAGCTAACAGACTCTCTACTCTATTTATGAGAGAATCAATCCCATCGCCCGACGCATCAACCTCCTTAATCTGAAAAGATTTTCAGAATTGTGAAGTTTTCTTTCATTATCTGGAATGATTTGCAAAATTTGGTCCTATATCTATTGGGTGTTGGCAATTAGTCTTGTACGTATTAGTTTTCTCAATTAAGTCCCATAAATTTAAAATGATGTGGTTTTTGTGCTATATTAACAAAATTGCAGGATTTTTGCACGTGCCACTCACATGAGCTGTCAGCATTTCATGTAGCAATCAGACTAATGGCCTGTCGTTGCTTACATTGCATAATGAGACCCCAACATCTTAAGTTCACTTTAAAAATCATATAGGACTTATATCCTAATACCAAATATGGTCAACATAGGATTAGAATTGCATCATTTAAAAACTTATGGGACTTAATTGAGAAAATTGATTTGTGTGGAACGAATTTTGAAATTTACTCCATTATTTGATTCAAAGAGGTAAGTGGCAAGGGAAGTACAATACCTTCAACCAAGAAGCAATATTAGCCAATGAATGAGATAGTATCCCACCACCGCCTGGTGGAATTAGACTGAAATGCCTCAGTGTCCCCTTCAATGCATCAAACTGTAAAAATGAAGATTCTGTAAATCTCTTTGACCAGATGGGGTTGGTTAAAGCACAGAAGTGTGTGTGAGTGTGAGTGTGAGTGTGAGTGTGAATCTCCCTTCCTCCTAGAATAACAACACTGACTCACATTTACAAAGAACGAAAGCATATGTAACTTCGAAGCACACTAAAATCCTTCTTATCAGTTGCCTTGGTTTAAAACACTTTCTTGAATTACCATTTTCTACCTAGTTAAAAGAATTAAAAAATTATTCTTATCTGCCTTCGTTTGCAATTTTATGTTGTTCTACAAGTTATAATCTAGCTTCTCCAATTTTGTTGTTTTTGGTCTCTTTGATTGACTCCCCACGATGGGTGTCTATCACAGTGTTTGAGACTATGCTGCACCACCACCAATATTAGGCAAAAGGAGGAGAATAAAAGGCAATTTATGTAAACGAACTGAAAACACTTGCATCAACTCCTTTTTTTTCTTTTTGGTTTGTTTGGGGGGGTTGGGGGTGGGTGTAGATATTAGTACCAAAATCTACCAGCTAAAGCATACTTGAGCTTCTAATTCTTACAAAGAGCTTATATTGTCAAAGATTGATACAGTTGAGTCTACTTTCTTACAATAAATAATAAACAGTTTTAAGTCCTAAATATGTGTAAAATTAACTATCACCAGTTCGAAGAAGAAAATTTATTTGCCAAACCCTAACTTACCACTTGTAACAAAGTTGTCAAACTAGATCTATTCCATATGAATTATTGCCATCCCAACAAATATTTATTAAAAGTAAGGAGGCTACCATGTACTCCCTCTGTCCCATGTTAACTTGCACACATGGTTGGATACACAAAATAAGAGAGTAATGAGTAGGGTTTTGAGGGGTAAGTTTGTAAAAGTTTATGTATAAAGTAAAGAAATGAGTTGGATTGTGTATGTGTGGGCCAAAAAGTAATGGCAGTTTGTGTAAATTTGTGAATATTGTGAGGATGGAGTTTATGGAGGATTTTCTGTTTTGGGATTCACCATCAAATAAAATTGTCAAAACACCAAGGACCTTTTGACAAGAGAATCAACCCCAAAAACTGAACTTCTACATTCAAAAGTTGATAGAAAGAAACAAAGGGAAGTGGGACTTAAGATTAACACCGAGATAAATGTAACTTGCCTTGTGATTCAATTGGGACAAGGTATCCGTTCCATCTTTGTTGAGTGTCCTCAGGAAGTGAGGATAAAACTAAAAGATATTAGTGAGTCTTTTTTCAATGCCTTCAACATGATTTGAACAGCCTCTATTTCCTTTTGAATTGGCAGCCCTTTCGATAGTGCATCCTCCAAAGCTAGTGCACCCTGCAACATACGAGTAATTAGTTGCAACACAACAAAAAAAAAAGCTCAATTATTTATATACAGCCTTTCTAAAGCCATAAATAATATGTTGTGGCTTCTGAGAAATAACAAATATTGGCAAGTGGAAACTTCCTAGTCGAGCCATTCTGTGACCACCAGAAACCAAGAACGGGCTTCTCCATAATATTCATTCAGTGTTTACCTTAAATTTTCAAGTTTTCAGCATATCTCCTATTCCTACGCTTATCAGAAATCATATTCTTATCGCAATCAACAAATAAAGGAATGCACAAGCTAGGTCAATAAGCAGCCATGAAAATAACTGCCAACTATTACACATTGAACTAGAATTGAATGTTAAAAGTACACCACAGTCACAATTAGGAGCATATCATGGAACTGATGGAAGTCAAGAGGCTACCAGGGCAAGCTTGTGAACAGAATGAATCTGGCGAGCTTCTTTCAGACCGTGCATAAAATGCCATGCACAAGGCATTTATCTGCAAATAGTGAAAAAAAAAGTGGTGCCATTAACTTTGTATAGACCAACTCAAGAACATATCAACAAAAATCATTACAGCGGAAAGAAAGAAAAAAGAAAAAGTTGTGAAAGCAAGAGGAACTCCAAACTTTTATTTATCAGTTTTTTCCGGAGGTTCAACAGAGCGAGCATATAAGAAATGAAGAGAAGAAAACAAGAGGATGAGGAAACAATATGCACTACCCTTTGGAAAAACCATATTAAAAGGAGGCTGGATTACTAAGTTCATGAAACTGGAGTAAACTCATGGCAAATGAAATTAGAAGCTTAAGATAATAGAAGTTCTGATTCTCTGACTAACTCCATCCAATACCACTTCAACCACTCAGCAATGTTATAATTTAACTATGGAGTGAATTGGACCGATATGAACCATATTATTATGTCAAGAGAAATATTATGCTACTAAAACATATAGAAAATGATATAATGAAGAGTTTAGAAGCATTGCACAATGACAACTTTTACTTATTGGTTAATTCACTAATCAGAATATGTTTCGGAGGGGAAAGCTGGGTAGGGTTTCCTATGCAGCAACCTGCCAGATTTAAAGAGAAAAGATAGCAGTTAATTAATAGGGGTGTGTTTTGAATAAGAAACTGGCAAACTTGTCCACTACTGCACATCACCATCCTAATCCATCTATTTCAACATTTAAGCTTTTCTTTTCATGCGGGGTTTAGTGATATGTTAATTTCTTTTTCCAGACCATATCCAATATCTGAAAACTACCATAATACTATAGAGCATCAGCACTTCTGAAGTTCTCCATCAAATTATTACTTCATTCACTTCAAGTTTTTGTCTAGGAAGAATTCGAGCAGATTTGTTATTTATGTTGTCTTGAGAACTAATATATTGCTTATAAAGTCAAATCAAATTGTGATGATTCAGGAGAGTAATTTTTATTTTTTATTTTTTTGTAGCGCTAGACGGTTAATAGGAACTCTACTCTGTAACCAACATCAGCAGGTATCATACATGAAGATTTGCTTCAGCCATTTTCTCCATCTGGGAAGCCTTCTCATTTGCAATTGCTGCAGCTAGTTCAGCTTTAGCAATATTTTGCATTTCCTTCAGTTTTTCTTGCACTTCCAGTTCCTAAGTAAAGAAATATCAGAATCGGAACAGGTAAGTTTACATAGTTGAATGGCTAAAATTAAGGAAAAATTTACTTTTACATCATATTGGTACCTTCTGCTCAAGTTCTGTTGTGAGTTTCTGTTCTAGTTTTTCCTGAAGGGATTTGAGAGCAGCTGCTGCTTTAACTCTTTCTTTGATTATTTCCTGAGAATAATTCAAAAAGAATAAGTTAGGTACGATCACATATTCTGCCTCCACAGAATTGCCGATTGAGAGCTCAAATTTTCACGTCTGCAGACATTTTACTTCCTAATAAAGAAATTTAACCTCCAAAGTTACCTTCAGCTAATTTAGGCTTTTGAATTCCTCTATCTCAACCACTACTTTGGGCAAAAACAAGATATAATAAGTTCACTTTTAAATGTGAAAAAAATTGGGCTTTAACTTTGGACTGAGGACGGGAGAAAAAGAAAGAGAAAAACACACCATGCATCCGTTCACAATAAATCAGGAGATGTAAATGTGAATAAAACAAATCTAATGCTCATCAGCTTATGTAACATGAATGAGGCAGAGATGGTAATGTTTAAGGAAAAAAATGGTATACATTATTTTCTACAAGATTGATGGTGACAAATAACGCAATGATGCAGAGTGTATCAGGTATACTGAGTAAGATCCAAATGGACCATAGACGATAAAAGAAGTTGAAACCTTATCCAAAATGGCTTCCCTCTCAGCATACATCAGTTCCCTGACCCTTGCATCCTTAAGTTCCTTTTCATACTTATCCTGAAGAATTCATGAACATGTCAGTAGAAGTTAATGAACATGATGTATAACTCACGATATTACAGTATCTTGATAATTTAATCAATTACCGAACCACCTAGACTTTATAATTCCTGTACTTAACAAAGAAAAAGAAAGAGTTGCCTCTGAACCTTAATTTCTCTGATCTCTGTCATGAAAGAACGAGCATCCAACTCAGCTTGCCTTTCCTCAGCAGCATGTATTGCATGCAAGAAGTCAACAACCAATTTCCCATCGTTTGATATGTAGCCATCATGGATGTCTTCATTTGAGGAACTTGTATACTTCAATATCAGAAATACACAAGAAACCGAAAAACAGATCATTCATCTAACATGAATGATGTTTAAATGTAGTAAAAACAACTATTCTTGTAAACGGTTTCTTTTAACACCAACCTTAATATTTTTCGAGGAAGAGGTAGAAAGTTCTTCAAGTTTGTCACTTAAATAGTAATCATCAAGGAGGGAATTAGCTTTTTGTGTTCCACCATCCTGAACAACCTAGCAAAGTTGCTTCACAAGAAATTGTGAATGATTTACCCAGACAACATTAAACTGCAAATGACACAAGCAAAATTAGAACTTTGAACAGAAACTGTGTTTTACCTCTTGCATGTCTTGAGAGGTGGTTTGCTCCATTGGTACACGCTCAATGTCAATTTCAAAGGGAGTTTTGTCAGCTGAAGTAAGTGTTTGGGCAGGTTCAATCGGCTTGTGTTGTTGCTCATCAAGTTTGGCTTCTGGCTCCTTTAGGTCGACACTCTCCTCAGCTGGTTTACCAGTTATGTCAACAGATGGCATGCTGGTTTGAGGAACAGTGGGCCCATCTTTCCCATCAACAAGATCGACACCATTTGTTGCCTGGAAACTTACATCTTTTTCAGTGCTGATGGAATCTTCTGGAGCACTTAGGTCTAAATGTGTTACAGTATCTTGTTTTACATGGTCTGCACCAGAACTTGATAAGTGTGACTCCTCTGAGCTGTTCTCTTCACTGACCCCCCCTATTATGATGGTCTACAGGTTCTGGTAATTCCTCTCTACTCTTATCACCAAAATGTGCTTTGGTGAACTGACCAATGCTTTCCTGTTGTTTCCCGATATAACTATCAAGAACTCCATTGTAGTAAGCAGCTAACAGAACAGAACCCAATGCAAAACCTCCTGCTAGAATTTTCGGTAAACGACTCTGAGGTTCATGGGCACTGCTGCCAGAATCAAGCTTTTGAGGTCCATTATTCTGAGAACCAGAAAACGCCCTTCTGGAAGAAAGATATGAAGGTGTCTGCATATTGAATCATAAATATTATAATAAAATAGCAACTATATATGAAACCAACTGCGAAGCGTGATAATTGTATCGTCCATATACACAGAGTCCTTGTTAATCACTATTTATTCACTCCCCAAACCTCAGTAGAAATTGTCTTTACCCATCACGACAAGCTTTAGGTGACTAAAAATTACAAAAAACTACCAAAGAAACCCAGCATCTAACGTGTTCTTTTCTTTCTTTTCCATATCAAATAAAGAGATCATCACTTCCCTAATCCCAGTGAACAATCTGAAGCAAATTGAACTTAAATTCCAAAAAATGCATAATGAAAGCATAAAAAAAAATTAATAAATAATCGTCTCGTCATTGTTAACTACATAAATACATCAGTCCATCTATCTACACACATTCAAATATATACTTAAACAACAACAGCAAATCATGCCTGAGTTGTAGCCCGCACTGGAACCCTATTAACTGAACGACTAGATGCAAGCTGTAAAATGGACCTGCAAAAGTTATTGCCCATCAAAAATTTAATAAACAATAATCAAAACCCTCGATTCAAATTAAAACATATAATTTCATAAACCGCAAATACATGCGTATCTATAGGTTTAAATCGCTCCTGTCAATTAAAAAAAAAGATTTCAATCGCTTGTTACCTGCGTAACATTGTGGAAAAGGATTCCGGAATTCAGGTTCTTCGGAGACGATTTATATTTTCCGACGGAGCTAAAATAGAAAGGGTAAGAATTATTAAGGGAAAACCGTCCGACTGTCGTAGGTGGCCAAGCAGAAAACACGCTTTCTTCCTTTGGTAATTTTATGCCACTTCGCGTTGTCTAGGGGCAGAGTTCAGATTCGGTAGTGCTGATTTATTATTCCCTCATTCCCTTTCTTTAAGTAAATTTTACCATTTTTTTTGTCTCAATCTTTAAGTCATATTTTTAAAATTAAAAATATATTTTGTCATTTTATCATGTAAAATACTATTCTCTCTATTTTTAATTAGATGTCGTTTTAGCCTTTTGAAATATTTTTAAAATAGATGTCGTTCTGAGATTTTATCCCCCTTTATCTCATATTTACCCTTAATATGGTAATTTTAAATTTCAAATTTCCTATAAAAATGTTATGTGTATATTTTTTCAGCCAATAGCAATTGTTGTTAAGAATAATTAAATAATATTAATTAAGGTTAATTTTGAAAAAAAAAGTATGTCCTTATTTTGTCTTAAAAACTCCAGAATGACATCTATTAAAAAATGGAGGGAGTAATAAACAATTTTTTTTTACCTTAACACTTTATCACTATTCTCATAAATCATAATGAGCAGTCAAATTTTCTTAAAGAATGGGGACGAATGTAGTATTAGTTTTTATATAAAAAAAATCAATTCAAGTATGAATTTTTTTTTAAATTACCAACTTAAGATTTAAAAGATTTTTCTCATTAAAAAAAAGAAAATTATATTAATTAATACAGCAAAATATAGAAATTATAAATTTGCTACTCACACATTTTAATTAATAAAGCAAAACATTTATAATTTCTAATTATCCAATAATATTTTTATAAAATATACTAAAAATATATGAGTGAGTCTCTTGTGCACCATGCACTCATGCAACTGAATGACTCATTTAAAAAAAATATTTGATTCATTGAATATATTAGACATGTTATGTGGATACATGGGTAAAATTGGGGCGATTGCATGGATCTTAGATCCGTCTGTGGATTATTGCATTAGACTTTATCAAAAAAAAAAAAATATATATATATATATATATATATATATATATATATATATTAAATTCACACAAAATGGAAAAATAAGAATAAAAGGAATAAAAAAATTAACAATGTATATGTTGATAGCTAAAATAACAAGAGATTTGGTGTGGGTTTTCATTAATCAAACAATAAATGTTCAAGATGAATAATGAGTTTGTTATCAAGCATTCAATATAAGCATTAAATGCAAGAGGGAATATGGCAGAATGTGTGCCTCTTTGTATTAATTTTGGTCGTTGTGAATGTCTTTAATGCCCATATTTACAATACATTGGAAAGTGTATCTCACTCGCTATTGGCCTTGTTCGACACATTGAATGGGGAGATCTCCATTTGATGACCGAAATCAAGGAATACATTTAATGCTAAAGATCTCCTGAGAGTCTGAGGCAGCTCGTCCAACTCGCATGATGACATCTAGCAAATCACGAGATCTCCACTGTGAGACTCTGATCACCCCTGTACTTAGGTACTAAACCTGTCAAATTGTCGTTTACTGTTGATATTATTGCCTTGATGAGAAGATTTCCTGCTCCGACTCCGTCAAGCTGTCCTATCACATTAACTTCTGATTGAATTTGCGGCCAGTTGGACGGGGCTCGATTAAGTAATCCTTGGGAAGAAGAAACGACAGGGTGAGCTCGACGTCAAAGACATTGGTCGAACTCATCTTTGATCGAATTGGACGTGCTTGCCATGAAGAATGCGAGCTCACTTAGAATCTTAATTATTGTGGATAGTTCCGCGTGGCCCGAGCTGGGGTGGGCCTCCAGTTCGGCGATCTCCCGAGTTGGGCCAAACTTAATATACTAATACGTCTGTGAGTCAAATTATTATACACACAACATTATATAAATGAGGGTATAAACTATAAGAAGTCAAATATTATTTTAATATTTTTGAGTTTTAAATTGATAGTCACTATTTTTCAAACCCGAAATTGATATTTTTTTATGTTTTAGGTCCTGAATTGTCAGTCCCCTTGTATGGTAAGCTAGACAATTTTGATTCTAAAGCTTTTGAAGTATTTGACAAGGTTTAATTAAGTGGCTATTTGTTGTGTCGACGAACATATAAAGATTTGGGTCGGTGAGTATAAACGAGCTTCACATCCTTGTTTTTGGTGTAGAAGGTATAAAGCTAGTTTTGTATTTTTATACAATTAGGTGGTGTTTATTTTGAATTTGAAATTTAAACTCATTCTAGTTTGGAATTTTGGAAAATGATTTTAAAAAACCATAACTAAAATATTTATAAAATTATTTCTTATTTTTTTCAATATAATTAATTCTTTCTCATTTCAATTTATATATTTAAATCATAATTTATATTATTCAATCATTTCGATCCCACGTAATAATAATATAATAATATAATTTTGTTCAATTTTTTGCAAGTTTGACGAGGATGCAAGTAAGTCATAATGGTAAAATATATTTTTTTATTAAATTATTTAAGTTTAATTTTCATTTTTTTTTTAATATGTCAAAAACAAACTTATATATGTAGATTTCATGGTTGCTTGATACTACTATCTTGCTCAAGGTTAAGGAGGAGTGACATCTGACACCAAGAACGGCGAATATGGGTCACAACAACAAGCAGAAGCAGAGTCGATTCAAGAAAGATAATCACCGTCACACTTCCCATGGATCCTCTCATCAATTCAACAAGTACGCTATCAATTATTCGAACTTAACAACCTTCCACCAATTTTTCAATTTCCCTTTTCTTTTTGTATCATTTTTTTGTGATGTATAATCGGATGGTTTGCAAATTATTCAGGGATGAAGCTAGTGGGTGTTTGCCGAGTGATCCAGGTATGATATGGTGCCACCTTCTACGTTATTAGTTCTTGTGTAGGGTTGTTGACTTGTTGTGCTCTTTTTAAATTATGCACTCAAGGTGTTTGATGAATTGTGCTACAGTTGATGTAGGAAAGGGTCGTTTTGAATTATTGAATCTCATGGATTGTGTTTAACATATGGTTTTTCCTTTCTCGTTTAAATATGATTTTAGCAGCTGAAGAAGAGGAGGAGCAGAAGGGTCCTGCCGTTCAGCTTGCTATGTGGGTATGTGTCCGCTTGTTTAACTGTATAAATATGAATTTGTTTTATCACTTAGAATTGAATAGCCATGAGTCGAATTATGTTTTGTGCATTGCTTTTGCTGTTCTAATTGTTTTGTGCATTCAGGATTTTGGACAATGTGATGCAAAGAGGTGTACGGGGACGCAAGCTTGCAAGATTTAATTTGTTGAAAGAAAGTATCTGTCTGACTTGTTATGCATATCCCTTGTTTGAGATTGTCAGAAAATTTCCATTGAATTTAATTTTGCTACAATATTTTGCAGGAACTTCGGGTCAATTGTAGTTTTGGAGGAGTTGTTTTGAGGTAACTAAACTATGGCTTTCTACTAAATACTCTTGGATGATTTCACCTTCTTATCTGATATTAAATCTTGTTTTGTGATGTTCATAGATATATGATATACAAAGTAAAAGGAGGAAAATATTTGTTATCTTTCTTTTGTGACTGTAGGCAGATAGTATCTGCATCCTACTAATCTATTTAACAATTTAGTATCTGTAATGGGAAGTATGAACATAAAGCAATACACGGTGTTGAAAGCTTCCTCTCCAGTCACCTGTACAGCAATCAGATTTATGAGCTTTATATTGAACGTATGTCTTATATATTTAAATGTACATAAAGTGATACAATTTTGGACAAGGCAGTTAACTTTATGAAAATGCTAACTAATATTAGGTGATGCAGTGAAAACACCTATGTATCATGTGGTTTTGTCATATGTTTCATGTTGAAAAGGATAATGAGAATTGTAACCTACCTAAAATTTACTGTTGAATGTTTTGTTCCGACATATAAATTTGATATTTATTCTACAAATCTTGATCTGCCAGTTTACTTGTGGCATTGTTTAATTGGTACTACCTAGTCTTGCTTGTTATATTCTTTATAACTTTAGCAGAGAATTAAAGGATTATATATTTATTTGAGTTGATCCTCATGCAAATGTTCCTGCTAATCTATTGTTTTACTGGTTTGTTTCGTTTCATTTGCTATCTGGGATACATACGATTGAGATACTAACAGTACTATTCATGTTACAGTC
This sequence comes from Stenogyne calaminthoides, assembly GCA_037126765.1. NCBI lineage: Eukaryota > Viridiplantae > Streptophyta > Magnoliopsida > Lamiales > Lamiaceae > Stenogyne > Stenogyne calaminthoides. Next base: position 44,137,694 of record JBBCBC010000002.1, read on the forward strand.
CCACTGGAACTCAATGTGTTTCCCAAGAGGATCTTGAATTGATCAAACGAAGAGGTCTAGCTGTTGTTGATTGCTCTTGGGCACGTCTGGAGGATGTGCCTTTCACCAAGCTGCGCTGTGTCGCCCCTCGTCTTTGTATGGATTTTAAAGTATTTTGATTATTTGTAATAACTTGGAGTTTCTTTAATATAATGAGTTGAATCCATCAATATACTCATGATTTAGTTTGCACATTAACTAAGGAATCCATCAATATAATGAGTTTCTATGCTGCATTTAATCTGAATGCTTCAACGTGTGTGTGATTTCAAAGATTCTTCAACATACATACCTCAGAAATTGAATGAACTGAACTCCACAGAGATTGAATTCCTAATTGTTGACCTATGGGGCTTTATTTATTTGATTAGACTCATTTCATGTAAGTTGAATTGCAGTACCTTGGTTGGTAGCAGCAAATCCAGTAAATTATGGTCGGCCTTGTCAGCTCTCCTGTGTTGAGGCACTAGCTGCAGCTTTGATTATATGGTACTAAAACTCCCCCTTTACGCATCATGTCTTCCTTTCTACAGTTACTGTTAGTTGAATACTCTCCAGGAAAGAATGCAAGCAGTTAATCTACAAACTAACATAATTCGGAGTTACAAAAACTTTCCTTCTTTCCAATTACAAGCTTACAGCTTCAATTCAGTAACTACGTTTGTGTTCTTCATTACATATTGCTCATTTTTTAAGTATTCAACTGGTCTTAGTTTCCTTTTTAGTAAATTGTTAATTACTACTTAATTGAAATGCATAGTGACTGCGTACACCAAATCCAGCATTTTTCCTATTCTTGGCTTATTCTATGCTGGTTAACAACTTACTACAACAAACTTGAGATTATATATATATATTCCATTGTTTGCTTTGAACAGTGGTGAAGAAGAAACTGGAAATCTATTGCTTAGCAAATTCAAGTGGGGCCACGCTTTCTTGTCCCTGAACAGGTAATTACGGTCTACCCTTCTTGTTAGGAAGGTTAGACAGCGCAATTCAATATCTGAAGCTAATAAGCTCTTTCCAACTGTTTTTACAAAATGAACCGCTGGCATTAAATACAGGGAACTTCTTAAGGCATATTCTAAATGTAAGAATGGCGCTGATATGATTGTAGTCCAAAATGAGTGGCTTTCGCAGCAAACCTCACAAAAGCCTGATGACTTCAGTCAAAGAAAAGGTAATCCTACTTTGATTTTCTTTCCCACGCTTTTTAGAACAACAAAACCATGCTCTGAAAGAGGAAAGATTTAGTAATAATGAGTATTATCGCATTACAGGAGACCTTTCTGAGTCTAAAAACGATGACAACGATGGGTCTTGCAGCAGTGATGAAGATGGGCTGCCTCCACTTGAAAGAAACATGAATCACTTATACTTGGAGGAAAGTGAAGAAGAAAGTGATTGAACCACTCTGTTTCTTCAGATAGTGTCGTCAAGAGGAACGAATATGACCGATAGTTCGTCCAGCAAGAACCATCCGTGGAGCTTGCTTGATTCGTACCTATGCCTAATAAATCAGCTCAGAGATAATGATTTGGTGTCCTTCTATAGCTTCTAGTATTTCCTTTGCTCTTTGTTAGTCCTTTTCGATTTTGAAATTTTGATCCCCAGTTTTTTCATGATTAATTGTATTATTCATTTGTTTAGGTTTTCCATGTCCTCTTTTTTCCTTTTATTACACAATGGAATATGAATAAACGTGGTCTTTTTCTTTTTCCTCCCATCTTTTTATTTCTGTACCTATTTGTTCCCTTTAATTACTCTTCACCCTTCTATATGTGCAAATGTTGCTAGTTGATGTACATGCCAAATTTTAGAATTCAATGTTGGGATAAAATTATTTTTGGTCAATCAATTTTACATTTTCTTAGATTTAATCACCCATTTTTACTCACTTTCAAAATTGGTCACTCAAGTTCATTTTTTCTCTCAAAATTGATCCTGTCGTTAGTTGATCCATCTTTGACTGACTGAACAAATGAGAAAAAACGTGAATTCAGTCCATAGTATCAAAAAAACCTCCAAAATTAAAATTTCAGACTCTCTTTCCCCAATTTTTCACGAACCTTAATTTCCCCTATTTAGTGGTTCAATAGTTCATAGGCATAATTATATTCTATATATTTTATATCATAGCTGCATAATTTCCTTCCTGCACAAGAAGACAATGAAGAAGAAGAGGGAAACTGAGCAACTAAGCAATAATCGAAGGTTTACCGTATTTGGGTGCAGACCCAAGTTTTTCCCTTCTCGCCATTAATTTGAACTGAAGATGCAACAATCGAAATCACCCAAAATCTCTTGAAAAATAGAAGCCCAAACTCAATATTACTTATTTGTTTGTCATAGGAACTTTGATTGGAGAGAAATTCAAGAGAAATTGTAGAAATTAGGGTTTGTGAAAAATTGGGGAAAGAGAGACTGAAGTTTCGATTTTGGGGGTGTTTTTTTGAAAGTGTGGATTGAATTCACGTTTTTTCCCGTTGGTTCTGTCAATCAAAGACGGTCAACTGACGATAGGACCACTTTTGAAGGAAAAAATGAACTTGGGTGACCAATTTAAAAAAAAAAAAAAACTTGAGTGATCAAAAATGAATTTTTCCCATTCAATGTTTCACCACAATATTACCTTTTATTTAACTAACTTTTTCATCTATTGTATGGATCAATCTTTCTTTCCAACAATCCTTTCAATTAACAAAAAAACTTTCTTTCTAACAAGCATGTTAAATTACAATAAGCCAATCCATACAAATATTTATTTTTTCTAATCGTCCAAAACATAAATTTAAGAATTTCAAACCATTGATTCACACATACTCCAAAATGTTCCGAACATACCCCTGGTAATCTGGATGACCCTAGATTCATGAGTTTGTTTATTGATAATTGAACCACACCATTATGCATCACTTTACAACGCAATTGTGTACAATATACTAATATTTTTTTTAATAAAAACAAATAATACTGATAAGTTCATACTTTTTAGTTTAAAAATACGCATGAATACAACACAATTGTGTACAATATACTAATATTTTTTTTTAGTAAAAACGATTATATTGATAAGTTCATACTTTTTAATTTAAAAATACACATGAATTGTAAGGTATACCCAGTTTTTTTGTCTAATTTATTTACTTCTTTTTTATTTTTTATTTTTTTTAAGTTAAGAGTTTGGATACCCCTCACAAATAAAAATCTAAAATAGTAATAGTAAAATTCCGCACGATTTTACTAGTATTGTATTCAGACCTAGGAGTATCACTTATCGTATTGAAAAATATCGAATTTTATCGAAATTTTCATATCATACCGAAAAATTTCGATATGATAACGATATGAAAAATAAAAAGTTTTGGTATTTACTATTTGGGGGAGTTACTAATAGGTACCATTTATAAGACACTATTACTCTTAGGTACTACATATTTTAAGTGTTACTCATAGGTACAAAAATTGTGTATGAAATACTTAAATACCCTTAACCACATTTTGACATATTTGAATTTTAATTTCCGTGCATTTACTTTACTCCATAATTGATTGAAACCCAAATTTGCACACCCAATTGAAATCTCTCCCCCCTGATTATGAATCATTAAAAAATCACGCAGCTCTTTGATGATTTTCAAAAAAATTATCTGTTTAATCATCTGTTTAATTAATTTTCAAAAAAATTACGTATTTGTTTATATATTAAATTGTACATTCTTAACTATTTTGCACATCCCGTGAAAATAAAAAATCTGCACACCTGAATTTTTTTTAATCATCTATCATTTTATTTAAGAGTGCTACTAAACACACCCCAAAATCTTCTAAACACACCCCATAATTTTAAAAACAAAAATAGATATATGTAAAATGACTAAGTTACCCTATATAAATATGGGGTATCATTTGTCTTTTAAGTTAATTTAGTTTATTTTGATTTTAGTCCTTTAAATTTCTTTCACTTCAAAAAAGTTCATTATTTTTTGTCAATTTTTTTTATTATTTATACATGAAAAAATAATTGAAATTTTTAAAAAAAATTAAATTAAAATCTAAAAATAATTAAAAAAAACTATATCTCTAAAATAACTAAATTAAAATAATAATATAAAATAAGGAAAGAAATTAAATTAAAATTAAAAAATATAATAAAAATCAATTTAAAAATCGACAAGAATAAGTAAAATTAAAAACAAATTAAAATTATATAAAATATTAAAAAAATAAAAAAAATAAATTTAATTTAATTAAATAATTTTTCCAGATTTTGTTTAGATTTACTGATTTTTTTTATTTAATTATTTATTAGATTAGTTTATTTTTTTAATATTTTACAGATTTTATTTTACGTTTTCAATTTTTTTTTTAATTTAGTTGATTTTTTCATTTTTTTATTTATATTTAGCTTTTTTATAATTTTGAAGATTTTTTTAATTAATTTTTTGCATTTATATATGTTTGAAAAAAAAAAAATAGTTTCTTTTTTTACGACGATTACGCCCTTTACTACTTTACCGGGGGCAATATCTCTTCTCGGCGGCGATTCGCGATGATTACGCCCTACCACTCTTCGCCGGGTAATATCTCTTGCTTTCCGGCGACGATTATGCCCCTCTTTTTCGGGGTAATACCGCTTTCGGCGACGATTATGCCTCTTCTCTACAAGAAGTTATCGCATTCTCGGCGACGATTATGCCGCTTTCTTTCCAAGAAGCTATCTGCATAGTCGTTTTGGTTGATGAATATTATGTGGCTAAATTGGTAACAACTCACAAACAAAACATATACGTGTAAAATAAACAGTAAATAAGATGAATTTGTTGACCGAGTTAAATAAGAAATGACTACTCTGGGGCATACCAAGCGGGATATAGTATTACGAGCTTTACGTCGACAGTTCTTGATACATCTTATGAAAATGAATCGATGCAGATTAGCAAATGAGTTCTAGGGTTTTCGTATATGTGAATAAACACTCTAATTTTTTCGGTTCCTCACCTCTACAAGGGATTTTTGTAGAAATTTACTTTTTCCGGGATTATTTTTCTAACCTTCTTTCTTCTTTTTTTTTCTTCCTTTTATAGCACTTGGCAAGCATGAGTCGGATTGGTATAGCATGTCTTTGGATTGGTATAGCATGTCTGCCGAGTCTTTTGGATCATCAAGAACTCGGTGGTGTTGTTGGCGTTTCGACTTCATCTTCAGATCGATCTTTGTACTAGCTTAAATGCATGCAGGACGCTCTTTTGATCATCAAATTAATCTTTTGTTCGGTTGGACTTTTTTTGTTCGCCCCTTTAATCATGTCGGCTTTTTTATTGTCGGTTTTATATTGAAAATTGTCCTCCTCGAAAACACCGATTCTCGGGATATTTGGGTCTTGGGATATTTGAGTCGCCGAGCACTCGACCCTTTAGGATGTCTCGAGTTCTTCAGAGATCTGAGTTGAACATACCGACTGGCTCTTTTAACTCCTTCTTTTTCGATCCGAGTAAGCGGATCGTTTGTTGATAGTAGGTGGCCGAAGCAATTCCGATCGGTTGGCGAACAAAAAGTAACTCATCCACGGGCATGATTATTATATTCGAATATTACGCGTGTCATTTTTCTTTGATGATCGATTAATCCCGATTTATTATATCGAACACAACAATACAATTGTCATGAGTCATTTTGGTTGATGAATATTATGTGGCTAATTTGATTACAACTTCAAAACAAAACATATCGTGTAAAATAAACAATAAATAAGATGAATTTGTTGACCCGGGTTAAAAGAAATGACTACTCCGGGGGCATACCAAGCCGGGATATAGTATTACGAGCTTTACACGTACAATTCTTGATACATCTTATGAAGATGAATCGATCTGATTAGGAAATGAGTTCTAGGGTTTCGTATATGTGAATAAACACTCTAATTTTTAGGTTCCTCACCTCTCAAGGATTTTTGTAGGCTACTTTTTAGGATTATTTTACGAACCTTCCTCTTCTTCTTTTTTTTCTTCCTTTTTATAGACTTGGCATGAAATTTGGATTGGTATAGCATGTCTTTGGATTGGTATAGCATGTCTTTGGAGTCTTTGGATCATCAAGAACTCGATTGGTGTTGCCACATTTTCGACTTCATCTTTAGATCGATCTTTGTACTAGCTTAAATGTCGTAGGGGACGCTCTTTTGATCGTCAAATTAATCTTTTTGTTCGGTTGGACTTTTTGTTCGCCCCCTTTAATCATGTCGATTTTATTGTCGGTTTTATATTGAAAAATTGTCCTCCTCGAGCACAACGATTCCTCGGGATATTTGGGTCTTGGGATATTTGGCGTCGAGCACTCTAACCCTTTAGGATGTCCGAGTTCTTGAGGAGATCGAGTTGAACCTCTTGACACAGCTCTTTTAACTCCTTCTTTCCGTCCGAGTAGCGGATCGTTTGTTCGGTGGTGGCCGAAACAATTGATCGGTTGGCGAACAAAAAGTAACTCATCCACGGGCATGATTATTATATTCGAATATTACACGCGTGTCATTTCTTTGATGATCGATTAATCACGATTTATTATATCGAACACAACAATACCCCCAGTAAGATTCGCTTTTGTATTCTACATGGGGCATTTATTAAATCTCGATTGGGCCATGTTTGGCATCGACGAATTCCTTATTTGGATCTTTGAATTTGTACCGATGTCCATATAAACCATATTTCTCCGCCTTAAACTTTTTCTCTTTTCTCCTCTTTCTTTTTATTGTCTTAGCGTTCGAAAGTTTCGGTGAAGGCTTCATTGTTCGTGAAGAAATTCATTAGGGTAACATTGCATTCTTCTTCTATTTTGTAATTATGGCCTCTTGCTTTCAATTCCTCTGTTCAATCCGACCATCATAGTTCCCTTCGCCTTCCCTATTAGTAGAATCCCGTAATAATGTAAGTACATCGAGGCAAATGCCTCGAATTGAGGATTCCGTTGGCAATTTCGGCAACCATTTACCGATTCTTTCTTCCGACTCGATAAAGCCCAAAGCGGAGTGGGATAGGGGATTTGACGTAATGATTAAATCGGGACGATTTCGATTATGATTCTTCGCCCCAAATTCAAACTAGGTCTAGAAATTTATTGATAATGTTGATGTGAAGCGTAAAATCTTTTCTTTTGTGGGAATTTTTTGCAACTATAAATTTAGCCGAATCGAACATAGGTGTAGATGGTGGGCAAAACTCCGAACTTGGTATACTGTTGGTGTCCTCACGATCCAACATATAAGCGAAGCAATGCTCGTTATAATTTTGGTTTACCCGAACAACCTCATAGGATTAGTGTAGAGAACGAGTACCCAACGAAAGCAAAATAGCGAGCATAATTGATGTAGATATGCTCATTTCATTGCATAAATTTATGAAACCCCCAAGGATGTCTTTTTCTCGGGCACCGGGTCCGATGGTGGGTGACCAACCCCACGAGGGTTGTGTCGCGATGAATTTGGACACCATGGAGGCTGCCTTCGATTTCCTCTCCATCCAAGCAATCACCCGTTTGCTCGTGGAGTGGAATATCACCATTCTGCAATTTTAAACCGAATAGATGGCATATGATTATGAGTTTTTGACTTTGTTCGGCAAAATAAAGCCAAGGTATTATCTTTCGGCGGTGAACTTGCTCGGTTAGTGCACTTGACTCGTCCCGAAGGGGCTTAACACGGATGGTTGTTTATGCAAGCTAACGCCAAGTGCAAAATTATCGAGGATGTGCGAACAAAATCGATGTTGGAAAAGAAGTTACGGTTCGTGGGGGCAATTGGAAAAGCCCGGCCTGGAAGCGAGCAAATGCTCGCTTGGACATCCCAATTGACTTGGAGTGTACAAAGTAAGTGATTTTTGTATCTTTCATTCTTCAATTTGAACCGATTTTTAACTCACTTTTTATTTTGGGGATTCTAGGCTGCTGACGGATAAGGAGACAAACGGCGGCTACTTTGGCGTTTGGCGGATGATTGATCTGGAATCTCATTCGAGAAAGATCTGTGATAACTTTGAACACCGCTTAGAAACGAGAGAAAGAAATGAGGTTTGTTCGTGCCTCCTCATCATCTTGTTCTTTGTTGATCCTTGGTAAGGATTATCTTTTGTTTTTGTATAAGTCTTGTGTCTTTTTGTTCATTGTTACCCATTGATTACGATTTCATTTTATTTATAGCTTTTTAAATTTGTGACCATCGATGTGAGTACATCCAACACACCGAGATGGCTCGAAAAAAAACCCTGAGAACTTCTTTCGGATTCGGTGGAGGCTTCAGAGGCTCGAATAATGTAGAGGGGAGGCGGCGGGGCAAACGACCCTCATCCGGTCTGGAGAATCAAGTCGAGAACCTGAGAGGGGCTCCAGATTCGGTGAACATGGGAAATTTGGCGAACAAACTCCACCACGAAAAAGACCAAGGGTGGAGATCGGTGAGCAGGGGCCAAGCGAGCGGGGCTGAAGCGAGCGGGGCGAGCGAGCAAACTCGGACAAGACCGATCTTGCGTCCGGGTCGACTCGGACCCTACCGTCGAGGCGTCGAGGCGGCCGCCTCTGTTGTTGGTCCCATTTCGCAGATTGTCGAAATGGAAGTTGGCACATCTTCTCCTCCTCCAGCTGGACCCCGATCATGGACTCCGTTAGACCCTGAGCTCCGATCTCCCGAAGATAAATCATTCCTGGGATGGGATCCATTTCGCGTGGCGGGTACATTTTTGCTTTCGCTCTGTTCTTTGCTTTGGTTTTCGGGTCGATATCTCTATACTCACTTGGCCTGAATATATATATCTTTGTAGGTTGAGCGGGGTTGTCGCCCTTAATGCCCAACCTAAAGAATTACTTTTGCTCGCCGAGTGTTCGCAAAGTTCCAGGCGTGCCGGAGCATGTTCAAAAAGCTTGCCAGACTCCTGTTCGAGCGTGGACTACTGATCTGGAGGAGTCTACTACGGGTCCCACCCCCTTGGAAAATATCGTTTGGAAATTTGGTGCTTGAGGCCAATCTATGGTTATTTCTTGAGAAAGCTTATGCTCAATCCGCTAACATCCAAGCCAATTATTTGGCTTTGATTAGAACTTTGAAGATAAAGTGATCGATTCAAGCTTGGTCCGGGATGAACGAAATTGGCTCAGAGCAAAGCTTTTTCAAGCACAAGTTAGCGCCAAGCGGCTCAGGAGGATGCTCGCCGATTTCAAGAGAATGCTCGCCTAGCTCAAGAGGATGCTCGTCAAACAAGAGAGGCACTGAATCTGTCTCAGGAGGAGGTGATCAATATACGAAGGGCTCAAGAAGAAATGAATGTTGAGCCGTAAACTCCATTTGGTGTTGAAAAAAATGGAAAGTGAGAGGGACGACTTGGCCAACAAATTTCATCATTCTTTGAAGAGACTAATACTCATTTAGGCCTCGAAAAAACTCAAAATTTGCATGATGGCCAGTATATTGACTCCATGTCCAACTTCCAGATATATTTGCGCTTTTTTGCCGATCTTTATTCGATCTGACCGCCACATACTCAACATCGAGCAAATTGCCCCTCTCATATCCAAATTTTCAAAGAAGACACAGGTTGATAACCCTCCGGATCGCAACCTCCCAATGTCGGATTTGAATAGTGCGTGTGACTTTAAGATTCTTCCGAAGGGATCAAAATTGACGATCCGATTACGGATGAAGAGGAGAACTCGGACATTATTGTTCTTGAGGTTGCCGATCAAAATCTTCACTGTTGAATGCGGGACCAATCAGTGCAGGGACGAGCAAGAACCTCACGCAACCGAGCAAAATCGCCTCCCAAATGAAAGCATCGATACTGGACATTCGAAAGTCGTTGAGGGGACCGAACATAATGTGTTTGACATTTCTTCCGTCTACCCCCAATTTTGACTTTGCACCTTGATGTCTTTTTTTTTCTTTGTAAAACTTGTGTAACTTTTTGTCTTCTTCACTTTTTAGTTCGAACAATATATCTTTAACTTTGTTTCTTGTTGATACTTTTTTCTTTTTGTCAGAACATTTTTTCAATTGAGCGAATGGATTACATCTTCAATCTGCTTCTCTAACTTTGTTTGTTGAGGATGAATGTTGATACTTGTGTTGCTTGATATTTGCTTTGTTGCTTTGCGTTCGCTTTATTGCTTTCCGCTTTTTGCCCCTTTTTCTTACGAATGAATTAGAACATTGGGTTTTGCCTATGCCCGCTCCCGACTTCTTTTCGGTTTTGATTGTCTTATTGAGCGTTGTAATCGGTTGATCGTCTTATTTAGATCGACCGGATGGGTTACTTTATGATGAACCCCCCTTTCTTTGTCTTGCGATCGTCTTATTTAGGTGCTATCACTTCATTTCGGGCCGTCTTATTTAAATTGCGACCAACTTTTCGTCACCCATTTCGTCTACGGGTATCTGTAAAACTACTAGTCGTCTTATCATTGCGGCGTACCCATTACTCGCTTTTTTCTTGCGGGAATCGAGAATCTGAACTCGTTAAATCGGTGTGAACATAGACACAGGCTCGTTTGTCTTTGTTCGGTCGTCCCGCTTAGGTGCGACCTCAAATAGCCTGAACTAGAAACTCTTTTAGCGAACAAAAGTACATATATCTTTCTTTTTTCTTTTTGCAACACTTTGTATTCTATTACATCGTTCATAGTGAAGAAAGACTATCTATTACACAACTATTGTTATCGGACGAGGGGTTTTGAATCTAAACCTTGTCTTGAGTAGACCTGAATCGGGCCTCACCTTGTCCATGGAATTGATGTTGACAAGGATGTGGCACATCAGTCGTCTACCCTTTTTCTTTGTAACATGCTCGGGCGTGACCAAGATAACCACAACTTGTCCGGGGAGGGACAAAAGTTTATCTTTGGCGGAGAGCCTCAAACGCCCAAACGCCGATGGTCTAGACCCTTGAGGTCGTTTCGTCATCCGAACGTATCATCGGCAATAATAGGCGACAGGGTCCAGGAAAGAGACATCCAATAGAGATGCCCGCAACATTCAGATCTTCAAAAGCATCCAGATACCAAAAAAAAATCGGCGGGAACAAAGTTGTCTATCCATCACCGATTGGGTAGTCAGGACAAACTTGGAGGGGACTGCCCCATCACGAGCATGATCCACGAGATCCTCATGATGGGAAACAGCCCCAATCTAAGTCTATCAGTCCCACAAAATTTGCGGAAATGCAAAAAGCCATCGAGGGATTACAGGCCGATCTGGCCGCGACTAAGGGCCACCCTCGAACGAGCACCGTACCTTGCTCGCCATTATCACCAGCGATCATGGCGGCCGAAGTACAAGAGAAAGTCGCAAAGACCCGACCGCCAATTCCCATTTTCGATGCTGAGTCGGATCCTCATGTCCATCTCAAAGAAATATTCGGAGACTTTATGATCGCGATAGGGCTACAGACGCCGACGAATGCCGGTCATTCCCCATGACTTTGGGTGATCGGGCACATAGGTGGTTTACAACTTTACCCGCAAGGCCCATCACGTCTTTCGCACAAATGGGGCGGCAATTTTGTCCCACTTTTCATCCATGTCTTGCTCGCCAAGGCCAAACAAAGGTTGGCGACTTTTCCCAACTAAAAGGTGAGTCCGTCGATCATACATAGAAAGATTTGATAAATGTTTGTATGATGGAGCCCCAGTTGAAGAGGATGCTAAGATCCTCGCGGTGGTCGGAGGCCTGACTTTAAATACAGACATGTGGAAGGCCATGCATCAAGATTGGCCGAACTCATACTCAGAGTTTAGAGAGCGAGCAGCTAAAATCATAGCCATGCAAGATTTGCTCGCACAATCACAATTGAGACAGGAGCCTATCGCTAGGAAAGTTTTCGAAAAGAAAACGACGAATGAAGGGGGGTACAGACCCCCAGCCTCCTTCAAACCTTTTGAAGAAAGAGCAGAAGCAAATGCCCTACGAAGTCTCTTGGGCGTTTCGGCAGAAACTATCTTTAATCAAATTAAAGATCGGGACATGTTGGACAGGCCAAGAAGAATTGTAATGGATAAGCGTCGACTTAACGCTTCCAAATACTGTAATTATCACGAGTACATCGGGCACAATACAGAAAATTGTCGTGATTTACTCCGCCAACTTTGGTGTTTATATGAAGAGAATCGCTTTCCCGATTCTTAAAAAGCTCGCGAACGAGGGGGATTCGCAAACGTAAAAAAAGAAGATCGAAGGGGAAAGCGAAGGCCGAACAAACATTTGTGGTGATCCAGAAGAATCACGTAAGAGATCCGAAACGTCAAAAGAGGGCCTCTCTTGTGGGAAGAGGTCGAGAAAGCCAAGAAATCCACATGATCGCCCCGAATATGCTCGCGTGGGTGGATGTTACCAGCGCCAACGTTATCTAACAGACGCAAAAAGAGATGGAGATGCGTGCCATACGAGAACATCCATCGGTGAAAGGTGGCGAGCACATCATCCGATTCCCCACCTACACACCAAATCATTTTCTCGGAGGGCGATCTCGGCGGAATTATAACTCCCCACAATGACTCCTTAACCATCGGTGCTCGTCTCTTGGGTTGAAGGTACATCGCCTCTTAGTTGATCTTTGGAGCTTATGCGAACATTTTGTTCGTCAATACCCTTCGCCGGATGGAAAAACAAGTTGGGGATTTGAGCGGTTTATATTGAACCATGTAATCATACTATAATGGGTTTTGGGGAATCAGAATCGACCCTATGGTATGATTAGGTTAGGAGTCGAGCTAGAATCAACTTTGAATTCGGACATTAGGCTTAACTAGAATGTTAGATTTTGTAATCGTCGATGTTCGATCCACTTATAACGGGTTTCTAGGTCGCCTTTTATTCAAGAATTCAAAAGCGGCTGTTCTAATGTATTACTTTTGTGTTAAATTTCCAACACAAGATGGAGCAGTAGCGTAAAAGGAGATCGGAAGAAAGCTCGAGATTGTTTGCTATCGTGTGTACCGGAAAACAAAGCATAAATCAATATGATGGAGCGAACACGGGAGATTGATAAGCCTGGCCAATGAGCAAATATCTCACCGAAAGATCTTCCGACGAACATAAGTTCGACGAGCATAACCATTCGCGTCTGCGAAACCACGTATATGAACATAAACCGGGAGACAACTAATTCCCCGATCTCCTAGATCAAATGAATATTGATCGGTAAGCGAGCAATCGGACCTAGAGCCTCGCGATAGGTTTTGAACCCATGGAGGTTGATGATGAGCCGGGGTCCATCCAAGACCCCGGTGGAAGCAAAAAAAAAAGCGACCACCCGTTGAGCAATCGGAGCCAATCAAGTCGACCAAATGGACTGAAGTTAGAAGTGTTCGTTGGTTGAAATTACCGAACCAATCGAGCGAAATAATTACTTACCTTCAAGCAAATTTAGATGTGTTCGCATGGTCACACGAGGACATGGTTGGAATAGATCGAGCATGCCCGCGGCTCCCTCAACCTTGATCCAATACAAGCTCGGTTGTCCAAAAACGCAGAAAGTTTAGTCCGGAAAAATATGCGGCGATGAATAATGAAATCAAAAAGTTCGCCGACAACAAATCGATCCGAGAGCGGGCCATGAACTCATGACATTTATGGATGCGTTCGTTGGTTATCACCAAATACCGATGCATCTGGACGATCAAAAAGCGTCCCTCTGCAGACGAAGTTTAGTACAAAGATCGATCTAGAAGATGAAGTCGTAAAACGCGGCAACACCACCGAGTTCTTGCATGATCCAAAGACTCAAAGACATGCTATACCAATCCAAAGACATGCTATACCAATCCAAATCATGCTTGCCTTAGGAAGTCTTTATAAAAGGAAGAAAAAAAAAAAGAAGAGGAAGGTTGAGGAAAATAATCCGGAAAAAGTAGCCTACAAAAAAATCCCTAGAGAGGTGAGGAACCGAAAAATTAAAGTGTTTATTCACATATACGAGAAACCCTAGAACTCATTTGCTAATCAAGATCGATTCATCTTCATAAGATGTATCAAGAACTATGACGATGTAAAGCTCGTAATACTATATATCCGGCTTGGTATGCCCAGCAGTAGTCATTTCTTGACGAACTGGGTCATAAATTCATCTTATTTACTGTTTATTTTACACGTATATGTTTTGTTTGCGAGTTGTAATCAAATTAGCCACATAATATTCATCAACCAAAACGACTCGCGACAATTGGCGCCAATTGTTGCGAGTCGTTTTTTATGGAGAGTATTATGTGGCTAAATTGGTAACAACTCACAAACAAAATGATTAATCGAACAAGAACACTGCGGGAAGAACCGTAGTTCTTCCCTGAAATGTGGGTGTAGGTATATAAGTGGAATGAGGGAAACATTCCAGTGTGTGTCCCTTTACAATGAACTGTGAGGTCTTTTATATAAAGAGGACCAGCACGACAAATCAATAAGCACGACAAGTCGTTAAGCACGACAAATCGATAAGCACGACAAGTCGTTAAACGAAATCGATAAGCACAACAAGTCATGTGCATAAAGCATGACAAAACATATGCGTAAGCCGCGATAAATCGCGTGGTCTCTACAATCTTTGGTCTCGGTGGGACTCTTTGAAATCGATAATTCATCCTGCTGACGTGTGATAAATCTGGTGATGCTGACGTGTGATATATCTGAGCACAACAAATCTAACAACAAATCATGCATATAAATAATTCACGTAAATTCTACGCATGCGGAATTTCTACGAGTTTACGTGAACGTACCTCTTCGGATGACAATGGTCTTGTTGATTAGACACACCAAAAGAACTTCCCAAGTATTCCCTTAATCCTTGCTCGACTATCCGGTGGTAGGACGCTTGCGAACAATTAACAAAAGGAAAATAAACTTTGTTGCACCACCTTTGTGGATTTACTAATTTTTCCAGCACATGTAATTGTACTTGGGAATGAAAGAATCATCCCCTATTTATAGAGTAGTGGTGGTCGAAATTTTGGGGCAAAAACAATGTGGGAAAATCTTTTCTTGATCTTCAAGAAATCTTGAATATATCTCCTATATTATTTTTCCCATAATTATAATATTCCACAAAATCCCACCTCCTCTTTGTTATGGAGTATTTTCGAAAAATATAGGGCAAGAATCCAAGATTTGGATCTTCTTAATTTTATGAGATATTCTTGTATTTCAAGAAATACATATCTTCCATAATATCTTTTCAAGAAAATCAAGAAAATCTTTCTTTCCCATAATTATCAAAAATTTCGAAAATTGCTCTATGGATAACCAAGTGGGAGATTTCTTGAATTTAATGAGATAATCTTGTATTCCAAGAATACATATCTTCATTCCATAACAAAATTCAAATAAAATCTTTCTCCCCTTTTAATCCATAATTTTCGAATTCATGGAAAAATAAGGCAACAATATTTATTTTATTTTAAACACCTTTTTCAGTTATTGGACTATATGTTGGGCTACTTAGGGAGCCTTTAGGAGAATTAAGATTGGACCTTCAAATGGATCTTGAATTATCAATATTGAGCCACAATATTATTCAAGCCCATAAATATTAATTAATCTCACTACATAATTAATATTGCACTATCCATCTTAACCTATATTACAGTCAATATGGCTCCCGGTTATTATTTCCCTTGTTTAAGATTATCTAGCCCATTAATTAATTCAAGCCACTGAAATAGCTTTCCATTAATTAATATCTTTTGTCCTTGGTTAAGGAACGATTCAACATTATTATCCATACCGGAAATTAGTTCCACTTGCAAGATTTGGTATGATAAAGCTTATGAACCTCCCAAGGGGGCAAATCGAACAAGCGTACTTGCACACGATTCTCCGTATTAAATCTTAGCAATCACATGTGACCAATAATATTGCCCAAGATAAAAGTATTGAATCTCGTTGATTCTCTACCCATGATAAGTCAAAGCAATAGTTACCAATCACACGTGATCCTATTTAAGGAACGAAGATTAAGAAATAACGAATCACTGAGGTCTAATTCTTCCTTGTTCAGTTCTGAAGAATTTGTCCTCCTGTATGTCCTATTCAGTGCATCAGTCATGCACTAGTATAATCTCTTGGTCAAGACAAGCCAATCCGAGCCTTACATTTCAACCTTTCACGATGGATTGTTCATTTCCATCTAGGTCGTGAATGGTGTACTTTTAGTTACAATGGACTGTTAATTTAATCTTCTGTGATCTGGTATCACTAAATTAACTACAATATAACACGTACGATTTATTAAACAGTTATGCAGTAAATATATGAAACATTCGATGATATTTAAAGCATCAGTGATAAACAATTTATTTCAGTAAATAAGTCCGAAATTCAGTTTTTGATTATACAAAGTAAAAGCATACTTTCCAGTATAATCCCAACACTATTCATTTTGATTCTCCTACTGATGAAGTTACTATGGTTGAGGTACAACTAACCCTGGATGTTATTTCTGGAAATGAAAGTGTTACTACAATGAGGGTCTTTGGGGAGTACAACCAGCAACAACTCCAAATTTTGATTGATACTGGTAGTACTCTGAGTTTTATTCAATCTGCTACTGCCAAGAGATTGAAATGCCCATTAACTCCTGCTGACCCTCTCTTGGTGAGAGTGGCCAATGGTGAAAGAGTAGTCAGTGCTAAGGAAGTCAATCCTTTCTGTTGGAAAATTCAGGGCCATGATTTTTCCTATCCCTTGAGAGTCCTAGAGAATGTGGGTTGTGATCTTATTTTGGGGGGTGATTGGCTTAAGTCTTGCACTCCTATTGAGTTTGACTATCATCTAATGACTTTCACTGTTACTGTTATGGGCAAGAGAATCAAGCTTCAAGCTCTCACTTCTACTGCTGCTTGTAGTCTGATTTCAGATTTCAACTTATTCACCATGTATCATGGTGACTTGAGGCTGGGGGAAGATGAGATGTTTCTAATCTACCCATCTCTATGTTACATTTCGGGAGTGTGATTCTACCTTATCTCAGTTATTAGCTAATTTCCGGGATTTGTTTGAGGAACCCTCAGAGTTGCCACCTGAGAGAGGGGTGGAACACCAAATCATCCTCAAACCTGGGAGTTTACCCAAGCAACAATACCCATATAGAACCTCCCACACTCATAAGGAAGAAATTTAGAAAATTATTAAGGATCTCTTACAATCTGGTATGATCAAGGATAGTAAGAGCCCCTTTGCTTCTCCTGTCATTTTGGTGAAAAATAAAGATGCTACATGGAGGATGTGTGTGGATTATAGGTATTTAAATGATTTGACTATCAAGCATAATTACCCTATTCCAATAATTGATGAATTATTGGATGAGCTCAAGGGTGCTACATTCTTTTCAAAAATTGATCTTAGGTCTGGATATTTTCAGATCCTAATGACTCCTGAGCACATATATCTCACTGCATTCAGGACTCATCATGGTCATTATTAGTTTCTAGTCATGCCCTTTGGCCTATGCAATGCTCTTGCCACGTTTCAATCTTTGATGAATAAGGTGTTTGGTGATTATTTGAGTAGGTTTGTGCTTGTGTTTTTTGATGACATTCTTGTCTATAGTCCTACTTGGGAAGAGCACCTATCACATTTGGAGTCTGTCCTACTTCTTTTAAGGGTTCATAAACTCTTTGCAGAAAGAAGTAAATGTCAATTTGGTCAGGCACAAATTGAGTATTTGGGGCACATCATTTCTCAAGAAGGAGCAGCTACTGATCCCTCAAAGATTTCTTGCATGGTGCAGTGGCCTTAGCTTTTTGGGTCTTACTGGCTACTACAGGAAATTCATCAAGAACTATGGGATTTTGAGTAGACCTCTAACCAATCTTCTCAAGAAAGATAGTTTTAAATGGTCACCTGAAGCTGATTTAGCTTTTAACACTTTGAAGGAGGCTATGGTTTCTGCTCCTGTTTTAGCTCTCCCTGATTTTACTAAGCCATTTGTTGTGGAGACAGATGCAAGTGGTAAGGGTATTGGGGTTGTCCTTATGCAAGAAGGCAGGCCCCTAGCTTACATGAGTAAGCCTTTGTGCCCTAAGAACCAAGCTCTTTATGTCTATGAAAGGGAATTCTTAGCGGTTCTTATGGTTGTTCACAAATGGAGACACTACCTACAAGGTAGATAATTTGTTATTAGGAGTGATCAACAGTCTCTTAAGCATCTATTGGATCAAAAGGTGGTCTCACCTATGCAGCAAAGATGGATCTCTAAGTTGTTGGGGTTGGACTATGTCATTTAATACAAAAAAGGCAGGGACAATGGGGCTGCTGATGCTCTCTCTAGAAGTGATACTTCTGACTCATCCTGTTCTGCTATTTCTACCATTACCCCTCATTGGGTAAAGCAAATTGTGCAGAGTTACACCTATTTCAACTACTAAGACAACGTTCCATGACAGATAAATTTATCATAAAGAGAAATGGTAACAACTTTATCAAAAGTAACCGAATATCCATCAAGGTAAAGTTTAGAAACCGAAATCAAATTCTTTCTAAAATTCGGAACGTAAAGAACATCTCTTAAAATTAAAACTCTGTCTTCAAAAGACAGGTGCACTTCTCCCACTGCTTCAGCTGCCACTCTTGTAGCATCGCCTGTTGGGATTATACTGAAAAGTATGATTTTTACTTTGTATAATCGAAACTGAATTTTCTGACTTATTTACTGAAATAAATTGTTTATCACTAATGCTTTAAATATGATTGAATGTTACATATATTTCTTTGCATAAGCTGTTCAATAATTAAATGCGTGTTACATTGTAGTTAATTTAGTGATACCCGGATCACGAAGATTAAATTAACAGATCCCTTGTAACTAAAAGTACGCCATTCGACCTAGATGGAAATGAACAACCATCGAGAAAGGTTGAGGTGTAAGGCTCGAGATTGGTTTGTCTTGACCAAGAGATTACACTAGTGCATAGTCATGGTGATCATTTGAATAGGACCCTCTGGGGAGGATAAATTCTTGAGCCCGAACAAGGAAGAATTAGACCTCGGTGGTTCGTTGTTTCTTAACCTTCGTCCCCTTAAATAGGATCACGTGGGATTGGTAACTATTGCTTTGACTTATCATGGGTAGCTTAATCGAGAGATTCAATACTTTTTATCTTGGGCAATATTATTGGTCACATGTGATTGCTAAGATTTAATACTGAAGAATCGTGTGCAAGAAACGCTTGCTTGATTTGCCCCTTGGGAGGTTCATAAGTTTTATCATACCAAATCTTGCAAGTGGAATTAGTTTTAGGTATGGATAATAATGTTGAACCGTTCCTCGACCAAGGACAAAAGATATTAATTAACGGAAAGCTATTTCAGTGGCTTGAATTAATTAATGGGCTTGATAATCTTAAACACGGGAAATAATGACTGGGAGCCATATTGACTGTAATATGGGTTAAGATGGATAGTGCAATATTAATTATGTAGTGGGATTAATTAATATTTATGGGCTTGAATTATATTGTGGCTCAATATTAGATATTCAAGATCCATTAGAAGGTCCAATCTTAATTCTTCTAAAGGCCCCCTGAGTAGCCCAACAAATAGTCCAATAACTGGAAAAGGTGATTAAAATAAAATAAATATTGTTGCTTAATTTTCCAACCAAAATTTCAAAATTTATAGATATGTTGGGAGAAAGATTTTCTTTGAATTTTGTTATGGAATAAAGATATGTATTCTTGGAATACAAGATTATCTCAATAAATTTAAGAAATCTCCCACTAGCTTATCTATATAGTAATTTTCGAAAAAATAGAAAATATGATGAGCAAGAAAGATTTTCTTGATTTTCTTGAAAAGATATTTTGGAAGATATGTATTTCTTGAAATACAAGAATATCTCATAAATTCAAGAAGATCCAAATCTTGGATTCTTGCACATTAATTTTCGAAAAATCCATAATTAGAGGAGGTGAGATTTTTGTGGAATATTTTAATTATGGGAAAAAGAATATAAGGGATATATTCAAGATTTCTTGGTGACCAAGAAAAGTCTTTTCCCACATTGATATTTCACTAAAAATTTCGACCCCTCCTCTCCTATAAATAGGGGATGATTAGTTCATTCCCAAGTACAATTCCATGTGCTGGAAATATTAGCAAATCCACAAAGGTTGTGCAACAAAGTTTATTTTTTCCTTTTGTTAATTGTTCGACGAGTGTCATTCCAATTGGGATAGTTGAGCAAGGGGCTAAGGGAATACTTGGGAAGTCCTTTTGGTTAGTCCGTCTCGGCCAAGTCACCGCCATCTCGAGAGAGGTACGTTCACGTAAACCCGTAGATTCTCGCATCGCGTAGGTGTTGGTCCGGTGCAAAACGAAGTCTTACACGTGTATGGGGGGAATACACGCGTGTTCGGTGTTTTTAAAACTTTTTCTTACCGAGGTCACTTGGGTCGATAATAATCGATGATTAGGTTCGAGAAGCACGATCACTCGAGTCAAAGTTCACTCGAGACAAAGTGATCCCGAGCCTTTCGTAAACCTCGATAATCCCAACCGAGTCCTCGAGTGTCAGAGATCCTGAAGTTGCTTGGATCAGATAACTAACTTTATGAACCCTCGTAAGAGCACGTTCGGTTTGATAACTATATGTTCTAGCTACTCGGTTACCAGCGGAATGGTTGGCCCTTAGTTTATACTCGATTTAAGCTTTCTTTGAAAAACCTTCCCTTTATGAAATAGTGATTAAGCTGTGATTCACTTATGCAACTTCAATTGGATTGATTCAATGAATATCGATGAAAAGTATGCTTTCAAAATCAAGTCAATGCAATGATAAGCACAGATAAGGAAAGCGATAAAGAACACAACAATTATAGTGGTTCGTGAGACACAAGCTCCTACGTCCACTCTCGCGACTCTTGAGAGAAATTCACTATCAACTTCGAGCTTTACATTTACCTCGTAGTTTACTTACTCAACTTGGCCTCGAGTTTTACGACTACTCACGTAGTTTTACTTACTCAACCCGACCCAGGCTTTCGACTACCTCCGTAGTTTACTTACTCAATCACACACAAGCTTTCGGACTACCCCACGTGGCTTACTAACTTCTCCTCTAGAGTTTTTCGACTACTCGCGTGGTTTACTAACTCTTTACAACACTTCTCACCAACAAACACACTCCAACTACCTTCACAAGGGTTTGGGGTTTCTTGGTTGGTTTCAACTAGGATGAGATATCCTTTACAATGAAGCACAATGCAAAGGGTTAGGATATCTCGACTAAGCTTTGGATAATTCTTATCAAGCTAGGCTTAGTATAGTGAGCTCTCTTCAATATTGAAGCACTTGGGAAATTCTAAGTTTTTCGAAGTGCTTTTAACTTTTACAAGAATAAGCTTGAGCTCTTAAGTTGCGTTATAAATTTCCCGTAACCTTTACAATGTAGAGGGTCACCGGTATTTATAGGCATACACTAAGGTCACTTCTTGAAAAACTATCCATTGGAGAGAGACAACCGTGAGTTTCTCTTGTGGTGTGTGAAACGACTATATTTAGGGTTTGAAACTCCCTAACACTTTCTAGGCAATAGCCTTTCATGTAGGGGTCTTCACTTTTTACGATCTGGAACTTTTGTACATCGACATCCTTTTTTCGAGACACATCCTTTTGTCGATTAATGTCGAGATGGCATGCAGTGTTGTCTTCCTCTTTTTGACTTTTTGTCTCGATTAAAGATAAACACCTTCAAGCGGCTCTTTTTGGTTACAAACTCGAGTTTGATATAACCTTAACAACACTTCCGACTTAGTTCCTTTTGTGCAGATTTGAATATGTCTTGGCAAATATCTATTTTCTAAGGAATCGCGATCTTACCGAGATTGCATCCTTCGGATAGATATATTGAAGGCCTCGAAACATTCAGTTCATAATCGAGCATTCAAGCCTTCATCGAGTCCTCATTAATTCACGCGGCCTTGATTATTCTTGATCTTTAATTTCTCGGTCACTTTTCTTTGTGTCTTGAGTCTTACGAGTCTTGAGGTCTTCTCGAGTCTTCGTGGTCTTCGAATCTTTGTAGTTTATCTTGACTTGATTTTATCGAGTCTTCTCACGAGTCTTGATTTACTCAAGATCCTAATCGAGTCTTCAAGAATTATCTCGAACTATATCTCACGACTATACATTCTCGCAGATAACATCCTGAATATTCTAAAAACCCGAATCCGAATTAACTATCGAGATCATTCTGAACATGTCATACTCAGGGGTTTTGGGATCTAATCAAAATCATAAATATTTATTAAAATTCATCTCCCAACAGTATGTTTTACGTGACTTTTTATATGCATGATATGTTGTTGCAATTATTATTTGAATTAATATAGGATTAATTCATGCTAGTAATAATTAATGTTTTAAATTTGTATTTAAATATTCACCCCGAATAGATCTGTGCAAATCATTCCCCAACAGCATCAGCCAACATCTCAAAACAGTTTGGGGATTTTCGGCGAATGTTGTGCTTGACTGCCACGTGTATTTTTAAGTGTGTTTGATTAATTCTTGTCGTCAATTCTGTTTTAATTTTAAGTCTAAAATTTTAATTATATATGCCTGAAATTTCAGCTGTTAAAAAAAAATACACGTGGCAGTCCAATCACAGCATCCGTCTGAAAGCCCCAAATAAAAATTGTAAAACGACGTTGTTCCGATCGATTTGAGACTAAAATTGGACATTGTCAAAGTTATTGAGACTAAATCAACGACAAAAAAACTCATGGGACTAAATCTATTTGAGAGCAAAGTTATGGGACCATTTGTGATTCAACCTCTTAGTTAAATGAGCTTCTTCATTTATGTCGTGTTGCAATCATCTCGCATTTGATTAAATCGCATACATAAGGAAAGAAAAATGAAACAAGAACAAGTTTTGAGTCTTGTTATTTTTCACCAACTTTACTCCACCTTTCACATGTGCCAGATAATGTTGATTTGAGCACGGCTTGTGGAAAGTACTTTCGCGTTTCTTGCCTCAGCATTGTTGATCCAGGTATTTAATAATCCCCTTTTTAGTGTCCGCTATTTATTTCAGGTTTGGATTATTGAATGACACTTGATAATATGAATTGCTCTCGCAAAATGCAGGCGATTCGGACATCATCAAGACATTGCCTGGTGAACAATGAGAGAGATCACATTTTGTCTGGACTATCCAACTTGATTAGATATAGTGAAACATCATATTTAGTGTTCTAGTGTGTCATTATTTGTCATGCCTAGCTTTCTGGATCCTCGATCATATATTGTGCTCTAAACTAGCTTTTGCCAAGTTTGCAGCCTATTTCTTGGCTTAATATAGCTTACTTATGTCCTTATAATTTTTCTTATGTGTTTTATTTGCCTTAAAACAAATCAAATGTTTATTTTTACCTTAAAACAAATAGAATTTTGTCACAATACCATCAGAGCCAGTAGCAATTCAGAGTTTACAGTATCGAGCACTTGAGGTTGAAGATGTAAACAAGAAAGAAAATGGAGATGAAGTTCAAAGCAGGGTTTGTGAAAATAAAGTACAAGCTGTTCAGATGAAGTACAATTATATATGTGGAGATAATCTGGCCGTCCGTGATGAAGATTGATGGATTGAATTCTCACCATCAGATTTAATTGCTATTTAGTCCTTAGTACTTCCTAGTTTATTTAAATTCCCTAAAAACTGGGTTATTGTGTTTTAAGCCCTTTTATCTGTTTTATTTGCACTTTTGGACTGTGGTCCCTATGTGGGTACAAATTGGCCAAGGCTGGCGCTGAATGAATATGGCAGAAAAATTCTAACTAACTTCTCTCTCTTTCCTCGTTCCTCTCTTCTATCTTCTTCCTCATAATTCTTCTTCTTCATCCAGAAAATACAGAAAATTATATACCAAAAATATATAAAATTGTTACAAATTGGGTGGATTATCTAGTCTGTTACAACTGGTATCCAGAGACAGTCGATCTAGCTTCCAATGGCGGAGGGAACGCGTATTAAGGACCTGCAAGAGGGTCACAAAGCATTAGAACAATCGATAAATACTCAAACCTTGAAATGGGAAGCTACTGATGCGCGTTTGAAGGAGTCTTTCCTTGGTCTTTCTGGTGAGTTAAAGCATGTTACTAATACTCTAGCTGCCCTACAACTACAACTTCTTAATCTGGATAAAGGAAAATCACAGGATCAGGGTTCCATTTTGGGTTCTCCTGGTTCTTCTGTTTCAACTCAAGGCCATACTTCTACTGAAACTCCTCCCATTACTTCTTTCACCCCTGTTCCCAAGTTAGAATTTCCTAAATTTGATGGTTCTAATCCTAGGGGTTGAATGTTGAAATGTAATGGTTATTTCAAGCTTATTCCCTCTATCCCTGATGCCCAGAAAGTTACTCTAGCATTTGTTCATTTTGAGGGCAAGGCTGCATTATGGTTTCAAGGTTTTGCTCAGAAAAATATGGATCTGACCTAGTCTCAATTTGTGGAGGTCATTTCTACTCGTTTTGAGGATCTCAGGGAGTCTTTGGTTATTGCAGAGTTTAACAAACTCAAACAAACATGTTCTTATGATGACTATGTTACAAAATTTGAAGAGCTAAAGTCATGTTTGATTCTTCTTCATTCTGAAGAATTTTCTGAGAAGTATTTTATTGCCAGTTTTGTTAGTGGTTTGAAGGATGAGCTCAGATCATTCATGAGGATGTTCAATCCTCCTACTCTACAGGAGGCCATTATTCTTGGCAAACACCATGAAACAACTCTTGATGCTATTTCTAAGAGGCCTAAATCATCTTTTAGGGGTTTTCAACCCTTTTCTAACTTTTCTTCTAACCCTAACCCTAACCCTAACCCTAACCTTAACCCTAACTCTACCAACACTAGTCTCCAATGGAAAAAACCTGATCCTCCCCATAATTCCCAAGGCAGGCCACCTGGTGGTTCTTCCAGACCTCCTATTAAGCTACTCACTCCTACAGAAATGGCTGCTAGGAGGGAGAAGGGATTGTGTTACAACTGTGATGAGCCCTATTCCTTTGGTCATAGATGCAAATCTAAAATCTCCTATATGATCATGTCTGAAGAGGATGAATTCTTTTCTTCTGAGGTTCCTGTTGATTCTATTTGTTGGGGAATAATTTGCACAGATCTATTCAGGATGAATATTTAAATACAAATTTAATTCTTATAATTATTACTAGCATGAATTAATCCTATATTAATTCAAATAATAATCTAACAACAAATCATGCATATAAATAATTCACGTAAATTCTACGCATGCGGAATTTCTACGAGTTTTATGTGAACGTACCTCTTCGGATGGCAATGGCCTTGTTGATTAGACACACCAAAAGAACTTCCCAAGTATTCCCTTAATCCTTGCTCGACTATCCGGTGGTAGGACGCTTGCGAACAATTAACAAAAGGAAAATAAACTTTGTTGCACCACCTTTGTGGATTTACTAATTTTTCCAGCACATGTAATTGTACTTGGGAATGAAAGAATCATCCCCTATTTATAGAGTAGTGGTGATCGAAATTTTGGGGCAAAAACAATGTGGGAAAATCTTTTCTTGATCTTCAAGAAATCTTGAATATATCTCCTATATTATTTTTTCCATAATTATAATATTCCACAAAATCCCACCTCCTCTTTGTTATGGAGTATTTTCGAAAAATATAGGGCAAGAATTCAAGATTTAGATCTTCTTGATTTTATGAGATATTCTTGTATTTCAAGAAATACATATCTTCCATAATATCTTTTCAAGAAAATCAAGAAAATCTTTCTTTCCCTTAATTATAAAAAATTTCGAAAATTGCTCTATGGATAACCAAGTGGGAGATTTCCTGAATTTAATGAGATAATCTTGTATTCCAAGAATACATATCTTCATTCCATAACAAAATTCAAAGAAAATCTTTCTCCCCTTTTAATCCATAATTTTCGAATTCATGGAAAAATAAGGCAACAATATTTATTTTATTTTAAACACCTTTTTCAGTTATTGGACTATATGTTGGGCTACTTAGGGAGCCTTTAGGAGAATTAAGATTGGACCTTCAAATGGATCTTGAATTATCAATATTGAGCCACAATATTATTCAAGCCCATAAATATTAATTAATCCCACTACATAATTAATATTGCACTATCCATCTTAACCTATATTACAGTCAATATGGCTCCGGTTATTATTTCCCTTGTTTAAGATTATCTAGCCCATTAATTAATTCAAGCCAACTGAAATAGCTTTCCATTAATTAATATCTTTTTGTCCTTGGTTAAGGAACGATTCAACATTATTATCCATGGGAAATTAGTTCCACTTGCAAGATTTGGTATGATAAAGCTTTATGAACCTCCCAAGGGGCAAATCGAACAAAAGCGTCTTTATTACGATTCTCGTATTAAATCTTAGCAATCACATGTGACCAATAATATTGCCCAAGATAAAAGTATTGAATCTCGTTGATTCTCTACCCATGATAAGTCAAAGCAATAGTTACCAATCACACGTGATCCTATTTAAGGAACGAAGATTAAGAAATAACGAATCATCGAGGTCTAATTCTTCCTTGTTGGGATTCGAAGAATTTGTCCTCTCCAGATATGTCTATTCAATTGCATCGGTCATGCACTAGTATAATCTCTTGGTCAAGACAAGCCAATCCGAGCTTTTACATTTCAACCTTTCACGATGGATTGTTCATTTCCATCTAGGTCGTGAATGGTGTTTTTTTAGTTACAAAGGACCATTAATTTAATCTTTCGTGATCCGTATCACTAAATTAACTACAATATAACACGTACGATTTATTAAACAGTTATGCAGTAAATATATGAAACATTCGATGATATTTAAAGCATCAGTGATAAACAATTTATTTCAGTAAATAAGTCCGAAATTCAGTTTTTGATTATACAAAGTAAAAGCATACTTTCCAGTATAATCCCAACACTATTCATTTTGATTCTCCTACTGATGAAGTTACTATGGTTGAGGTACAACTAACCCTGGATGTTATTTCTGGAAATGAAAGTGTTCTTACAATGAGGGTTTTGGGGAGTACAACCAAAGAACAACTCCAAATTTTGATTGATCATGGTAGTACTGAAGTTTTATTCAATCTGCATCGCTTAAGAGATTGAAATGCCCATTAACTCCTGCTGACCCTCTCTTGGTGAGAGTGGCCAATGGTGAAAGAGTAGTCAGTGCTAAGGAAGTCAATCCTTTATGTTGGAAAATTCAGGGCCATGATTTTTCCTATCCCTTGAGAGTCCTAGAGAATGTGGGTTGTGATCTTATTTTGGGGGGTGATTGGCTTAAGTCTTGCACTCCTATTGAGTTTGACTATCATCTAATGACTTTCACTGTTACTGTTATGGGCAAGAGAATCAAGCTTCAAGCTCTCACTTCTACTGCTGCTTGTAGTCTGATTTCAGATTTCAACTTATTCACCATGTATCATGGTGACTTGAGGCTGGGGGAAGATGAGATGTTTCTAATCTACCCATCTCTATGTTCTGTTTCTGGGGAGTGTGATTCTACCTTATCTCAGTTATTAGCTAATTTCCGGGATTTGTTTGAGGAACCCTCAGAGTTGCCACCTGAGAGAGGGGTGGAACACCAAATCATCCTCAAACTCGAGTTTACCCAACAACAATACCCATATAGAACCTCCCACACTCATAAGGGAAGAAATTTAGAAAATTATTAAGGATCTCTTTATAACTGGTATGATCAAGGATAGTAAGAGCCCCTTTGCTTTCCCCGGTCATTTTGGTGAAAAAATAAAGATGCTACATGGAGGATGTGTGTGGATTATAGGTATTTAAATGATTTGACTATCAAGCATAATTACCCTATTCCAATAATTGATGAATTATTGGATGAGCTCAAGGGTGCTACATTCTTTTCAAAAATTGATCTTAGGTCTGGATATTTTCAGATCCTAATGACTCCTGAGCACATATATCTCACTGCATTCAGGACTCATCATGGTCATTATTAGTTTCTAGTCATGCCCTTTGGCCTATGCAATGCTCTTGCCACGTTTCAATCTTTGATGAATAAGGTGTTTGGTGATTATTTGAGTAGGTTTGTGCTTGTGTTTTTTGATGACATTCTTGTCTATAGTCCTACTTGGGAGGAGCACCTATCACATTTGGAGTCTGTCCTACTTCTTTTAAGGGTTCATAAACTCTTTGCAGAAAGAAGTAAATGTCAATTTGGTCAGGCACAAATTGAGTATTTGGGGCACATCATTTCTCAAGAAGGAGCAGCTACTGATCCCTCAAAGATTTCTTGCATGGTGCAGTGGCCTTTGCCAAAGACACTTAAACAATTGAGGGGCTTTTTGGGTCTTACTGGCTACTACAGGAAATTCATCAAGAACTATGGGATTTTGAGTAGACCTCTAACCAATCTTCTCAAGAAAGATAGTTTTAAATGGTCACCTGAAGCTGATTTAGCTTTTAACACTTTGAAGGAGGCTATGGTTTCTGCTCCTGTTTTAGCTCTCCCTGATTTTACTAAGCCATTTGTTGTGGAGACAGATGCAAGTGGTAAGGGTATTGGGGTTGTCCTTATGCAAGAAGGCAGGTCCCTAGCTTACATGAGTAAGCCTTTGTGCCCTAAGAACCAAGCTCTTTATGTCTATGAAAGGGAATTCTTAGCGGTTCTTATGGTTGTTCACAAATGGAGACACTACCTACAAGGTAGATAATTTGTTATTAGGAGTGATCAACGGTCTCTTAAGCATCTATTGGATCAAAAGGTGGTCTCACCTATGCAGCAAAGATGGATCTCTAAGTTGTTGGGGTTGGACTATGTCATTTAATACAAAAAAAGGCAGGACAACGGGTCGGGCCGATGTTTTCTAGAAGTTGATACTTCCCGACTCATCCTGCTCGCTCTTTTCTACCATTACCCCTCATTGGGTAAAGCAAATTGTGCAGAGTTACACCTATTTCAACTACTAAGACAACGTTCCATGACAGATAAATTTATCATAAAGAGAAATGGTAACAACTTTATCAAAAGTAACCGAATATCCATCAAGGTAAAGTTTAGAAACCGAAATCAAATTCTTTCTAAAATTTTAACGTAAAGAACATCTCTTAAAATTAAAACTCTGTCTTCAAAAGATAGGTGCACTTCTCCCATCGCTTTCACCGCCACTCGTGAAGATCGTCTGTTGGGATTATCTTGAAAAAGTATGCTTTTTTACTTTGTATAATCGAAAAATCAATTTTTCTCGACTTATTTTATGAAATAAATTGTTTATCACTAATGCTTTAAATATGATTGAATGTTACATATATTTCTGCATAACTGTTTCAATAATTAAATGACGTGTTACATTGTAGTTAATTTAGAAGGATACCAGATCACGTAAGATTAAATTAACGGTCCCCTTTTGTAACTAAAAAGTACGCCATTCACGACCTAGATGGAAATGAACAACCATCGAGAAAGGTTGAGGTGTAAGGCTCTGATTGGTTTGTCTTGACCAAGAGATTACACTAGTGCATGATCGATCGCATTTGAATAGGACCTCTGGGAGGATAAATTCTTGAGAATCGAACAAGGAAGAATTAGACCTCGGTGGGTTCGTTGTTTTTAACCTTCATCCCCTTAAATAGGATCACGTGGGATTGGTAACTATTGGTTTGACTTATCATGGGTAATAATCGGAGAGATTCAATACTTTTTATCTTGGGCAATATTATTGGTCACATGTGATTGCTAAGATTTAATCTGAAGAATCGTGTGCGAAAGCACGCTTTGTTTGATTTGCCCTTGGGAGGTTCATAAGTTTTATCATACCAAATCTTGCAAGTGGAATTAGGGTATGGATAATAATGTTGAACCGCTTCTACACCAAGGACAAAAGATATTAATTAACGGAAAGCTATTTGGTGGCTTGAATTAATTAATGGGCTAGATAATCTTAAACATGGGAAATAATGATCGAGCCATATTGACCGTAATATGGGTTAAGATGGATAGTGCAATATTAATTATGTAGTGGGATTAATTAATATTTATGGGCTTGAATTATATTGTGGCTCAATATTAGATATTCAAGATCCATTAGAAGGTCCAATCTTAATTCTCCTAAAGGCCCCCGAAAGTAGCCCAACAAATAGTCCAATAATCGAAAAAGTGATTAAAATAAAATAAATATTGTTGCTTAATTTTCCAACCAAAATTTCAAATTTATAGATATGTTGGGAGAAAGATTTTCTTTTAATTTTGTTATGGAATGAAGATATGTATTCTTGGAATACAAGATTATCTCATTAAATTCAAGAAATCTCCCACTAGCTTATCTATATAGTAATTTTCAAAAAAAAAAAAAAATATGATGAAAGCAAGAAAGATTTTTTGATTTTTTGAAAATATATTATGGAAGATATGTATTTTCTTGAAATATGGAATATCTCATAAATTCAAGAAGATCCAAATCTTGGATTCTTGCACATTAATTTTCGAAAAATCCATAATTAGAGGAGGTGGGATTTTTGTGGAATATTTTAATTATGGGAAAAAGAATATAAGGGATATATTCAAGATTTCTTGGTGACCAAGAAAAGTCTTTTTCCCACATTGATATTTCACTAAAAATTTTCGACCCTCCTCTCCTATAAATAGGGATGATTAGTTCATTCCCAAGTACAATTCCATGTCTTTGAAAATATTAGCAAATCCACAAAGGTGGTGCAACAAAAGTTTATTTTTTCCTTTTGTTAATTGTTCGACGAGTGTCATTCCAATCGATAGTTGAGCAAGGGCTAAGGGAATACTTGGGAAGTCCTTTTGGTTAGTCCGTCTAATCAAGTCACCGCCATCCCGAGAGGTACGTTCACGTAAACCCGTGAGATTCTCGTCGTGAGGTTTTACGTGGCTTTTTATATGCATGATATGTTGTTGCAATTATTATTTGAATTAATATAGGATTAATTCATGCTAGTAATAATTAATGTTTTAAATTTGTATTTAAATATTCACCTTTAATAGATTCAGGCAAATCATTCCCCAACAAACGGTATTAGAGCCACATTTTGCAATGAATTTTTTAAATTGTAATTTAATTCGTGGACATTAATTTTGAAATTCGATAGTAGAATTGTTAGATCTGCTTTTTGTGTATCCAATTGTCATGGATTTTAATGTTTATTTTTGCATGCATATAATTCGTGGTTTTTAATTCGATTCGTTCGATTTGTTTTGCCTCGTGAGAAAATCCACGGTAGTAGACTATTAGGATTTGTTTGATTTGATCAATGTAATAGACTAGTTCAGATTAGGTTTATTTATTTTTTAAATAAATTATAACCGGACGGAACGAAGAGACGAAGAATTAAAGGATCTAAATCCGGTAATCAGCGAGAGGCGGCGCGGGCATTGGCACCGGCACGTGGGTGGGCGCAGGGCGCAGGTCGGGCGCTAAGCGCCAGAGACGAGAGGCCACAAGACGGGCGCGCGCGGCTTCCAAAGCGAGCGTGTGTGAAGTGACGCTACGGGCGTAGGCGAGATTTCGGGCGAAGCTCACGTAAGCGGATGCACGCCACGTTCGCCGAGATTCGCCGACGCCGCCGAGGTAACCGAAGGGGCGCTGCTTAATGGGCAAGTGTGCCGAGCTACCGAGTTGCCCTAAAGTTAAGTGGCCGGACCGGAAGCAGGCAAGATCCCTCGCCAAGGAAGCATTGGCGTATGCCGAGATTTAAGTATTTTTTTTGAGATTTAACGAGGGGGAGAAATTCGAGACGTGTTTTTTTCAAGATCAAGCCAAGAAAAATCAAACCATGACAATTGGATAATTTGTGCCCAATATGTTTATTTTTTCGCTTTTTTGCTTGATTTATTTGTGCTATCTTATGCTTTATTTAATTTGTTTAAATGTGTTTGCATGAGGGTTGCCAAATGGAAAAATCTCAACTTCAAAATTACTAAGTATGTTTAAATAATTAATTGACAATTATTAGGATAATAAAATTGAATTAATTTTGACCTCCATGATTTATTTATTTGTGAATTCTTTTGGAGAAATTCCCCAACGGACGGGTCAAAAGATAGGTTTCACATGAATGAATTCCAAACGGATGATTGTGGGTTATTACTAAGTGCATTTATGACCCTCCCAACGAGGCTCGATCAAAGAGAAATAGTAATCATGTATTTAATCATGGTTATTACTTAGGTATAAAATTGATATGCATATCTTCTCCTCAAGTCCCCGCTAATTTTATATTGGTCAAGTGAGAGCCAACTATTAACTGGATATTGAAGGTTTGTAAATTTTTGTTTGTAATTCGCTTGAATGTGTTTAAATAATGACCCACCCAACGTGGCTTATTTAAACTTTTTTTTGAGATGTTGGTCGATCTTTGTTGGGGAATGAGTTGCACGAGATCTATTCGGGGTGAATATTTAAATACAAATTTAATTCATTAATTATTACTAGCATGAATTAATCCTATATTAATTCAAATAATAATTGCAACAACATATCATGCATATAAAAAGCCACGTAAAACCCACGCACGCGGAATCTACGGGTTTACGTGAACGCATTCTCTCGGGATAGCATTGACTTTGGCGGACGACGGACTAACCAAAAGAACTTCCCAA
Organism: Stenogyne calaminthoides; assembly: GCA_037126765.1. Taxonomy (NCBI): domain Eukaryota; kingdom Viridiplantae; phylum Streptophyta; class Magnoliopsida; order Lamiales; family Lamiaceae; genus Stenogyne; species Stenogyne calaminthoides. The sequence continues at coordinate 44,170,374 of JBBCBC010000002.1, forward strand.
GTATTCCTTAGCCCTTGCTCAACTATCCGGTGGAAGGAAACTCGTCGAACAATTAACAAAAAAGGAAAAAATAAACTTTGTTGCACCACCTTTGTGGATTTGCTAATATTTCAAAGACATGGAATGCATACGGGAATGAACTAATCATCCCCTATTTATAGGAGAGAGGGTGGTCGAAATTTTAGTAGAAAATCAATGTGGGAAAAGACTTTTCTTGGTCACCAAGAAATCTTGAATATATCTCCTATATTATTTTTCCCATAATTAAAATATTCCACAAAAAAATCCCACCTCCTCATATATATGTATTTTTCTAAAATATGCCTTGCAAGATTCCAAGATTTGGATCTTGAATTTATGAGATATTCTTGTATTTCAAGAAATACATATCTTCCATAATATCTTTTTCAAGAAAATCAAGAAAATCTTTCTTGTCCTATATTTTCATCTTTTTTTTAAAAATTGCATATGGATAAACCATGTGGGAGATTTCTTGAATTTAATGAGATAATCTTGTATTCCAAGAATACATATCTTCATTCCATAACAAAATTCAAAGAAAATCTTTCTCCCAACTTCATCCATAAATTTCAAATAATTAGGAAAAATTACAACAATATTTATTTTATTTTAATCACCTTTTCGGTTATTGACTATTTGTTGGGCTGGAGGGGCCTTTTAGGAGAATTAAGATTGACCTTCTAATGGATCTTGAATATCTAATATTGAGCCACAATATAATTCAAGCCCATAAATATTAATTAATCCCACTACATAATTAATATTGCAGACTATCCATCTTAACCCATATTACAAATCAATATGGCTCCCCGGTCATTATTTCCCCGTGTTTAAGATTATCTAGTCCATTAATTAATTCAAGCCAATGAAATAGCTTTCCGTTAATTAATATCTTTTGTCCTTGGTCGAGAACGGTTCAACATTATTATCCATACCGAAACTAATTCCACTTGCAAGATTTGGTATGATAAAGCTTATGAACCTCCCAAGGGGGCAAATCAACAAGCGCGATTGCACACACCATTCTTCAGATTAAATCTTAGCAATCACATGTGACCAATAATATTGCCCAAGATAAAAGTATTGAATCTCTCCGATTCGCTACCCATGATAAGTCAAAGCAATAGTTACCAATCCCACGTGATCCTATTTAAGGGACGGGCGGTTAAGAAACAACGAACCATCGAGGTCTAATTCTTCCTTGTTCGGCCTCAAGAATTTATCCTCTTGTAGGTCCTATTCAAATTTCATCGGTCATGCACTAGTGTAATCTCTTTGGTCAAGACAAACCAATCCGAGTCTTACACCTCAACCTTTCGCGATGGTTGTTCATTTCCATCTAGGTCGTGAATGGCGTCTTTTTTTAGTTACAAGGGACCGTTAATTTAATCTTTCGTGATCCGGTATCACTAAATTAACTACAATGTAACACGTCATTTAATTATTGAACGATTATGCAAAGAAATATATATAACATTCAATCATATTTAAAGCATCGGTGATAAACAATATATTTCAAAGAATAAGTTCGAAAATTGGTTTCGATTATACAAAGTAAAAAGCATACTTTTCAGTATAATCCCAACAGATGCATGTTCATATTTTTTTTGAGATTTTAATATGATGCATGTGATCAAACCTTGTGATATATTTGTGCTTATGCATATTATTATTTATTTCGATTCATCATGTCGCAACCTTTTAATCCCATCATTCAATATATCGAAAAGACAATTTGCTCACCGGAGAAAATTTTGTTGATTGGAATCGAAAACTCACTATTGTCCTCACTGCACAAAGCCATAACTGGGTTCTGACCACACCTAAACCGGATAAACCATCAGATGAGTCCACTAAAGCGGTTAAGAAAGAGTATGCCGACCGGGAGCGGCCTAACGAAAATGGCTAAGTGTACCATCTTGGCTTTATGTCGATGTGTTGCAACACCAACACCGTAACGTTGAGACCGGCCATGAAATCATGACTAGTCTTAAAGCGATGTTTCAACATCGTAACCGCAGGGCTCGTCAGGATCACCATGAGGGACTTGCTCCCTATGAAAATGGTGGAGGGAACGCTCGTAAGGGAGCACGTTCTCCGGATGATGGCTCACCTTAATAAACTTGAGGTACTTGGTACCGAATACGATATCGAGGCCCAAATCGATTTAGTGCTCCATTCTGCCGAAAAACTTTGAACAATTCAAGGTTGAACTACCGATGAATAATCGAAGTTCTCGATGCCCGATCTGTTGCAAGCTTTAGTCTCTAAGAGGCTTATATTTGGGCGGAAAGCCAAGCCTTGGTGGCAACGGACCTTCTTCTTCTTCTAGACCAAGGGGTGGTAGAACAAGAAAAGGAACAAAGGCCACAAGCAAGTGAACTCAAGTGTTGCCAATGGCAAAGATAAGGTGAAGAAGGGTGGTGGAGTGAACAAGCCAGCCTAAGGGGAAGTCTTTCAACCGCGGTGAGAAAGAACATTGGAGGTCACTGTTCCGGACCCAAGAGGGATGGAAAGAAAGGTAATTCTCACGCACTAGTTGTTGAAACTTGTTTAGCGGCAGATGCCTCCCATTTTTGGGTGGTGGATACGGGATCCACTAATCATGTTTGTTTCACATTACTGGGGGTTCAAGCGGACGGACAACTTAGTGGGAGTGAGGTCCTCATCACACCGGGCGATGCTTCTGAGAGTGGCGGTGCAAATGGGAGAAGTGCACTGTCTTTTGAAGACAAGTGTTTTAATTTTTGAGATATTCTTTACGTTCCGGATTTTAGAAAGAATTCGTTTTCAGTTTCTAAACTTTTATGATGGATATTTGGTTACTTTTTTAATAAAGTTGTTACCATTTTTCTTTTGATAAATTTATCTGTCATGGAACGTTGTTGAATGATCTCTATACAATTAATTGTGCACACCACTCACGAAATGTATCCTATAACACATCAACTATTTCCGAGAAAAGAAAAATGTTCATCAGACGTGAATGAGACACTTCTTTGGCATCTAAGATTGGGTCATATAAATCCAAAGAGGATCCAAAGTTGGTGAGAGACGGTTCACTAGGGCTTCTCCAAGTTGAACCGATTCCAACCTGCGAATCATGTTTGGAGAGTAATATGACCGAGAGGGCATTTGGAGCCAAGGGGAATAGGGCCAAAGAAGGGTTATAGATCGTTTACATAGATGTGCGTAGTTCAATTTCAACCAAAGCAAGAGGAGGTTATGAGTAATTTTATTGATGATTACTCAAGGTGCATTTTCCTTATGAAGCATGAATCTGAGACCTTTGAGAAATTCTAAGAATTTAAGGCTCAAACAGAGAATCACAAGGAAAAACGTATCAAGTCTCTAAGATCTGATCGTGGAGGCGAATACCTCAGCGATGGCTACCTATCTGATGAAGGGATTGTATCCCAGCTCACTGCACCCAGAACCCCTCCACAAAACGGGGTTGCAGAGCGAAGCAACATAATTCTTTTGGAAATGGTTAGATCAATGATGAGTTATACGGATATTCCCGAGTCGTTCTGGGGTCATACCTTGGAAAACAAATGACTTACATTTCGAACTTGGTGCTATCCAAATCAGTTCCCAAAAACCCCAAAGAATTGTGGACCGGGCGCAAGCCTAGTATGAGACACATGAGAACTTTGGGGTGTCCGGCCTACTTGTTGGACAAGGAAATCGGTAAATTGGATCCTCGATCAGAATTAAGGTTGTTTTGTAGGATACCCCGAGGGAACAAAAGGGTGTATGTTTTATAGTCCCGAAGATCAAAAGGTGGACATCCGCACCCACTTTAGATTTTTTGGAAGAAAACTATATGAACCAAAGAAAACCGGTGAGATTACTTTAAATGAGCTTGGAGGACAAACCTCGATTGCAATTGTCTTTAGATGATATACCAATCGACACGATTTCACAACCGAGCCTCGTCATAGTGGGAGGGTTGTTGATGACTGAGAGATTCATGGAATAGGAGAGTCCCGGACTTGATTTCCTAAATCGCACTCCATGGACAAATGACGAGGCACTCCAAGATAAGGATGCAGATTCTTGGCAAACAAAAGAATGAAAGTTTAAATGGGTTCTATGTTTCATAATAGAGTGTGGGAGCTAGTCGAACCACTTAATGGGGTCAAACCCATTAGATGCAAGTGGGTATATAAGAGGAAAAGAGGATGGACGTGAAGGTTGAAACTTTTAAAGCAAGACTAATGGCTAAAGGTTATACTCGTAAAGAAAGGGATCGATTATGAGGAAACTTTTTCACCAGTAGCCATGCTTAAGTCCATCCAGTATTCTCTTTATCGATTGTCAAGCATTTTTGACTTTGAAATCTGGCAAATGGATGTCAAGACGCCTTTCCTTAACTAAGTCTTGATGAAGAGATCCATATGCAACAACCCCAAGGCTTCATTGAAACAGCCAAGAACACCAAGTTTGTAAGCTCAAGAGGTCCATTTACTGACTCAAACAGCATCCGAGCTTGGAACCAAAGTTTTGATCATGTAATAAAGTCTTATGGGTTTGATCAAAACGAAGTTTTAAAGTTGTGTGTATAAGAAAGCGATCGGAATCGCAGAGATTGGTATTCTTAGTACTATACGAGATAACATTGTGATCATCGGAACGATGTAAAGGTGTTATCGACGCGTAAGGGCATGGCTTTCAAAAGGTTTTGAAATAAAAGACTTTAGGAAAGTTTAACACATCCTTGGGATCAAGATCACTCGAGATCGCAAGAAAATGATGATCGGGTTATCGCAAGTTTCATAGATAGACACCGCCTTGAAATGCTTCAAAGATGCAAGATTCCGAAAAGGATTCAGACTTTCGGACTTGGAATCCATCTATCCAAGAAAATGTTCCCTAAGACGCGAGAGGAGGTAGATGACATGAAAGGCATTCCTCAGGCTTCTACCGTCGTAAACCTTATGTATGCAATGTTGTGTATTTAGACCGGATATCCGCTGGCGTAGGCATGGTAGCAAGATATCAAAGTAACTCGTGGAAAGCGCATTGATTTGACGATTAAAAAACATTCTCAAGTGTCCGAAAAGAACTCGAGATAGAATGTTGATTTATCGATCGATACTCCAATCCCCATCCGGCACATTTACGGACTCGGATTTCCAATCGATTTAGATTCTAGAAACTATCCGCCTCGATTAGTGTGTTTCCATTTGGGAAGTGTAGCCATCAAATGGGACGAGTGTGAAGCGTAAATGCATCACTGACTCAACCATGGAAGTCGGGTAAGTAGCTGCTTGTGAAGCAATGAAAAGAACCGATTGGGCTCTAGATCTTCTTAGTGGACTTGGATGGTGTTTCAATTTGTCTAAGCAATATATCTTGTGGGCGATTTGCAAATTCAAGAGAACCAAGAGTCCACGAGTCAAACAAACACATTAAAGGAAAGACATCTTATATCGAGAAATCGTTAAGAGAGGAGATATAGATGTGGCAAAGATGGCGTCGAGGGGCGACTAGCAGATCCATTCACAAAGTCTCGCCTTTGAATACATTCGAGACATGTGAGTGGAATGGGTGTCAAGACAGATTTGCTAACTGCTTTGAGTATAAGTGGGAGAAATTATTAGGTTCGTGTAGGTGACATTAGATGTCACGGACTACGCGAGACATGTTGTAGTATACTTAAAAGCAGACATTTTGAGTATAAGTGGGAGATTGTTGGGATTATCTTGAAAAGTATGCTTTTTACTTTGTATAATCGAAAACCTAATTTTTTCGACTTATTTACTTAAATAAATTGTTTATCACCGATGCTTTAAATATGATTGAATGTTACATATATTTCTTTGCATAACTGTTCAATAATTTGTACGTGTTACATTGTAGTTAATTTAGTGATACAGATCACGTAAGATTAAATAACGGTCCCTTGTAACTAAAAAAGTACACCATTCACGACCTAGATGGAAATGAACAACCATCGCGAAAAGGTTGAGGTGTAAGGCTCGATTGGTTTGTCTTGACCAAGAGATTACACTAGTGCATGATCGACGATTTGAATAGGACCTCTGAGGAGGATAAATTCTTCTTAACCGAACAAGGAAGAATTAGACCTCAATGGTTCGTTGTTTCTTAACCTTCATTCCCTTAAATAGGATCACGTGGGATTGGTAACTATTGCTTTGACTTATCATGGGTAGCTAATCGAGAGATTCAATACTTTTTATCTTGGGCAATATTATTGGTCACATGTGATTGCTAAGATTTAATCTTAAGAATTGTGTGCAAAGCACGCTTGCTTGATTTGACCCCCTTGGGAGGTTCATAAGTTTTATCATACCAAATCTTGCAAGTGGAATTAGTTTCCGTTATGGATAATAATGTTGAACCGATTTCTCTACCAAGGACAAAAGATATTAATTAACGGAAAGCTATTTTGGTGGCTTGAATTAATTAATGGGCTAGATAATCTTAAACACGGGAAATAATGACCGGGAGCCATATCGACCGTAATATGGGTTAAGATGGATAGTCAATATTAATTATGTAGTGGGATTAATTAATATTTATGGGCTTGAATTATATTGTGGCTCAATATTAGATATTCAAGATCCATTAGAAGGTCCAATCTTAATTCTCCTAAAGGCCCCCTGAGTAGCCCAACAAATAGTCCAATAACTGGAAAAGGTGATTAAAATAAAATAAATATTGTTGCTTAATTTTACAACCAAAATTATAAATTTATAGATATGTTGGGAGAAAGATTTTCTTTGAATTTTGTTATGGAATGAAGATATGTATTCTTGGAATACAAGATTATCTCATTAAATTCAAGAAATCTCCCACTAGCTTATCTATATAGTATTTTTCGAAAAAATAGAAAATATGATGAGCAAGAAAGATTTTCTTGATTTTCTTGAAAAAATATTATGGAAGATATGTATTTCTTGAAATACAAGAATATCTCATAAATTCAAGAAGATCCAAATCTTGGATTCTTGCACATTAATTTTCGAAAAATCCATAATTAGAGGAGGTGGGATTTTTGTGGAATATTTTAATTATGGGAAAAAGAATATAAGAGATATATTCAAGATTTCTTGGTGACCAAGAAAAGTCTTTTCCCACATTGATATTTCACTAAAAATTTCGACCCCTCCTCTCCTATAAATAGGAGATGATTAGTTCATTCCCAAGTACAATTCCATGTGCTGAAAATATTAGCAAATCCACAAAGGTGGTGCAACAAAGTTTATTTTTTCCTTTTGTTAATTGTTCGACGAGTGTCCTTCCACCGGATAGTTGAGCAAGGGCTAAGGGAATACTTGGGAAGTCCTTTTGGTTAGTCCGTCCGACCGAAGTCACTGCCATCCCGAGAGGTACGTTCACGTAAACCCGTAGATTCCGCATGCGTAGGTTTTACGTGGCTTTTTATATGCATGATATGTTGTTGCAATTATTATTTGAATTAATATAGGATTAATTCATGCTAGTAATAATTAATGTTTTAAATTTGTATTTAAATATTCACCCCGAATAAATCTGTGCAAATCATTCCCCAACATCGCCCAGTGTGATGAGGATCTCACTTCCACTAAGTTGTCGTGTCCGCTTGAACCCCTGTAAAGTGAAACAAACATGATCAGTGGATCCCGTATCCACCACCCATAAATGGGAGGCATACGCCGCTAAGCAAGTTTCAACAACTAGTGCGTGAGAATTATCTTTCTTTCCATTCCTTTTGGGATTGGAACAGGCTGACCTCCAATGTCCTTTTTCACCGCACTTGAAGCACCTCCCCTTAGCTGGCTTGCTCACTCATCCACCTCCTTTCACCTTTTCTTTGCCTTTGGCAACACTTGAGTTCACTTGCTTGTAGCTTTTGTCCTTTTTCTTGTTCTTACCACCCCTTGGCCTAGAAGAAGAAGAAGGTCCATTTGCCACCAAGGCTTGGCTCTTTTGCCCCAATATCGCCTCTGCCGAGACTAAAGCTTGCAACAGATCAGACATCGAGAACTTCTGATTATTCATCTGGTAGTTCAACTTGAATTGTTCAAAACTTTTCGGCAGAGAATGGAGCACGAAATCGATTTGGGTCTCGATGTCGTATTCGGCGCCAAGTACCTCAAGTTTGTTAAGGTGAGCCATCATCCGAGAACGCGTTCCCCTTACGCGCTCCTCCACCATTTTCATAGAGAGTAAGTCCCTCATGGTGATCCGACGAGCCACACGGTTCGATGTTGAAACATAGCTTTAAGACTAGTCATGATGTCCGCAGCCGGTCTCAACGCTCGTGTTGGTGTTGCAACACATCTCGACATTGAAGCCAAGATGGTACACTTTGCCATTTCGTTGGAATGCTCCCCAACAAGATACTCTTTCTTAACCGATTTAGTTGACTCATCATTTGGCTTTTTCCGGTTTAGGTGTAGTGAGAACCTGGGTTATGGCTTTGTGCTGGTTGTGAGGACAATAGTAAGTTTATTTGACTCCAATCAACTAAGTTTTCACCAAGAAGCAAATTGTCTTTAAGTATATTGAGCAATGGATTAAAAGTTGCGACATGATGAATCGAAATAAATAATAATATGCACAAGCACAAATATATCACAAAATTCGATCACATGTTTCATATTAAAATCTCAAAAAAATATGAACATGCATCACCAACATCTCAAAAACAGCTTTTAAATAAGCCACGCGTGGGGTGGGTCATTATTTAAACACATTCAAAGGTGTTACAAACAAGTACGAGTTATAAACCTTTAATATCCAGATTAATAGTTGGCTCTGATTTCGACCAATATAAAATCGACAGGACTTGGGAAGTATATGCATATCAATTTTATACCTAAGTAATAACCATGATTAAATATGAGAATTATTATTTCGCTTTGATCGAGCCCCTCGTGGAGGGTCATCATCGCCACTAGTAATAATCCACAATCATCCATTTGGAATTTATTCATGTGAAAGTTATCTTTTGACCGTCCCATGAGGGAATTTCTCCAAAAGAATTCACAAATAAATAAATCATGGAGGTCAAAATTAATTCAATTTTATTATCCAGGAATAAAATTATCAATTAATTGTTTAAGCATACTTAGTAATTTTCGAAAAGTGAAAATTTTCAAAACATTTTTTTCATGCACGCAAATTTAAACACAATTTAAATAAGCATAAATAACATAAACATCAAGATAAAAAATTAAACATATTGGGCACATATATCCAATTGTCATGGTTAATTTTTGTCATGTCTTGATCTTGAGAAATCGCCTTCATAAATTTTCATCGTTCGCCTCAAAAAGCTCTCACTTGACCGCCTTAAAAAACTTCTTGTCAAGTCACGCCATCGATCACCGCAGTTTGAATGCCCGCTAAGCACTTCCTACCAGACGAGTGGAGTCCGCGGGAGCCGCTTAAAGCGCCCGGAGCACGCCGCCTCGGCATGCTCGCCGCCCACGCCAAGATTCACGCCAAGATCTCCAGCCGCGTTCGGCCGCGGCGTCGCTTCGGTCTCTGGCCGGGCGCCTCGAAACGTTGCCCGCCGCCAACCCGTCGCCGCCTGATCGACAAGGCCGGCCCCTCCGGCCTTGCGCTCCACGCCGTCTTGCTATCAATTCAAGATCCGCAAGACGCTCTCCTTTGGCACGCGTTCGACGACGACGACGCCACGCCCGATTCGGATCCCATCTTTTAATTCTTCGTCTCATTCCATTTCGATCCTACATAATTTATTTACAAAAAATAAATAAACCTAGATCTAGACTAGTCTATTACATTGATCAAATCAAATAAATTCTAATCTACTCGTGGATTTTCTCATTTAGGCAAAAACTAATTGAATCTAATCTAATTAAAAAACCACAATTTATATGCATGCATAAATAAACACATTAAATTCCATGACAATTGGATACCTGCAAAAAAGATATAGCAATTCTACTATCCAATTTCAAATTTAATGAAAACGAATTAAATTACAATTTAAAATTCAGAGCCCAAAACCGAGGCTCTTATACCAGTTGTTGGGGAATTAATTACCCGGATCTATTCGGGATGAATATTTAAATACAAATTTAATTCTAACAATTATTACTAGCATGAATTAATCCTATATTAATTCAAATAATAATTCAACAACAAATCATGCATATAAACAGTTCACATAAAACCTATGCATGCGGAATTACTACGGGTTTACGTGAACTAACCTCTTGGAGTGGCAATGGTCTCTTCGATTAAAACACACCAAAAAGTCTTCCCAAGTATTCCCTAGTCCTTGCTCGTCAATCCGGTGGAAGGAAACTCGCGAACAATTAACAAAAGGGAAAAATAAAATTTGTTGCACCACCTTTGTGGATTTACTAATTTTTCCAGCACATGGAATTGTACTTGGGAATGAAATATTCATCCCCTATTTATAGAGGGGTGTTGGTCGAAATTTTGTTATGGGAATTTTTGAAAAAAATAAGGATCAAGATTCCAAGATTTGGATCTTTTTGAATTTATGAGATATACCTGTATTGCAAGAATACATATCTTCCATAATATCTTTTCAAGAAAATCAAGAAAATCTTTCTTTCCCTTATTCTTTCAAAATTTTCGAAATTTACATATAAATAACCAAGTGGGAGATTTCTTGAATTTAATGAGATAATCTTGTATTTCAAGAATACATATCTTCATTCCATAACAAAATTCAAAGAAAATATTTCTCCCATTTTATTCATAATTTTCGAAAAATGAGGAAAATTAGCAACAAATATTTATTTTATTTTTAAACACCTTTTTCAGTTATTGGACTTTATGTTGGGCTACTTGAGGGGCCTTTAGGAGAATTAAGATTGAACCTTCCAATGGATCTTGAATTATCAATATTGAGCCACAATATTATTCAAGCCCATAAATATTAATTAATCCCACTACATAATTAATATTGCACTATCCATCTTAACCCATATTACTGTTAATATGGCTCCCGGTTATTATTTCCCGTGTTTAAGATTATCTAGCCCATTAATTAATTCAAGCCACTGAAATAGCTTTCCATTAATTAATATATTTTATCATTGGTAAAGGAACGATTCAACATTATTATCCATACCGGAAACTAGTTCCACTTGCAAGATTTGGTATGATAAAACTTATGAACCTCCCAAGGGGGCAAATCGAACAAGCGTACTTGCACACGATTCTCCGTATTAAATCTTAGCAATCGCATGTGACCAATAATATTGCCCAAGATATAAAGTATTGAATCTCGTTGATTCTCTATCCGTAATAAGTCAAAGCAATAGTTACTAACCACAAGCAATCCTATTTAAGGGACGAAGATTAAGAAATAACGAACCACTGAGGTCTAATTCTTCCTAGTTCAGTTCTGAAGAATTTGTCCTCCTGTAGGTCCTCTTCAGTGCACTAGACATGCACTAGTGTAATCTCTTGGTCAAGACAAACCAATCTGAGCCTTACACTTCAACCTTTCACGATGGATTGTTCATTTCCATCTAGGTCGTGAATGGTGTACTTTTGGTTACAAGGAACTGTTAATTTAATCTTCTGTGATCTGGTATCACTAAGTTAACTACAATGTAACACGTACTATTTATTGAACAGTTATGCATTAAATATATGTAACATTAGATGATATTTAAAGCATCAGTGATAAACAATTTATTTCAGTAAATAAGTCCGAAATTCAGTCTGATTATACAAAGTAAAAGCATATTTTCCAGTATAATCCCAACAGGATCATGGTTTTTATCCAGGTTTGCTTCAACCTCTACCTATCCCTACACAAGCCTGGACACACATTTCCATGGATTTTATTGAAGGATTGCCTAAATCATGGGGTAAGAGTGTTATTTGGGTGGTTGTAGATAGATTCACTAAATATGCTCACTTCATTGCTCTATCTCACCCCTACACTGCTCAAGTTATTGCTAAATCCTTTTTGGACATTATCTACAAACTACATGAATTGCCTGTTAGCATTATTAGTGATAGAGATAAAGTTTTTACAAGCTCTTTTTGGAAAGAGTTGTTCTAACTTTTGGGAACTAAGCTTAATATGAGCTCTGCCTACCATCCACAAACTGATGGACAGACAGAGAGGCTCAATCAATGCTTAGAGCAGTATTTTCGGTGCATGGTACATGACAACCCCAAACATTGGCTTAAGTGGCTGCCTTTGGCTGAGTATTGGTACAATACCAATTATCACACCAGTCTTAAGATGGCCCATTTTCAAGCCCTTTATGGTTATCTACCTCCAACCCTCAGTTTGAGCCCCTATTTGGATACTTCTAACCCAGATGTGAAGGATCTCCTACACAACAGACAACAACTCACTGAGCAAGTCAAGACTAACGTACACATTGCCCGGAATCGAATGAAATTTTTTGCAGATCAACATAGGCAAGAAAGGCAATTTCAGGTTGGGGATATGGTATTTCTTAAACTCCAACCTTTCAGACAAAATTCGGTTCACCTACACAAGAATTTAAAGCTTTCTGCTAAATATTTTGGGCCTTATGAGTTTTTGGAGAAAATTGGTCAAAGTTGTTTATCGTTTAGATCTACCCCTGTGTTCTCGGATTCATCCGGTTTTTCATGTATCGTTACTTAAAAAGAAGATTGGGAGCGCCACATACTTCTTCGCTTCGGCTCTTCCACCGGTTGACTCCAACGGCGACATCATTATTCAGCCTCTTCATGTCCTAGATCGTCGGGTTGTCCTTACAAAACAGGGGAAAAGAGAACAGGTTAGAATCGATTGGATACACCTTGATTGGGGTATTAAATCTTGGGAGGATACCTCCTTTGTTATGCGCCATTTTCCTCTCATTTATCCTTGGGGACAAGGATCTTTCGTTCCGGGGAGTATTGTCACAATACCATCAGAGCCAGTAGCAATTCAGAGTTTACAGTATCGAGCACTTGAGGTTGAAGATGTAAACAAGAAAGAAAATGGAGATGAAGTTCAAAGCAGGGTTTGTGAAAATAAAGTACAAGTTGTTCTGATGAAGTACAATGATATACGTGGAGATAATCTGGCCGTCCGTGATGAAGATTGATGGATTGAATTCTCACCATCAGATTTAATTGCTATTTAGTCCTTAGTACTTCCTAGTTTATTTAAATTCCCTAAAAATTGGGTTATTGTGTTTTAAGCCCTTTTATCTGATTTATTTGCACTTTTGGACTGTGGTCCCTAATGTGGGTACAAATTGGCCAAGGCTGGCACTGAATGAATATGACAGAAAAATTCTAACTAACTTCTCTCTCTTTCCTCGTTCCTCTCTTCTATCTTCTTCCTCACAATTCTTCTTCATCCAGAAAATACAGAAAATTATATACCAAAAATATATGAAATTGTTACAGATTGGGTGGATTATCTAGTCTATTACAAATTTACACATTAAATCTTCGTTCACCCACAATATCATACATGACACTACAAAAAGTTTGATTTAAGGTGCAAAATACTGAACCTGAACCCCTTCTTAAAATTAAGCAAGTCAGGCAAGTGGTAATGTTACAACACAGCTACAATACAAAAACCGAAATACAACATGAAAGGAAAAAATCTCCACCTAAAATGTCAATAGTTTTTTACAAACACAGATCAGAAAATTGAGAAATCACTAAACAAGATGGTCATAATCAGACCAAGAACCAAAGCCAATCTCTGCTGAATCCAACCAGAAATCCTTACCCCACCACCATAGTAGGGCTTGATCATAATATTAAACCTGCAATTATCAACCGAAGGGTCGGCTCTAGTGATGGTCCCAAGCCCGTTGAACTTGCAGGCCACGTCGAGCTGATTGTTCTTCTGGTAGTAGCTATTAAAAGCATAAGAAATGTTACCCTGAACATTCAAGTTTCCACACGAGGTCTGATAACCGAGGGCAGTACAGTCAGCCAGACTACAAGCATAGCTCACACTAGGGGCAAGCTGAGGATCATCGAGCCTTGCATTAGGTTTCAAGATGCACCATTTTTGTTCAAGATAGGTGACGTTTCTTGCTGGTACAAGGGATGAGTTATTGGGGCCCAGATTAAGCAAGTACTTAGGTTGCCCGTCGTACCTGAATATTCCCCAGTGGCGCTCAAAGTTTCCGGGTTGAATGCTCTTGTCGTCCTCATCTATCAAGCTGAAAAGGTAAGCATTAATCGGGCCGGGCCTCATGGGAGTCCCCTTTCCAGCTGACATACGGGCCATGAACCCTTCGTTGAAGCGCTGGGCCAATTGTAGGTTAGCATTGCGATCACCATCTGTGGGCCAACCGATCTCTCCGATTATAATAGGGAGATTGCCGAACCCGTTTTTCTGTAAAGCCCAGACAAGAGTATCATGATTGGCATCAAACATGTTGTTGTAACTGGTACCTCCATCATTTATAGGGTTTGCGTTTCCATCGAGGAAGGCATATTCGAATGGGAAGTTGGGGTCTATGTAGAGACTTATAAAAGGGTATATGTTGATGGTAAAGGCTGAACCAGTATCACTAAGTAACTTGACTATAGGGATCATGTAATCGTGGATATTTGCTCGGAAATCACCCCCAGATGGCAAGCTACTTGTACTTTCGTACACGCCAGCGTTGAGGGGGCACGAACCTTGATTTGGTTGCCATGCCCAGCTTTTTGTCACCAAGGCCTTGAATGTTCCTCATAGCCGGATAAGTTGTCCTTAGAAAGGTTCCATTATACGTTGTCAAGAATGGTTCGTTTCCTACTGCAATATACCTGCAGAACCATTGGAATTTTACACAACAATATATGAATATAGCACAAAAGCAATTTTTTTCTACGCCACAAGAAAGTTGCAACTACTTATTATTATCTCTTTTTTCTTGGCAAAAACTTCTATGCACCAGTTGAACTGTGCAATTAGTGCAATTTTAACTCAATTTTGACCAAAGTTTGAGTCATTCATAAAAAACTGAAATATATAACAATAAGTATTAGTTTATATGAAGAGAAGTATTAGTTCCTACAAAAAAAGAGTATTGATTAGTAGGTTGAAGAGTGTAATTATCGTTTCAATATACAACTAATATTTGGGGTTCATCACATGACATAAAAACAGTTAGGCTGGAAATTTTTTGTCAAAATTGCACTAGTTGCACGTTACAACTGGTGCGCCAAAGTGATAACTCTTTTTTCTTAATAACAAGTGGATACATTTGGGGTTCCAACAATTGAAAAAGGTGATGTGCAAGACTACAAGTTAATCTAATTATTCAACTTAAAGAAGGAAAGTATTTAGGAAAGAATACATGATGAAACGAGGTGAAGGATAGAGTGACCTTATGAGGACGCTGGAGAGATGAGTGGTAACATTCTTGGAAACCCATGTCTCAGCAGCCTTGCGACTATTGGCTAAAGTTGCAAGCATGTCATTCGGAATGCCAACCATGACCTCAATCCCAGAGTTCCCCAAAGCTTTTAATGTATCATAATCGGAATCAAAAAGCTTAACTTTCTGAATGCCATTCTCTCCTCAGCATCCTCACCACTGTACTAGGCGGTAAGCGGTGAGATGATTGCGTGCCCCAGTTGGCGCCTATCCCACCCGCTGAATGCACCAAAGAGAGAATCATAAGAGTGCTGATTTCTTGATAAAAAGAGAAGACAGGTTCGCTTGATAGAAACGAATGACATAAGGGTATTATAGTAATTTAACGTAAGGACATGTTAATGCAAATATATGTTGGGGTGTGTAGAGGAATTCTGGGGGACATTTAACCTTGGCCTTAACAACTAACAATATTACATAAGTGTTAAAGAGATTTATGCACAGGGATCAGAATTAATTCTATGGGAAATGCGACACGTAAAGACAGAAAGTACCTGCCACAGCATGACTAACGGCATTCATTCTAACTGGGCCAGAGCTCTCAATTTCTGCAAATGTAAAATAGGGTAACACATAAAGTAAAAGATTCAGAAAAGCCACCATTTTTAGCAAGTGCCATCCTCTTAAATGTGCTTTTTACTTAGGTCTGATTTCAATAACATGAACCGCAAGTAGGTTTACAACTCTAAAATTTATGCACAGAAATTTACAACTCTAATGAAGATGGTTTGCACTTTATCAGAAAGCAGACACCTTCTGGGATTTACTAGCCGATCATGGATTTCTTGGAAGAAACAACATGCTCATCAATAAACAGTTTAGACGAAGATGCAAAATGGAAAAATTCTTACTCGAAAAGCATTAAGAATGATCTATAGCATTCATAAGTCTTTCATGCTTATAAAGGCGACTGAAATATAGCAAAAGGAAATCAACTTGATTTGAGCCTCAACAACACAAACTAAAAAATCTTAAAAAAGAATGTAATAGAGCAGTTCTCATTCGAAATTGGAGAATTTAAAGCAAAAGAAAGGAAATGTTAAGCTGGGAAGCAACAGACTTACTTGAGAATTGATTGAAGAATGATTGTTTGCTTGTTGTAGAATGTACAAATGCCGAGCCATCAAAATTAGCCCCCAAAAGCTGAGACATGAGTTATACCATCAATAAATTTGAAACGACTAAACAAATAAAAGAAATTAGTCAATATCCACGAGAAGGAATCGAGGACTTGTATCAAGCTTCAATAACAAAAAGGGAAAAAACAAACAATGCACCGATGTCAGTTGATAAAACTTGAAATTAGTAATTTTGCTCCAAACAACATTATTAACTTATTCAAAACTCCATAAAGTGCAATCACATAGTGACAATCATTTCTCAACTGGATTTGGCACATTTCATTACAAAAAAGAGAGGTCTTTCTAGAAAAAATAGATACTTTTGAGACAAATCCAACTTAAATGCATCCACCGCCCCAATTTACATCTTTCTTACTAACTATAATTAATTGACAAATTTTGATAAATCTAAACACTTGAATGTCAAGAAACCAAGAGGGATTTCAGCTTAGCTCCACAGTTCAACTTTATTACTCATAAAAGTAGGGGTATCTTAATCTCACTATCTTGACACAAAAAAGACGAATCCCAGCAATCTACTTTTAATGAATGAACACCAATCTCCGTGGACCCATAACACCAATTACCAAAATCCCTCGGCCTCCAAAAGATCATTCAGTCATTTTAAAAATATCTCAAGAAACGAGGAAAAAGAACACTACAGTACAGTTTGCCTATCATCTTATCTTCTATCAATGAAAAGTTTCCAACTTTATAGCTTCAAGAAACAAGAACATAAAAGAAAAGGAAAAAAATGAGAAAGAAAAGCTTACCAGAAGAAGAGCGAGCACAAGGCGAAACATTTAGAGCAGATCTCTCTACTTTCTCGGCCTTGTTCAGCCAAACAATAAAAAAATGACTAGAAAAATAAAGAATTTATAAAAAATGAGCAGAAAAATTTACTTCATTGGAGCTAAGAAAAGGAGTTGCAGAGTGCAGCAAGTAGGTATTTATACAGTTGAGCCAGATGGGGTGAAAAAGAGTTGGGATTTAAGACAATAGGGGTGTTTCTGCAAATGCGACCTATCTTGGCGGTTTGTAAGTAAACATCAAATATTATGATGATGAGGTGCAATTGCAAGAGTATTTTAAGATTTGGTGATTCCGACAATATTCTTCTTTAACAAGTGGGTTTTGCACTTACTTGAGGCCATGTTTATCTTTCTTTTACCAATATTGTATTCTATAGTATTTGCTAATTTCAGTTCAAACTGAAAGGAATAGTTAATGTTTACTAATTTCAACTCAAAACTGGATAAACTGCCAAGTTATATTCAGAATATGGAGTATATTATAGAGGCATGCGTAAAACTAAAGTGATTATATTTAAAATATGAAATATTAGAGAGGCATACATAAGAATTAAACTAAGAAAAAATTGTTCAGAATATAATATAGGTATACACAATAATTTTACTAAGAGAAAGTCTTGTGTGAAATATTGCACACTAGTGTTATGTGCAATACAACATAAATAAGTCAAAAATTGCCTAAATTTCATGGGTCGTATGGTCGAATTGGAGGTTGGGCGCCAAGGGTGGCATGGATAGTGGGTTCGGGGCCATGTGCGATTTAATATGTATTTATAGAAGGATATCTTTATCAAATATGTGTTGTAGCTTAGTGGTTCAGGTTTGTTGGTAATGAATTTGGTTGCAGGTTCGATTCCTACTGTACACATAATTTTATTTTTATTTTGTCAAATTTTTGTGTGAAAACATGTGTTACTACATGAACAAAAAGTGTTACCATATGAAGAAAAACGTGTTACTACATAAACAAAACCAGAACAAATGCGAAAAGAAATCCCCAGTCAAAATTACAGATTTACATAACAACTTGATGTGTTACTACATGAACAAGAGAGTGTTACCCTATGAGCAAAAGAGTGTTACTACATGAACAAAAATCAGTACAAACGCGAAAAAAATCATCAGTATAAAATTACAGATTTATCATAAGGTAACATGGGTCACAAGGTAACACATTATTGTTCATATGATAACACATGAGTATTCACATAGTATTACGATAATATATGAACATTGTTACATATTACTATAAAAACATGTGTTACTACATGAACAAAAAATGTTACCATATGAAGAAAAACGTGTTACCACATAAACAAAACCAGAACAAACGCGAAAAGAAATTCCCAGTCCAAAATTACAGATTTACATAACAACTTGATGTGTTACTACATGAACAAAAGAGTGTTACCCTATGAGCAAAATAGTGTTCTTTGCATGAACAAAAACCAAGATAAACGCTGAAAAAAATCATCTCAGATAAAATTACAGATTCTGAGAGTAATGATGAAAAGAGAAGAAGTAAGAATCAAAGATCGCTTCACAAAATCATAGGGAATCACCTGTAAATTTGCGAGGATGAGAAAATTGAAGAAAATAAAAAGAATATGGAAGAGAAAGAGAAAGGGAAGAACAAGAGAAGAAGAGGAAAAACCTATAGACACACCACCATCAAAATCAACGGGCGATCTGATCGCGTTTGTTGCAACGCGAGAAGAAGAAGAAGAAGAAATATGCCTGTGCAGATCAAGGCGATGAGCATGAAGATGAAAAATTTGCCCTAACCCGCTTTATTATTTGACCCAAAAAAAAAAAATTCAATTCAAGATATCACTAGATCTAATATTGCATACAAGTTTTTGTTTTTTACTAAAAGGGAATATGAAATATTTAAAGGTACATTTTAAAAAATTAGTAGTTTGTATGGAGTGAATACTGTTAAATGTCTAGTGTGAACTCAAGTTCACAATCAACTCCTTTTTCTTTTTCTTTTTTAATATATTGTTTAAAAAATACTTATTTTTTAAATAGTAATTTTGAATATGCACAATATTAATATTTTGAGTAACACTCATGTGAATCAGGTCTATACATGAACTCTATCACTGTTATGTATCACTGTTATGCATAAAAACTCTCGTTGTTTAAAAATATAACACATTTTTTAACAATGATAGTTTTTGTGCACATCAGTTAAAGTTTTTATGCATAACAATGATAATTTTTATACATAACAGTGATACTTTAAAAATTAAGGTCACAGTGAACTCGCGTTCGCACAAGTTTTTGTTTAATATTTTATATTATATTTAAAAAAATGGCATGAACTCGAATTTAAATAAATTATTGTCAAATATTAATATCCAAAAAAATGTTGGTATAATAGTTGAGGGTCAAAATTGTTGGCACGTCATAATGATATCATTAGACCATACATTTCTTTTGATATTTCCAAAAAAAATAGATGGGGACATAAATAAACAACAATGGAGTATTATATATACAGAGTATTTTGGAGCGTAGAATAGTCCTGCGACTTTGTGCCTCCTCATCGAGTTCTTGATCAAGTAAAATGACCAAATCTATCTGCAAATAAATAAATAAATAAGGGTGTGATTGTTATGTTGAAATAGATAGAGAATGAGATGATCATTTCTTAATCTATTTCAAATACATTGATTGCGATTGATATGTTTTTTTGAAAGGAATCATAATTCAATTAGGAATGGTCATTCCCAAAAATAAAGGATTTGGAATATTGATTCCTTACATACTCCATGGGTTTATGTATTCCACATTTTGAGGAATGAATTTTTTTTCACAAAAAATATTATTATTCATTTCATAATATTATCTTCTACCAACAATAACAATAATAATTTAATAATAAAATTATTTTATTAAAAAAAATATTTAATAAAAATAAAAATAATAACCAATTCCAATAATAATAATAATAATATTAAATATAATAATATTAAAATATATAAATAATATAAATTTTTTAATAATAATATTATATCTCAAAAAATGTAAATTATAGTTAATTCTTAATAATATATTAATGAAAATGAAAATAAAAATGTTATTATCTAATAATATATTATTAATAATAAAAATATTAAAAATATTTATAACTTTATTATTAACCCATACTTTCAACAATAATTAAAATTATATATAATTAAAAATAATAATATTAATATTAAGTATATTTAATAATTAATAATAATAATTCTAAAACAGATTCACCAATACTTATATTTCATTTCTATGTCATACCAATCATAAGAATGATCATTCATATATCATTTCATTCAAGGCATCATTCCATTCATTAATTCATTCCATTCAGCCGTAATTTCATTCAGTCATACCAATCATGTCCTAATAGTTTTTTTTTTAATAAATGAAAGTATATAAATCAATTCAAATAACACTGAAATTACATGACGTAATATTTACAAACGTAAGTATTACAAATGTAAGTATAGTGGCCCAATTTCCTTTTTTTTTTATTATTATTGATTACGACGAGACAGTTCCAAAAATTATGATTTGGCAGTGGGAGAATTTGTTGACATGAGAACCCAATTTGAAATTGCCGACATGAACACAGCAAACGTTACCATGAAAAAAATATTATAAAATTAATTGAATTAGTATTCTTTTTAATTCAACTTACTTATAAAATTAAATTAATCAGGGTGGGTGGTGAAGAACTAAATCAGGTTCTCCACTCTAATTAGAAAAAGTATGATACTAACAATTATTTAACTAGTTGAATCAGTTGGTACTCCTAAGTCCTTACTCCTTATAATACTTTAAGCATCAATTTTAATTTTCAACAGCAGTTTTTCCAGAAGCAATTTTCAAACAATGACGATTGTGAATTGGGCTTCACTTGGATAAATGGGCTGATTCCGTGAGCCCCAGGTTACTAACACCTGCATATTTGGTAAATACACCTTTTTGCCATTTAAAAAAAAACATAAAATGTCAAAACTATCCATCGATTTACATGTGAAATATTAATTTTACTATTTGGAATTTTATTTCGAAATTTTACATGTGAAAAAATGATCATTCTGGTTATGAATATTTTTCGAGATTTTTCATGTTATTCGAGAAATATTTTCGAATTATTGTACTAATTTCAAAAAGTTTTTCCGTCGGTTTACATGTGAAATATTGATTCTACTGTTCAAAAATATTTTTCGAATTTTTATGGTAAGTTCAAGAAATTTTCCGAATTCATTTACATAATTCGGAAATTATTTCCAAAATTTTACATGTGAAAAAAAGATAAAGGGAAGTGTATAAGGAAGTATACATTAGGGTATTTTGGGAAAATTATGGGGAGTGTATTCATCATACGAGTAATGTATTAATCCGGGACTAGGTCTTGTATGTATTTAAACGCATCGCTAAGATCATAATGCATTTTAAAAACGTGCGACTTCTTATACTAAAAAGTGCAACTTATTTACACTGAAGTGTGCAACTATTAATATGAAAAAAAATAGTTGCACGATTCAGTATAAATAAATTGCACTTTTTAGTATAATTAGTCGCACGTTTCTAAAATATACTATAAATGCACGATGTACCTGAGTGTACATGAGACCCACTCTTAATTCTGTGATGATGTATTTACTAAAATGGTAGATGTGAGTAACCTGAGCCGTGACAAAATTAACAAAGAAATAGATTCAATTGGTGGTTTAACATTGGGCCAATGGCCCAAGAATTCCGTGCAAAAGTTGGAATACATGTGTTCAAAAATCCCCTATATTAGTATTACTAATAGGAAGTTTTTTTTATGATGTGTCAACTCTACATTGATTTAATCTATGTGTCATTTTAGAAGAAGTTTGGTGTACATGTCATTAAAAATAAATATTACATGTCACTAAAAATAAATCTTATGTGTAATTCTATTTTTGTATATCCTAAACAATCTCATATCCCCTATATATCCCTCTATATACTAATAGAGTTTTTTTTTTTTCAATAATGTGTCAACTCCATGTTAATTTAACATATATGTCATTAAATGAGAAATTTGAGTACACATGTCACTTTTATGTGTTATTTTTATATAATGTGTAATTCATATATATTATTTTATGTTTTATTTAAATATATAATATTATTCTTTTTTTTCGATAATTTTTGTTTGACTTAATTTAAGATAAATAAATTATTCATTCTAAATGTATTTTATCTTAGTGTGAATTATATTCAATTATTAATTTCTTAATAAATAATTTTATTTTATAATTGCTCTTATGTATATCTTAACATATTTTATGTGGCAAAAGTATTTTATATTATAATTCATTCACTTTTTTTTTAATTATTATTACATGTTAATTAATTTATTAGTCTTTTCTTAGTCGATTTATTTTATTTTGATTTGTAGGTTTCAACTTCATATTAACATGGATAAATAATATTTGACACAATAATTTTATTCCAAGGGTTAAGAAAATTTACTAATATACACCTTAAAAAATTATTAATTCATCATTTTTGCAATTTTTAATTAGAAAACCGCGTAACACGCGAGCACTAAACTAGTTTAAATACGTAACAGTTTATAAGTACAATATGATTGCTTGGTTGATAGTCCAATATTTAATTGATCGATTGATCATACTATGCTGTAAACACGCAAATATTTTTCGCATTTTTCGATCGATCGATTGATAATCCAATATTTACATTTTTCGCAATTTATTTGATCGACTCTTATCAGTATTAACCCATTAATCACTGAATTTTACAGCACATTATTCTTGATAATTCCTTGTATTTTATTGTTCATATGAATAAGATGCACCCGAGAATAAGGATTTCAAATTTCGGCCACATTTGTAGCTGCATAAAGTATTGGCCCACATTTGTTTAAAAAGAGGCGGTCCACTAATATTTGTGCCCGAGAATCCAGCCCAAACTGAATGAACAAGAATCCACGCCATTGGAAATTGAGAAAAATCCACAGGAAAAATAGAAAAATCCTCCTAACATATTTTGAAAAAGAGGCGTACTTGTATGAAATTGAGAATGTTTCACGATGAGACGGGACATAAGTTGGACATTAATGTTTTAACACTTTGATATAGATGGGTGTAATTTGTCTTTAAATCAGATCACGCCTCACGATCAAATTTCGCTTTTATATGAGTTTTTGTCTTTAAAAAAAAATCTTACAATTTTTCTTGATAGATCGATGATCGTTGTTTAATATTCAGTCCAATAAAATTGGACTAAATTACACTTTTTAACAAATAAAATAAAGCTTGAATTAGGGTCCCATTACTAATAACATTTATGATCATAATCTGTTTACTCAATTTGTTACGTTTTTATTAAACAAAAGTAGTCCACCCCTATATTAGGGTGGACGGATCTGATAGATACCTAATTTTTTTTTTCGCCATTTCATTATCAGATCAAATTTTCGATCTTAGAAAAAAATGTTTATCTTGTCGCATCGAATTGAAAATTAATTATAACATTTCGGCATACCGAAATGTTCGGTATGTCAATATTACATACTGATACCATACCGATATTTCGGTATATACCGAAATATTTTTCGGTATACCGAAATTTTCTATATTTTCATACCATTATCGTACCGAAATTTTCGGTACGGTACAATATCGTAGCAAAAATTTTGATAAAATCGATATTTTTCGATATGGTAAGTGCGGTATACCGATATTTTCGATATTTCCTCCACACCTAGTCCACATATGTTCGTAAGTCCGTCACATCGCGCACACGCACACACCCAAGTATGTAATAAATACATATTTTGGTAGAGGAATTGATAGGAAACATATTTTGGTATAGATGATTAAACAAAAAATACCAGGCAAAGTTTCATATGAACCACTTTCACAGGAATAGTATCCGTGTACCACTATCCATGTGGATTCGGGTTTAGAAATCGGGTCACAATATAACACCAAATATAGTGTTTTTTGTCCCCCTTTTTTTCATTTTCTCCAAGACTTCTCCCTTCTGTCCCTCTCCGATGACAGCCCATTTCCAGGTAATTAAGAAACCACTCCCGTTACATTTGTTAAATCTGATGATTATGGATTCGCAGATATTAAATTAGGATTTATTTCAGCGACGGCGAGGCATTCAGACATAGTGCTAGGGCATGCGTTTTCGCCGGACGGTTCAACTTTGACTCTACGGAGACGTGCGCACTTGGAGGCGGAGAAGGCGGAAGCCGCTACAGTGGTCTTTTATGCTTCGAGCGCCAATTCAATTGCTAAGATCTTTCCCTTTAAATCATTGAGCCATAATAGATATGTAGAGAGGTGTGACAAAATTGATGATCTATAGAGCCTAACAGATTGGGATGGTGAAAAAATTTAAGAGGATGCTCTGTTCTCTAAGTAAATCTGTTTTAGAGTTGTGACATTCTATAAGTTGATGTTTGCCTGTGACTTATTAAGTAGTTGTCTTATGCAAAGGTCCATGTTTTTTGCGCTTCTTCATGTTGCAAGATGTATAAGTTGAATGTTTTTCTCTTACTGTTTAGGTGGAGTTAGATAATAAAGCTTTGTTCCTCTAACTTCTAAATCATTGCTAGGTATTTTCAATTTTAACCAATGGAAAGTGTAACTATGTTTCCCTTTTTGATCTTGTTGGCTTAAATATACTACAATAAGTACAGGGTATATTTCATCTAGATTGGATTAATATATTCATTCTAGTGTGTATTCAATGTTATATAGCTTGAGGTTCATGATTAGGTGATTCTATAATTTCAACAAGTTTCTGTAGATGGATTAGGATTTAGGGGCCAATTTTTAACAAGTGGAACTAATCCATACGAAAGTGGTGTAAAATAGATTATGTGGTAATTTTGCACAATGATTTACTAGACTGGTGAAATGTGGAGCATTGCCTATAGACTTCATGAGCCAATAACATGGCTTCCATGCTGCTCTTTGGCCTTAATCTTTTCTGAAATTACCTTTGATTGATAGTAACAGCTGACCTTCATAATAATTCTTGTCATAGCTATAATTGTTTCAAAAATATTCTTTGCAATACTAGTTATATTATCCATCATAGCAGCAAAAAATGAGTTTTTACTTTTTTCAGTTTTGTGTAGTACTTGTGGCCTTATTTGAATATTATATCGAGTAAAAGTTATATAATAAGCTCTGAATATCAGATTAAGTACCTGTTTGCAAACTCTACAAGTGCTCTAGAAGCACTTATTTTTAAAAAAAATTGTGTCTAACAGCTTTAAAAATAAGTGTTTCTGGAGCACTTTTAAGAGCTCTAAAACAGGCCCTAATTGTCGTGAAACTGGCTGAAGTATGCAAGGAAGCTCAGTGTGCAATAATTTTAGGTCTGCTTTTATTACTTTTAGGCTTGTCGGATTCAATTAAGCAAGTAAGTTTTGCACAAAAAGTTGTAGAGTTTTTCCTATTTTTTTTTAGGTCCAATTATGATGCACTAAATTATTAAAGTAGCGTGTTCATATATTGTATAGTAGTACATCATTATTTGAGCAATTGTATTAGTTGAAATATGTTATAGTATTAGTTGATATAAGCTATAGTATTAGTTGATATGAGCTATAACATTAGATTGTATGAGCTATAGTATTAGTGGGTATGAGCTATAGTATTATATGATATGAGCTATAGTATTAGTGGATATGAGCTATAGTATTATATGATATGAGCTATAGTATTAGTGGATATGTGCTATAGTATTACTGGGTATGAGCTATAGTTATTTTGAGCTGTAATATTAGTGGATATGAGCTATAGTATTATATGATATGAACTATAATATTAGTGGATATGTGTTATAGTATTACTGGGTATGAGCTATAGTTTTTTTTGAGCTGTAATATTAGTGGATATGAACTATAGTATTATATGATATGAGCTATGGTATTAGTGCATATGAGCTATAGTATTAAATGGTATGAGCTATAGTATTTATGGATATGAGCTATAGTATTATATGATATGAGCCATGGTATTAGTGCATATGAGCTATAGACTCGTCATCTCTCTAACTTATTTAATCAACTTTTGACTGCATTTTTTTCTGAATCATAGATGACCAAAATAAGATAAATATATACTTGTCATTGATATACAAAGTAAAAATTTATAACTTTTAAGAAGAAAGTATTCATTTAACCAAGAAAATACAATTGTTGATCATACCCATATCATAAATCTAAGCACAAATTCGTTTTCTTTTTGAATTTGAAACATCTTGATATGTTCTAGTTATATGCAATATAGTAAGGAAATGAAGTAAGTAGAACTTTTATTTTATTTGGCATGTTTTTAGTGGTTGTACATATGCATTATTGAGTTCTCAACATGATTTGCCTTTTCATTTAAAGTGACAATTAGTTACTATTTTTGATGATATTTTGTTGCAGGTATATGATTCTTGGGAAGTTTAAGGTTTGCCACATTTATGAAAGTGTTTTGTTGTGAAATGCCTGGCTTCGTGGCAATGTTGGATGGAGCTTCAGTAACAGAGCTCTAGCATTCAAAAGGCTAATGATTTTTTTTTTGTTTAAATACCTTCTTTTTTTCTTTTTCTTTTTTGGTTTGGGCAAGCGTTGTTAGATTAATATAAATTATATTTTTCTAATTATTTTGTTGCAATGGATATTATCATATATATTTTTTGAGTTATTTAAAATTTCCATTGAATTTGACAAAAGAAAAGATTGAATAAAATATGTTCTATAGTAAAATTATGTGTTGAGATTCATATTGTAATATTGACAGTGGTTTACCGTGCACCATTTACCCATCAAAATAAAATTTGGCCAGAAAATGTTGCTGGAAAATTAAATGTTAAAAAATTGTTTTGTTAAAGTAAAATTTTGTGCTACAAGTAATTTCCACAACTGCTGAAGTAAAAAATTGAGTGAAGAGCCACTTGGGCATTAAGAGAAGAGTGCCACTATCCACACCCCAAAATTCTCTAAACACACCCCATTAAAATTAAAAAATTATTATATATTACTAAACAAACCCCATTTCATTCCTATTATATCCTTCCTCCATCAAAATAGAAAAAAATAATATTTTCCTACCTTTCTTTCTTCTAAATAATACTTGGGCATTAAGAGAAGAGTGCCACTATCCACACCCCAAAATTCTCTAAACACACCCCATTAAAATTAAAAAAATATTATACATTACTAAACAAACCCCATTTCATTCCTATTATATCCTTCCTCCATCAAAATAGAAAAAAATAATACTTTCCTACCTTTCTTTCTTCTAATTAATATTCACTCTCCAAAAAATATAAAAATTGTTTCTTTTATTCACAATTCTTTTTCAAAAATCTAAAAAACTCTTTAAATTTTTTATATAAAATCTGAAATTATTATAAAAAAAATCAAATAAATCTTCAAACATATATAAATTCAAAGATTTCTTAGCAAAGCATAAATCTTTTAAAAAAATAAATAAATAAATAAAATTTGTAAAAATATAAAAATAAATCGACTAAATCTTAAAAAATAATTAAATTTAAATAATAAACTTCAAAGAATCAATTAAACGTAAATAAGATCTAAAAAATCAAATTTTAATTTAATTAATTTTGAAGATTTTTTTTATATTTTTCTGATTTTATTTAGTTTTAATTGATTTTTTATTTTTTTTATTTACTTACTTTTAAAATATAGTTATTTTTTAATAATATTTTTCAGAGTTTATTTAATTATTTCAGTTTTTTTCTGATTTTTTAATTGATTTTTAAAATATAATTATTTCTAATATTTAGTTATGTTTTTAATTATTTTTAGATTTTAATTAATTTTTTTCAAAATTTTCAATTAATTTTTCATGTCTAAATATTTGAAAAAAATTGAAAAAAAAAAGACTAATTTCAAAGTGTAAGAGACTTAGAGGACTAAAATTAAAGTCAACAAAATATAATGGAAAAACAATACCCTAATTTATATAGGGTAACTTGATCATTTTATATATATATCTATTTTAGTCTTTAAAATTATGGGGTGTGCTTAGAGGATTTTGAGGTGTGATTAGTGGAACTCTTAAGAGAATCATGTTGACAAATGTGCGCATCTATAATATCCGTGATAATTTTTGTGGGTCATGATCTAGATCCACTTTAGCAATATGGATAGTGGTGTATGGTACACCACTTTCACATAAAAACTCAAAATACCAATGCATATGCCTTAGTTTATATCAGCAAATTGATTCAATATGTATAAGCTGATGGACTTTATTACCTCTCGTGGTGGGTGCGGTTTCGGGTGGTCTCCTCTTGTGGTGGATGCAATTCTGGTCTACAGCGAAACGAAATGATGTTGTCACGTGCCCGGTGATAAAAAGAACTATTGTAATATATTGATTATATGAGGGAACCATTGTAATTATTTTAGGGAACTATTGTAATTGATTATGTTAAAAAAAAATTAATAATAATAATAAGCTGATGAACTTTATTCAGCGATTTTCAATTACTTGCTTAGGTGTCGTGTTGTGGTTAATTTCGCCACGTGTCGTCTTGTGGTTAATTTCGCTTACGTGTCTAATGATGTATTACTCTTATGTGACACAATTATAGTGTGTATATTATTTTTATTTATATTGAAATTTAATTAATTAATTGCCAAATTTAATGGTTGATTGTCATAAACTTAAATGCTTCATAAAATCTAATAACATTCTTTATATTGCATATTTCAATTCTAGATAATTTTTTTTTTTGAATTTTCAAAAAATTCTCTAGGAAAGTCTTTTTTTTTTTAGAATTTTACCATAATCAAGTAATTATTATTAGTGTTAAGTTGCTAATATCCTCCTTTTTTATTCTATTCCCAATAAACAAATATTGTATTTTATTATGATAATAAATTTTGTATAATCATAATCAATGATATTTTTTTGAATTATGAGAGAGTTAGTTTTCGACTCTTTGTGACAATCAATTACATGTGTGTATCAATGAATAAAGATTGCACACATAGAAAATGTGCTATTGCATTTACATTTTTTTTTAATATTGTGATTGTATAATTGTTCAAATTCTACCTTATAATTTTTTTAATCCTCAGTGTATCATAAATTTGTTGTAATTTTTCATTTACGTTTATTTAGGATCGAACTTAATGTATAAAACTTAAATTACTAATTTTCATAAAATAAAAAGGTAAATTGTGAAATTCCGCTACTCGGGCACTATACTAGTTAGCATATAATAACGTGATCACGAAAGATCAAAATATAATTTTGTATCCAACACTCTAACTGAAGATATTATGGGTGTGTTTTGAAACACTTAGGTCGTATTTTGTAACACTTAGGTCGTGTTTTGAAATACTTAAAACAATTTTCAGAAACACTTATTTTCAAAGCTCCCTCTCACAACTTTTGAAAATAAGTGCTTCTGAAAGTTGTTCTAAGTGTTTCAAAACACACCCTTAAAATAGCTTCCAGAAGCACTTATTTTCAAAAGCTGTGAGAGGGAACTTTGAAAATAAATACTTCTAGAAACTGTTTTAAGTGTTTCAAAACATGCCCTCAATGGAGCTGATGGTCCAAAAATGTCAAATGTCCCAATTGGAGTTGCCACTTGCCTTAGACTCGTCAAAGTATCACATTACTTGCCTATACTTGCCACCAATTGGATAATTTTTTTATTTTTTTATTGGGCAAAGTTAGTTGTTATTAGTTAGTACACCAAACACCCAAATACTCCACGAAATCACCAATTCACCTTATAACTCCTATAACTTCAAATTCGTTCTCAAAGGGAATCACCAATCGGATAAAATATTCTTGCACCTACCATTTAGATATATAGTAGTTTTGACAAAATTAACCCATCTTCTTTTCACCAATTTTCCCAACCTTCCCAAAACTATGGTGATCGATCCTTACACGTAGAATGATGATTCAATGCTTCGTGCACCCGTTGCGCCGTGGAAGTGGAGATAAGAGGAAAATTGACAGACTAATGCGACTTATATGTGCTAGTAAATATAACTTAGAAGAACTAGATTTGATTGAAGACATAAAATAAAACGTGCAAATTGTTTGGTTGTGAAGCCTAATCGACTGCTTCACGTCCCAGTTGATGGAAAAAAAATTTGGGCCTTTAAAACAATATTTGGGTTTAACGGTCTTTTAGGGCTACGACCTAGGTATAAATATCTGATGATTCATTGTAATTGTTATCACCGAAAATATTATAAATTTTTCGTTTGGTAATGAATTTCCCGAGACGTAGTCATTATTTACCAATTGAATCAATACATATATTTTATTTAATTAGTTTAATTCCCAATATAGACTTGATATAACCGAGACATGATGATTGGATATGTATATAAGGGTACGTTCGTTTTTTTTTATAGTGAACGTGAAAAATTCGAGACTTTGAAGTCCTATGATTTCAAAATCGATTTCAAAATCTTGATGAATAGTTAAGATGTTATGTTTATTATGAGATTTTATACAGTATGATGGTGAAAAAGATGATTGATGTGATATTATTATATTATTTTGAGTGTATTGAAAAATAAAAAGTAAATAATGTAAATGTACTGAGAATATAAAAAGTAGATTAAAGTAAATTATGAGAGGAAATAGAATTAATAGGATTTCAAATCTTTTACTTTAAATCTCAAAATAAATGAAGGTTTGAAATTGTAAAATTCAAAGTCCAATGGATAGAGAAATAGCTAAAAAAAATAAAAAAATTATACTCCTATATAACCAAACGTTGTACCATGTGGTCCATATCCAATTAAAATCTACTATATAAACTCCTCCTCAAAGACCAAAGTGAGTACATTTGACCTCAATTCTTGAATTGATGACATGGCTTCCATATCTCAAATCTTTGCCCATATTTACACCATGACTCTGCTTTTCTTCTCCATCATCATCCTCGAACTGGCCATACTAGTGCGCGGCACCGCCAGAATCACCGGCGCCGGCCGCCGCTCCATAACCACCGAGGACTTCCTCAAAATCGTGGACAAAGAAGCCCCTGCCCGCCCGTACAGAACCGGGTCGGTGGTCGAACTGGTGGAGTGCAGAGTGTGTTTGTCGCTCTATGAAGAAGGGGACGAGGTTAGGAAATTGAAGTGCAGGCACACGTTTCATAAGGGCTGTATCGACACGTGGCTGCAGCAGGAAGCCGCCACGTGTCCTCTGTGCCGCCGGGCGGTGCTGCCGTCGGCGCACCGGTTGCAGGAGTTCTACGATGGGAATGATGAGGCCATGATGCTCATGTTGTACTCCTTACATGGCAATTTCACCAGAAGATTTTGGTAAAATTAATTTGATTACAATTTAGAGGATTTTTTTTTCTTTTTTCTTTTTTTCAGTTTAATTGTTCACAAATGTACTGTTGATAAAATGGAAATCTAGACATGTTTTTTTTTTTTGGGCTACGTGGACGGATTACCTTCCGAATTAAATTTTTGGCGCATTTTTATGATTGATTATCACGACAAGTAATAATTAATGTTCATTTTGTGTCTTTTAATTACCATATCTTTACCAATTTATTGTATTTACCAATTAATTAACTTCCATAACTTTTTCCAATGAGACACTCTTATGTGAGACAGTCTCATGTATGAGACGGGTCTCATAGCCGACCCATATTATAATAAGTTGACCCGCACTATATTAATACAATAAAACCCCAAATATACCCTTAGTTAGATTTTTAATCCAGCAGCGCAACGCGGAACAGAGCAGCAGAATGCAAGATCAAGACCTGTAACGAGTTTGACACTTCTGATCGAGATTTCAGTGTTTTCTCCATGCTAACACCAAATATGATTAATATATGTTCTAAACTCATTTAGTAAATTCGATTTCTAAAATTTTAAGCCCTAATTTTGAGGTTATGATATGAAAATTAAATCAAATATGATTGATTTTTGGTTCATTGTCTGCCGCATACACTGTCTCTTGCCCTATTGGGTTACACTTACACATAAATCTGCCATTGAAGCATAATGACTTTTTTTTTTTTTTTTTTTGCTTCTATTGTATTTGGTTTGATATATACAAACAAAATTGTTTTAAGAATGATGATAAGTGTAAAGAAATCGAATTAGTCTAAGAAATTCTAAGTCATCTATCAGTTATCTTGTTGCTCAATATATTAACGATGCTTCATATAATAGTGAGAAAGCATTTAACATTGAGAATTTTACTAAAAATCAAAATCCAGCCTCGATTTGATTGCAACAACTTTCACAGACTAAATGCTAAATATATTACAAGATTGACAACCAATTTATCTTAATTTACCTTTTTATGTAGCTCAACTAGTTTTTGCAGAGTTCGTACATAACTGAATATTGAGTTGGTATGCTGTGAAACTTGTTCATCGTGAAATTGATTTTTTTTTTTTACAGACATACACTTTAGTAATATAAGTCACACACTTCAGTTATCACTACGACACTCTTTTATTATGATATATAAGTCACACCCTTCACTTTTTACGAAGAATACACTTTACAAAGAAAAAGTCACACACTTTACAGTAAAAAGTCACACACTTTAGTAATATAAGTCACACTCCTTAACCAGTTTCACCGTAAAACTTGTTCACACTATACTTTGCCCTGAATATTTCATTGAGCATTCCTATTTTCCCTGTTATGTTGTTGCAACTCGGAATCATGTCTTACAAATATTTAATTTCTTCTCACTTATTAATTATTGTTGCTGAGAAAATATTTTTTTGATTAAAATGTATTGAGTGCATGGTTGCAAACTCCTTTGAAAAGGAAGAAACACTTATTTAAAAAAAAAAAATTGAGTCTAACAACTTAAAAAATATGTGTTTCTATCATATTTTTTCTATGAGTTGAACTTTGTTTTTGGCTATGCTTCTATGATATTTTTTTTCTAGCAAGAGTATTGCATGTACTTTCACTATGATACATAAAAACATCTTGATTTAGTATTTACGGCAATTTCCGTCTAATGTGGATACCCGGAGTCCACTTGTTTCCCTGACATGTAAATATGATTTTTTTTAAAAAAATCACCAAGCTAGAATCATTGGTCATGTTTCTATTGATTTGTTTAATCACGTACAATTTAATCTTGCATGAATGCATGGTGCATTTTTTTGTTAAAATTTAATGTTTACACGTCAACAAGACAAGTAGATTTCAGTGTCCACATCAGATGCATTTTATCGAAAATGGTGATTCAGGATGTTTTTAAGTATAAATTGAAAGTATATATGCTAGAGTTTAAGAGAAAAAAAAGTATATGCTAAAACTGATAAGAAAATAAAAGTATATGCTGTATATTTGGAGAGAGAAAAAAAAATGCTAGAATTAATAATTTTTGTAAAAACAATATATGATATATTTAATTATTTAGCCTTTATTTGTTTAAACTGAATTTAGTTTGGTCATGAGTTCTTGTATTTGCTCGCATAAGAATGAACTTAATTTAGTGCAAACAAACGTACAATGACAAGAAATCTTAATACTATGTATTGGTAAACCTGATTCAACTTATGTGGCGAAACCACATTAATTATGTAAAAGTTCAATTCAACCAAATTATTTCATTTTAGAATCGTACGTTCTCATTAAAAGTTGATTAAGTTAAATTTTAAATATATCTAATTAAATTATATATAATCTAATATTCAGCTTATGTGGCGTTATGAATTGGTTATGAATGTTTATTGCAATTGTGTAATTATTTTGTATATTGCATGGAGTTTTTTTATATTGTACGGAGTATTGAGATAAGTAATTTGAGTGTTAAATTAGTTGTGGAGAAGTTTCTTCTAATATGTTCTGTTTAATCTAATTTTATTATTTTACATTGCAGGGAGTATTGAGGTAAGTAATTTGAGTTATGAATTGGTTATGAATGTTTATTGCAAATGTATAATTAGTTTGTATATTGCAGGGAGTTTTTTTACATTGCACGGAGTTTTGTGGTGTGAAAATAAAGTTAACTTTATCTTGATACTTCCTATAGAATGACTTCAATATACTGAGGTAAGTAATTTGAGTGTTGAATTAGTTGTGGAGGAATTTCTTCTGATATGTTCTATTTAATCTGATTTTATTATTTTATATTTCAGAGAGTATTGAGGTAAGTAATTTGAGTTATGAATTGGTTATGAATATTTATTGCAACTGTGTAATTATTTTGTATATTGTAGGGATTTTTTTTTATATTGTACGGAGTTTTGTGGTGTGAAAATAAAGATAATTTTATCTTGATACTTCCTATAGAATTACTTCAATATACTGAGGTAAGTAATTTGAATGTTGAATTAGTTGTGGAAGAGTTTCTTCTGATATGTTCTATTTACTCTGATTTTATTATTTTATATTTCAGAGAGTATTGAGGTAAGTAATTTGAGTTATGAATTAGTTATGAATATTTATTGCAACTGTGTAATTATTTTGTATATTGTATGAATTTTTTTAATGTTGCACGGAGTATTAAAGTGTGTTTAAATACAGATAAATACAGACTTTAATATACTGTTTATTAACTTATCTTTTGCCTATAATAATATTTTCTGTTTATAATATTGAAATAATTCTACAATTTCCCTCATAATCAGTAAATTATAAATTAAAAATCTCAAGTACATCATATTTGCATGAGGATATAATATTCATGTTTATATACCAATTAGTTAGTACAACAATTAGATTTTTCAAAGATAAATTTATATATCAAATCTTGCGTAGATATGTTTAGTTATAACTCTTTAAAATTGTTTAAAAAATTAGATTTTTTAGAGATATTTTAAAATATACAAATATTTTTTATAATAAATAATTGTCTTAAAAAAATATGTATCAAATCTTGTGTACATATGATTAGCTATAACTATTTAAAATCCTTAAAAAAATAGATTTTTTAAAAAAGAAATTATAATAAATATTAGTCATTCACAATAGAAAAAAATTAATTCATCTTTTTGAATTGCGAAATCTTTCATAATAAATAAATAAAAAAATTAGAATTTTTTATAACATTAAAATTATTTTATAACATCAAAATTATTTCAATCCCGCGTAACACGCGGGTATACGAACTAGTTACAAATATATATAAAGTTCAGTGTTCCGTCGTGGATTGAAGCAGGAATTTTTTACGACGAAATTAAAAATAAATATAAATATAAATATAAATATAAAATAAATTAATAAATTTTTTGTTACACCAGGACAAGAGTTGTAACTCAATCTTTGCACGCATGTGTGTATATTATATGTATATACTTGAGCCTAATATTAATTATAAATAAAAGTAGAAGTTAATTATTTTGTGTGAATTAGTCTCATATGTGAATGAAGTTTCACTTTAATATTTGAATGGTGCATTATTTTCAAATATAATTACGTTGATATTCTACAAATACACAGATTGTACTCCTTTGGGCATATATAGGAGTGAACATTATTCTGTAATAATAAAAAAATCGAGTTGAATCGAACTAAAATATAAATTTAAAAAAAAATCATACGGTTTAAATGATGAGGCGAAGTATAACTTCACACAAATCATCACCTACCTCTCTCAAAGTGTTAAAACATCAATGCCCAAATTATACCTCGTCTCATCGTGAGACGGTACGTCTCACGCAAGTGTCCCTCATATAAATTTGATTCGATTAATTTGGTAATCGGTATTAGCATCGATTTTGAAATTTAAATAATTTGACATTCGATTTTAGTTTGTAAAGTAAAAATATCGAATAACCGAAAACCAAACTAAATAGAATAATATATATATATATATATATAATTTCTAAACCCTAGTTCATTTATACACTTACCTAATTAATTATAAAATGGTTTTTTTTTTTATGATGTGGCAAGTTTTTTTAATTTGAGAATTTAGACATTGTTATGGATTTGTGGACAAAATTTTGTTTAAAAAAGAAGAAGAATAATTTTAAAGCCTAAATTTTGTTTAAAAAAGAAGAAGAATAATTTTAAAAAAGAAGAAGAATTTAGACATTGTTATATACAATTTTTCGGTTTTATATCGAAACCCAACCAAAAAAATTCAATTTCAATATGTAATGGTGAAAATTTTAATTAATTTAATTTTCCTTTATTCGATTCGATAATGGAAATACCAAATGCTCCCCTATGCGTGCATAATATTGTTGAGAGAATATCTTAGTCAATTATATAATCTATCGGTGACATTGTAGAACAGCCACTCTACTCTAGTCTATGAAATTCTTGGTTATTATTATTCACAATCTTTTCTTTTCTACACATTTTCTTAGAGTTAATAATCTTTTCTTTTCTACACATTTTCTTAGAGTCAATAATTGAAGTTCGTATTAATGTGATCTTTAAAAGTCTATGGTTGATAAATGCGTGACAATGAACGAAGATACGCTGGTGGATAGCGATAGCTCAATTAGAAACAAATTTCTACTTATCCGAGACCTCGAGGTCCTGGGTTCAAGACACGGAGATAGAATATTTATTTTTTTTGTGATGGTTTCTGCGTGTGGGCGGTGGTCCCTCTCTTGTGGGGTTCTTGATTCGAGTTCAGTTTAGCGGTGGTCCCTCTCAGGGTTGTGGTTAGGAATTCTGAGTTTGGTGATCTCTCTTTTGTGGTGGTTGCGATTCCGATCTATAGCGAAATAAATTGATGTTGCCATACCCAGTGGTGGAATAAATTATTGTAATTAATTATATTGGGAACTATCAGAATTGATTAAAAAAAAATGAACGAAGGTACATGGTACTAAGTCGAGTTCAACGAATTTCATCGACGCGATTATTAAAAATGATTTTTAAAAAACAAGTTGGTATTTTTGTAAATTTACATCTGGAATATCTTAAATTGTGTCGCTACGGCCCTACACATTAAAATTGCAGTTTTTTTTTTCTTTTTCCAAATACTTAGAGGTCTAAATTGCCTTTAAATAAATCGAAATGGATTTTTTTTTATTATGGATAAATCGAAATGGATTGATCAATACACTATTAGATTTTTTCGAGTTTTTATTAAGTGTTAGAAATTTCAATCGATCTTATTTCGTTGATCAAATCTAAGCGAATTTAATTGGACTGAACCCAAGTCGAGTAAGAAAAAAATAATATAATCACTTTTCATTCTTTTTCTTAATTATAAATTTTTATGTGAAACTTGTTTATATTAAAAAAACAAATATCGCTACACTTATAAATTGATATCATTTTGTTTATAAATGATCTTAATTTATAAATATAATAGTATTAGTTAATAAATATAATGCTATTAATTTATAGGTGTAATTATATAAATGACATACTATGAACATATTTAACCGGAAACATACATTTTCTTAATCACAAAAACGTGTATGCAATATTGCATACTATGATTTATGTGCAATTTGGCCCGGATTCACCTTTTTTCTGCTTTTTTTTATGGTCAAAGCCCGCTAAGTAATTTCAATGCTTTTTCTTCCTTGTGCCGCACAACAGGACCATATTTCAGTTGGTTTCACGGCGTCGTTTCTCTAGGTTTTCCTTCTCTTCTCATATTCTTCTTTTTCTTTTCTTCTATGCCTTATTCGGATTATTCCATATTCTTCTTTCTTTCTTCAATTTTCTCATCCTTAAATTTACAGGCCCTTCAATTTTTTTCCTCTCAATTTTCTAATACAATTTTTCAGATCCTTTTAGCACTCTTCTCGCATTATTTTTTAAATCTGAATTTGGGACTAAAGATTTTTTTTCACAACAGACCGATTTTTTGTTAATAGGGTAACACTTTTTTGTTCATGTAAGAACACATAAATTGTTCTTTAAATTTGTAGTTTTGGATCAAGATTTTTTTTTTCAAGGCTTTGTTGGGTGTTCATGTGGTAACACGTTTTTCTTCATATGGTAACATTTTTTGTCTATGTAGTAACACATTTTTTTTAGTAATATATCACTGTACACATGTCTTCATAATACTAAGTGAATATTCATGTATTACCATATGAATAACAATGTGTTACCATATGACAATGTATTTTTTTCTTAAAAATGATAATGTAATTTTTATTTCTCGTAGTAACACATTTCGCTTTTCTATAAGTATTACATTTTTTTCATGTAGTAACACATAGATATATAATGAATAAAAAATTTGACAAAAAAAAATATTTTTAAAATTATGTGCTCAATAAGAATTGAACATGCGATCAAATATATTTACAACATATCTAAAACACTAAGCTACAACACATATTTAATAAAAATATTATTTTATAAATATATATGCGTTCACCCAACCCACCCATAGCTCTGGCCCGCCCTATCCAACCCTAATTCGTGAATTTTAGAGGTTGTTGACCCGTGAGTTTTTTTTTTTTTTATTATTTTTTGTTCTAATTCAGGTGTATTGCACATATTATTATTGTGCAATATTTCATAAGAGTTCTACTCTTTCTTAATTTATTGAATCTGAGTTTGAACCGAGTTTAAATGGGAAATTTTTTATGTTCGATATCATTTGTTATGATTAAAGGACAAGCAAAAGTAAATATTTAAATTTTAGTAACCTATTGTTGGGAAATTTATAGTTTTGATGGAAGTTCCAAAACAATGTAATAGACAGTTTAACTCGTTAGTCGATCGATGATATGATAGAAAACAAACCGAACATGTTAGACAACCGATGTATTAGACTAGGCCTTTCTTAAAGAAGAACTCAAGTTGCACAAGCCAAGTAAAGATCAGTAGCGGAAGATCAGTAGCGAAGATCAGTAGCGAAGATCAGCAGCGAAGATCAGTAGCGAAATTTTAGAAGACTTTACTTGAAGACCAGAAGAACTTTTCTATGAAGACATCAGCAGAGTCGAATTGGTTGAAGCTAAGACAACCATATCAGTAGACTCAAGGTGACTGATCAGTAGAAGTGGTGATCAATTCAGGCAAGTCAGCAAAATGATAAGCTTAACTACTTATCGTAAAACATACGTGTATACTGCATCGTAAGAATGTCAACATAGTTGGACTTACAATGACGCCGAATAAGTGTTCTTGTTAGCCAATCAGGGATCGACACGTATACACAAAGCTGACATTGCAGGATATGGCGTATCAAGTCAAACGGCTACAAAGGACAAACACACACGCCGCCATGTCGCCCCCTCAAGCACGCCACATCAAATCCTCAAGAACCTACTAAATAACCTCAAATTCAAATTTTCTCCAACGGCTCTTTTGATTTCAAGGTCTATAAATATGAGATTACTCTTGAGTGAAAACACGGAAATTATCATCAAGCTCAAGCTTATAGCAAGATTTCCGCATCTAAGAACACAAAATTCAAGTTTATTTTATAAGTGTTCATCCCATTTGTTCTTAGCATAGAATCTCATCCTTTATTTTTAGGCTACATAAACACTAGGATAGATTTCCAGTTGGAACCACAATAAATCTTTACCCAAACCCAAAAGTTAGATTAAGTTTGTTTTGCAAGATTTCAGACTAGGGTTTCTAGTTCTGATTTCTGGGATCGGATTGAGTGAGAACTCTTTAAACATCTGTTGGTTGTCTTGTGTTGGACTAACACAATAAACTAAGTCGGTTGGTTAAGTTGGTGCCCCTTGTGATAGGGAAGAGTGGACGAGGACGATTGTCCCAACCACTATAAAAATATTGTGTGTATTTACTTGCTCTTAATTGCTTTACACTACTGCACACAACTTGGTTTAAACTGCATACATATTCTGAGTTAGAATCAGTCTGCACCAAGCAACTGATCTGATCAATTGACACTTTAGTCATCTAATTGAAAACAGACAGCAGAATCTAATCTTATAAAACCGGGTTTTTCACACGGGTTAAAAACTAGCTTCCAAGACATCTGTTAAACCGATAGACACCGAACCGATCCGCCATCGAGATCAAGAAGTTGGATATCACCAAATCGATTCATTTCGCACTGATCAAAGCAACCCGTCATCACACCCCGATCTTGCACGAAATTTTTTTTCGTAAGTCTATTCACCCTCCCTCTAGACATCTCGCCTCACGATACCCATTCAGACCTACAACCATTAAAGTATCAAGTATAAAATATTTAATTTCATTTTCTGCCCTAATAATAACCTTGTATTACCAACCAAGAATGCTTTAGTTTAGTTGGGCAAGTAATTAAATACTAAAAGCCAATGGTTGGTGAATCTACTTTGTTCACAAGCATGTTGAATTTTGGTAAATTATTGCAGGAAGGAACTATTAGGCTCAATTGGAAATTTACAACTTCATACCAATTTTATTTCATATCGACATCCTCATATCACCAAAACACGTTCAATTTCATTTGAACACGAATTGGACACATTCTTTTAGAATGTCCGAGTTAGTTCTTGAATTAGAGTTTTTCATTTGAAAAAGAAAAACTATAAAGTAAATGGTTTTTTTTTTTAAAAGAACAATCAGGAATCAATTAAATGTCATATACTCGAATTAAGTATTATAAGTTGTGACCATATATGGACCAAATGGATAACATTCCAAATTAATCAGGTTAAACTCAAATATCTTCATTATAAAGAAAAAAACTTATCCCAAAAAAGAAGATATATATACATATATTCAGGGACGGACCCAAGAATTTCATCGAGGGGGGCCCAATTTATAACATAGTGTAGCTAAATGCACTTTCGAATTTTTATATATTTTCGAGAATTATTTGAATTAAATATTTTTATATTATATAATGTGAATTATGCATATTTCTTTCAATTATTTCGCTTATCTTTTTCACCAAAAAGATCAACATTTTATTTATAGGATGTTGATTTTTACAAATAATAATAATAAGTGATGATTTTAACATGATTTACATAAGATTTTGTTTAAAAAGACAAAAACACGTATGATGAGATTTATTTTTTACATAATATAGAGTACAACCTAACACAAATAACACCCATCCTTTCAAAATATTAAAACATTAATACACAATTTATGTTCGTTTTTACTACGGTAATCGTTTTACGCAGGATGATATTAATTATAAATATATATAAATATAAAGTTCAAGTGGGGCCAGGAGGGCCCAGTGACCCCCTGCCCCAGTGTAGGTCCGTCCCTGCATATATTATTATATATACAACTTGTAATTAGTGGGACTACATGTAGACCATATAGTTACTACTTACTAGATCGCCACCAACCTTGTAATAAATGCCAAAAAAAGGAAATAGGTGCATGACTTATAGGAGTCAATTTAAATTAAGTGATAGAAGATTAATTGACCAAGTCAAGAGAAACCACTCAACTAAAAACAATAAAAATAAGAACAAGTAGCAGGGAATTGATGAAAGTAGATATGACAACTGATTCATTAATGATCCGTTGCTAATTGCTATACTCAAATATGAGTTGACCCGGTGTAAGACACATACGTACACATTAATTTTCAGATGAGATTGCCTCTACCATGGTGTTTTTAACATAATTTAGATATAATATTTTAACACTTTGGAAGGAGTGAATGTTGATTTGTGTTAGAATGAACTGTGTCTCATATATGAGAAAGTCTCGTACGAATTATTATCGTAAGAATAATTATGTATTTTGATAAAATTAAAGAAAGTCTCACACGAGTTTTTTGGTAAGGATAATTTTGTATTTTGATAAAATTAGAGCATTTCATGTGTATTCTCTAATGTAATTGTTTTTTTTTCATGGCTCAATTTAATTTCGAAGAGAAATAATCAAATAGTGGACAAATACTTGAAACAGAGATGTTACTAAGTGCTTAAATTAATAAGAATTATGGGTGGCTTTTAGTTAATGAAGATGTAGATACACATCATGTGGTAACTTTGGTCTAGAATGATCATGGGAAATTTTCGGTCAAGATATTACATTCACAATAGTGTTATATCTTTATTTACATTCTTTTTAGATTTCTGCGGCACATGTGTTGATCTTAGAATATCTATAAATATAAGAATAATATCCTAACATAACCATTTTTTATGTTTAAGAAATCATTCTTATTTTTAGCAAACAATTAATTCCTTCCAAATCTCATTCCAAAAAATTTTATAAAAATATTTATAATTAATTAATTTAAACTACCTATATATAGATTAACTAATAATTAAAATTTTAATTATTTAATTAGAGTGTGTATATTATAATCTTAATATATCATATAAATTAAAATCCAATAAAAAAATAAAAAACTTATTAGAAGAAAAAAACTGACAACATATGTTATAAAAAAAAATTAATATTTAAAATTATTATAAAACTTTACAAGTAAACTCAATAATTAATATATGTAAATTTTTTTTGTAATAATATAAATTTGTATGTACTTATAAATAAATATGATGTACCTAATATAATATTTATATGTAATTAATAAAGGTTAAAAGTTATACAACATATAAATTATTAAACATATATAAAATATTTATATTTTTACAAATTTTATAATTTTTTATAATTTTTTACGATTATTAATTATATCAAATTTAATATTAAATTATGTACTACAAATGTGATTATCGTGATTCATGTTATTTCATTATTTTTTTTCTCCAAGTTATAGAAATTATATTGAAAATTGCTTGAGAGTTAAGTCTTTTAAAAATTTAACCTCCCACCCCACTCTTAGACAAAAACAACAGTTATTTATTACATATAACTATTATATTAATTACGTCAACTTTATTTATAAGTACATACAAATTTTATGTTAATACATAGAAATTTTATATATAATAATTATTGAGTTTCTAAATAATAATTTTTTTTATTACATATGTTGTCAGTTTTTTCTTTTAATAAGTTTCCATTTTTTTTATTGAATTTTAAATTTATATGGTAGATTAAAATTCTAATATACACACTCCAATTAAATAATTAAAATTTTAATTATTAGTTAATCTATATATATGTAGTTTAAATTAATTAATTATAAATATTTTTATAAGATTTTTTAGAATGAAATTTGGAAGAAATTGTTTGCAAAAAATAAGTATGATTTCCTAAATAGAAAAAAATGGTTATGTTAGGATGTTATTTCTATATTTATAGATATTCTAAGATCAACACACGACACAAATCTAAAAAGAATGTAATAAAGAGATGAATAATTATCACAGAATAAGACATCCCGATCGAGAAATTCTGGGGATATATAAACTTTCCCTTTTTATTCTAGAGGAACTTCCCTTTA
Organism: Stenogyne calaminthoides; assembly: GCA_037126765.1. Taxonomy (NCBI): domain Eukaryota; kingdom Viridiplantae; phylum Streptophyta; class Magnoliopsida; order Lamiales; family Lamiaceae; genus Stenogyne; species Stenogyne calaminthoides. The sequence goes on from JBBCBC010000002.1 coordinate 44,213,923, forward strand.
AAAAAAAAATTAAGTTTAAGAGTATTTCAATCAAAATATATTTTAAGTTGAAAAACGAAAAGTGGGTGACATTTCCCTTGAATGAAAACCGAGTGACAATGTGTCAAATGTCCCCAAATAATTTCCCAATGGTCTCCCAGGCCTCATGAGCATATTAAATTTAATTTTGGGCTCAACAATTTATTTGAATTGGGCCTTGACCCAATTACTATCAGGCAGAGAAGTGAGTTATGGGCTTTAAACTGTCGCATAAAAATTTATCAGCTGAAGATGGTCACTTTTAAATCTGTAGGAAGTCACTTTTTCATAGAAGTTTTTTTTTTTTTTTTTTTTTTTGAAGGAAGTCACTTTTAAGAACATATAAACGCCTTATCTGTAGATGGGATTGGTAAGATTTATAGGACTGCTTAAAATTGCTGAGTAAAAAAATAATCTGAACTTAGTCCTATGTTTGGATTTAGAAATTTAATGATTCATATTCGAATGTTCAAATTAAGAGATGAGGTGCAATTTGGTCCGTTAGATATCTCTATCTAAACTCTAAGAGCTGCCTACTGAAATTTTGGGATATTTAAGAAATTATTTAAATTGGATTTTAAAGAAAAACTAAAAGGGATTAAATTTTGAAAATGACAAAGTATTTTCTGAATAATTATTTTTAACAGAATTACATAAAAACTGCTGAAATTGAATTACATAATTCGGAGTACTATAATTTTCAATAATTTTTATTTAATTAGTCTAATATACTCCTTCGGAATCAACCTAAAAATAATTTAACATACTCCTTCGGAATCAACCTAAAAATAATTTACTTCTCAAGCATTCCCATCGGTAGGTTTAATTCCTATGTGGCTTAAATTTGTACCTGGGTACATAATTGGGGAAGGAGGTGTAATACAGGAGAGATAAAGTTTGGCAGCAAATATTTGCTACCAGGTACCATTAAAAAAAGTGACTGATTTGTGGGCCCAAGTTGCAAATTTATACTTTTATTTCACTTTTGTTTATTACTCAAACATATGTTTTCTTATTTTTATGGTTATTATCGTCTCCTTATAAATAAGGAGAGTATTTCTGTTCTTTTTTTTTTTTGAGAATCATTATGTGTGTCCCACTTGCCAAGTTCGTATAATACACATATGCACAGTGTTGCGATTAAAAAAAAATTGATTAATTAAAATTTGTTAATATAAATATATCAATGTTTATTTTATTAATTTAAATAAATTAATATAACTAAAATGAAATAAACTAAGAAATATTAAATTAAGAAATACAAAAATGGTATAGTGAGGGTGATATTGTATACGAGATGATTGGGAAGTGGAGCAGTAAATCGATAGGATAATTTATTTACGATATAAGAATTTGAAGTATATAAATTTGTATTTGAGATTGGGTACAATGGAGATGCTCTCACTTTCTTACTTTTAATACCATAAATCACATCAAGATACAAACACCGCGGTTCATAAAATTAATAACACAAATTGGTCGAATGACGGATTTTTTTTTTAAGGGTTCATAAACGACACTTCATCTCAATTTCACATATCTTAATAAAGAGAAAAAATATAATATAATTACAAGAGAATAAGTATTTACATCTCTGAAATCTCAAGAACAAGAAATACAAATAAATACACGCGATAATTAAAATTATATCACATTAATTCTAAGCAGAAAAGAAAAACCATTTGCAGCAGCAACACTCATCTGGGATTTAGGCTCAACAATCATTTTACTCAAATCGTCCATTGAAGTTAACTTGCCTTTAATCCAAGAAGAAGATGAAATTTTAAATTTCTGCCCCAAAACTCCCACACACGAAATCAATTCAATTTCTTTACCCTTTTTTTCTTGAAATCTTCACCCTCCTTTCATACTCTTCCGCAACCAAAATTGCTATGTCTGTCATTTTCAAGACTCTGTTAATTTTTAGCTATTTTTCTCTCTTGTTCTTTGATGATGGAAAATTCTGTCATTTTTTGTGGGTATATAAAGGGTGGAAGGCTTTGGATAAGGTGACGACTGAGAAAACAATGTTGCAGAATTGTTTATGCAAGAAAAGGCGATATTTCAAGGGATTTTGCATTTCTTTAATGTGCACATAGTTTATTAATAAAATGTCTGTGTGCAACGGTGCATGGTTCCTGTGGTCATAGGGATGCATACTGCCGACCATTTTCTCATTATTAAATTAATTGAAGGAAAATTCAAGTTAATTTAATTAGTCCGACTATAATGGGGATGGAACCTAGTTTTTGGAGAAATTAATTAATGAAATGATTAAAGTTGGGATTTGGGTGAAGTTTGCAAGTTAATGACGACTAATTAACGTGGAGACCAATTGTTGTATTTCCTAATTTGACCTGATTTTTTAAATTTTACTAATAAGTCTTTATTTAATACTATGAGGTATGAACATAGGATTTGGTATTTGTTGGGTGGGAGTCGTGTGAACCAAGTCTTCTTTTACAAAATAAAATAAAAAGATATGTGAAAAGTTTTCACACAAAAATCGTAAAATTGATTAAAGGATATTATTAAAGGATATTAGTTGGAATTCCAGATCTTTGTAAACTTGTCACCCAAGTTCGATTTTTTTTTTTAAGCATACTTTTTAGTAATAATATGTTTCACACTCTTTAGTAATATAAGGGGGTGTTTGCAAAAACTTATGGTTTTTAAAGAAGTGGTTAAAATTAGTGATTATGGGAAAGTTGATTAATAGTAGAAGTTGATAATGTTTGTAAGAAAATTAAAAAAATGAGTTGATAGTGTTTGCAAAAAAAGTTAAAAGTTCTAAAAAAAGACTAAGAAGCTACTAAAAGCTTGAAACTTATAACTTATAACTTATGGGAATTTATTTAAGCTACTAAAAGAGAAATAAACACTTCAAATTGCTTTTGCACATAATTCTAAGTGACTATAATCACTTATAAGTTTTTGAAAATACCCCCTAAGTCACACCCTTTAGTTATCACTACGATACCCTCTATTATAATATAAGTCACACCCTTCACTTTTATGAGTAATACCCTTTATAGTAAAAAATCACACCCTTTATAGTAAAAAGTCACACTCTTTAGTAATATAAGTCACACTCCTTAACCAGTTTTAACGTGAAATTTGTTCACCCTATATATTGCCTATTAGTTGTGATAATTGAATGATGTGATTTTTTGCTATAAAAGATATTATTCATAATACTAAATAGTGTGATTTATATTACAACATAAGGTATTAGTAGCGACAAATGAATGTGATTTATATTACAAAAAAAGTATTCATCGTGATAATTAAAGGGCCATGTCTGTAAAAAAAAAATAATGGTGAACAAGTTTTACAACATATCAACTGTAAAAAAATAAGTTAGGTTTCAATTTGATTCGTGGTTACGATTAAGACTAATAATAGTACGGTACTATTTGTCAAAAAAAATAAAAATAGTACGGTACTATGTCATAAATGATGCCAATTAAATTTTTTAAAAAATGATTAATTTGTTAAAATACTTAATAATTTATTAATTATTATTCTAGCATCTTGATTGAAAATTTGGAATCATATCAATTTAAGCATTCTATATTAAATTAAAGTGGGAACAAACAATAAAAGAATAAAAAATATAAATTCAGAAAATAAGATAAAAAGTCAAGAAAATTGACTGTCTTATAATGTTCCAAGGCTTTAATGGACGGACATAATATATTAATCAACGAGCTTTTATTACTCAATTTTAAATCGAGTAACTTAATTTGAAAGCATAGAAGTTGGATCTTCATTAGGAAGCAACATATTTTTTCAAGGTGACTATAATATTTTTTTGGCGGTTGTAAAAATGAAGAGTTACACATGGGAGCAGCAAACTAGAGTCCAAAAAAGCAACAGGCATTCATCCCCCTTTGTCAAATCATTTCGAAATACTACTTGGTGATGTGTTTGCAAACTCATTTTAACAGTTTAACCGTTTCTAAAATTACTTACTTTGAAAAGTTGCGAGAAGAAATTATTGAAAATATAAGTAATTCTAACCATTTTTATATGAATTGCAAGCATTTGCATACTATTTACATGAAGTATAACTTTGAATTATATTTTGTATAGCGAATTCCATTTAAAGTCCATCTTTTATATTACACGTTAATGCAATATTGTGATTCAATGGTGATAGTGATGCAATATTTACTGAATTTTATGAAATATATAACTATTTCACATAGTATATGAAGGGTTACATTTACATATACAAAACCCATACTTAAACAGATCATATGGTAGGTCCAGAAATTAAAGGAAAAAAGCGAAATAATTATATTTGAACATTATCATTCATCATTCAGACAATACCGCAAGATTCTATCTTTTTTTCTTTTGATGAATGATATCAACTGGTTTTATACTTGCAGATACAGATGGTGAATTACACCCTACACCAATTGTATCATTCATATCCATCATTGATCTGACGCTCATTGGTGTGTGGATCAACGGTGGATATGTAATATCATCTAGGTCACCAAAGTATCATTATTAAAATGATTTTTTTTTTATCTAAGTACTTACCTAGAGCCTCATGCTTCATCGAATAATCACGTAGTACATAAGACTCTTTTATGATTAAAGATTGATCCTAGAAAACGAAGGTATCATGACAAGGAAAAGACGAACATTTGCTACGGGTCAAAGGAAAACATACACTACGAACAATTATAAGATTTCTTGTTATCGCTTCAAGTAATTCATGTCATCAATTGTTTAGTTTCACAATGTAAGATGTTGAAATTATGAGTTACAAAGTTACTTCTTCTCATTCCAGATTATGAACATATTCGAATCAACAACTGCATTTTCTCATAGTTGATTTCTTGTAATTTAAAATATGGACTTACATCCATGATGAAGTTGTCAACGGTTTATAGTAGTCCAAGTGATTTCAGCTGCTGAACGTGCTCAGGTGGAAGAGTTGGGGGCGACCAATCGGATCCAGTCATCTCATCATCAACATCCTCGACAACATATTCCTAAATAAGCACGTGCATACAAAATAACAGATTATATAATGTGTAACTCTTTGGCGCACCAGTTGCAATGTGCTACTGTTTTATATTTGACCTAAAACTTTCAACCAAGCTATATTTTATATTTTTTCACGAATCATGAAAAAAAAAAAGCGGTCGAAAAGTATTAGTTCATTCGATGAACAATATCAGCTCATATGATGAAAAGTATTAGTTGTATATTGAAACGGTACTAATATTATTCAGCCTACAAAATAATACTTTTTCGATGAACAATATCAGCTCATATGGCTAATACTTCTCATTTTATAATTCAGTGTTTTTTTGTGAATTGAGTCGAGCTTTGGCTAAAATTGCACCAGTTGCACCATTTGCGAATAGATGTTTTAGCCTTATATGATATGTAAAAAATGGGAAGCTTTGCACATGCGGGGGAATTGGGGGAGACTCACTTTTGTTAGCATTCTTTTTGCTAGTATGTGGTAGTGACGCTGCCAAATCCTTTGCCCAACCATTGTGGCAACCAAAATAGTATAGAATATACCCACAATGGTAAATAAACCAAGCACTATTATAGCCACTATTAATAACAACGGCAATCCAGCTTCACCAGCACCTCCCAGACAACCACATTCAGTAGCCGCACCAGCACAGGTCTCGAAGCATGTGGTACAATCAGTCCACATGCAAAGAGTTCCAGGCAAATGACAATCAACACACACACTGCAACAATTAAGAAACAGAAAAAGTTTTATTCAGAGTACGATTTTGAGAAACAGCCATAAACAAGTAGAAAATACTAATAGAACGTAGTAAGTCTGAAAACAAAATATACCAGGAGGAGGATCAGAATACGATGGCTCAAAATATAAAATCACCACGAGATAACAGAAAAGTCGTATTGGTTTCCGGAGAACTATATTAATGCCAAAGTTACGATATATGAGATTACATCTAACCAGGCACTACATGGAAGTTTTCTTGAATTTTACTCTAAATGGTCGAGGTAATAGTCACTTTATCCATTAACCAACAAAGCCAAAGAATGCAATATTATGTAATAGAAATAACTAAGATGTTTATAGATAAGAGAATTTCCCCCTCTTTCAGAACTAATATTGGAAAACAAACTTTTCTAGGAAAAGACAGAGCTAACACAATGAGAGCACATAAACACTACAATGCTACTACTGAAGGTTTACAAGAAACTCATTCGCATCTTCAAGAAAAAATATATGCCACATAATAAATAACGTACCCAGTATGACAACAACATAGACACAATTCTCGACATGGCTGAGCTAGATCATTTCGCACTCTTCTGTCATAACAAGTAATAAAGCACCCAGATAAGCCCAGCAAAGCGAAAAACAATAATGCCCCTGCACAGATAAAATTGGATTGCTTAAATATTTTAATATCAATTTATGACCAACTAATAAGTTAAAACAGATGCACCCCAAGGCATGTAGCATAATCTACAGAATGTCAAATCTGTGTACTGAATCAAGATTCAGTCAAATTGGTTCATTTATAGATTTCACATATTTGATAATCGCATAAGAACATTGGATAAAAGTATTCTATAAAATTCTGCACTAATTGTTGATTAACATTTTATGGACTTTTTGCCTCTGGTCAGGGAAAAGAAATGATATGCATCTACCATTTTCTCGGGCCTGAATAAAATATACTGTACTTTTTTTCTTTCAAACCTCAGGTTTCACCATTGACAGGATAGAATGGGTTATTTCTACATAATCGTTCTTTCACATGAGGCCAAATGGATCAAATCCTAGAAAGTAAATAGTTCAGCACAAACTCAGTGATTAGACTATTAGTTCTCCAATGACACAGTATGAGAGCCTGATTGCTAATATTTACTATAATATTGTCAAACCATGCAAATTAGGCAAAGTCAATAACTTATACCCAAGACTATTTATGATAGAATTTGAGGAATACACGTTAAAAACTAATATTCAATCATGTAAGAAAAATAATAACTTCCATGTCCAAGAAGCTCAAAATGTTATACCACATATGTAGTAGAAGCTAAGCTCGCTATCAAAACCCCTGTGTTCGGGACGGAGCCAATATTTTTGGCAACCATCAATAAGATACACCAAATATGCCAACAGAGCAATAACCTGAAACAGGAAATATGAATGTCATAAACAGAAATACAAGGAACAAAATATGTTGTCGTTGCATATATATTTCTTTTGGAGGTCTTTGAACACAACAACATAAAATCAAGCAAAGACACCAACAAAATGGAAAATAACTTGAATAAAACAAATAATACCAGCTGCACCGTGAAAAAGATAAATAAAATATCCTCGTGACAAAAAAAATCGAAATTTTAATGTCCGCCATTTCCTATCAGCAACACCATGAACTCTTATATGATAAGGAGCTTTGCAAGTTGTGCAATGAGCAAAGGCAAGCCCTTCCTGCAGGAAGAAAACACGAATCAGCAGTCTTGCACTAGGCATTTCAGCTTCGAAAAGAACAATTACTTCTTAACCAAAAAAACTTTAACCCGAAAAGCAGACTTTAAGAAGCAAACATCAAGCACACCATATTCCCAAGAAGCTCCAAATATAAGTGAAAAAATTCAGCACACAGTTCAGTTCTCGACAACTTGAAATGTATTTACCTTCACTGCTCGCCAATGATCCAGACACTCTCTGTGGACATATTTCGCTGTGCCTTTGCACTTGCAAGGAGCAATGAAATCCCTACCTGATCAATAACCAGAGATGCAAGTATGAAACTATTCTGTTTGCATTAAATTAACTGCAGGAGCTATATACATAGCTACTAAATATTTATAATCGCAACAACGAACACAAAATGGATCAAAATCTATAACACTTCCAAACATGGAACAGTGGAAATGATATCAAGTATGAAGTAAAATTACACTACATAATCAAGAACCAAAAAGGGTCAGGCCCCGACCCCTTTTTTGCATTACAGAGGCACAATTTAGAAACCCCAAAATGCCGTTTACCAATAATTCCCAGCAAGATAACGTTTTTCAACTAAGAACATAACCAGCAGCAAAAACCAAGCTCTAAACTTAAAAATGATTAAAACAAGGGAAATTATTTACCCTCGGTTTCGAGGCAAATCCGGCACTGAATTTGCTCATCAGGACCAGCCTCGAGGTCAATTTCAGAGGGTTCCTTCATGGGCTTTGGCGGCACCAGCGGTAAAGAATCCGATTGCTCCATCATTACAGAATTGTGATGATATATTTCACCAATTTGAATTCGATTTCATATATTGAATAAACAAAAATAAACCCTCTAAAATTCTCCCAAAATTCTACGGCACCTGAAATCCTCAATGCACAACAATTCCACAACTAATTTCCAAAAGATGGTTTCAGAATTCAGACAAACTCTCAATCAGCGTTGAAAGTGTTGGGGGGTTTTTGTTTTCGATGAAGATTGAACAAGAAGAGGAATGATTCAAAAGAAAACCACCAACACCCACCCCAAAAAAGTCTTGGCACTAATTTACTTTTTACTGAAATTCCGGATTTACCCTTGACTGCAATCAATGGAATTACTAAAGAATTTTATTTTTTTTTTCTCTCATAACTTATCTACTGTTTATTTTTCGTTCCAAAAAATTTAACTATCCAATTTTGATTCCATAACTAAATTGATTGTTCAATTTTGGTCTCATTTTTGCCGAAAAATTGCAAACAATGTCGATATGACCACATGTAAGTCATGCGTCTTAAGATAATTTGGTGGTTTCCTATACTGTTCGATATTTGAATCTTAACGCCGATTTATTTTTTTCTTTTTATTTTTTTACATTATTTAATTAATTAAGCTACACATATGTAAATAATCCAACAAATTTAATCAAAACTAAAATTTAAAATCTATAAATGTAAGAACGACTAAATTTTACCTAAGACGCGACTTGATGAGATCGAAAATGACATTTTTTTCCAAATTTTTGGTAAAACCTGATTAAAATTGGACAATCAATTTAATTATGAGACTAAAATTGATCATTAAAATTTTTAAGATTTAAAAAATGAGCAATACATATTATTAACCAAAAAACTTTTTTTTTCCTCTTACTACTGGGTCCTCCTAATTCCCAAAAAATATTATTGCAAACATAAATAGTCGCAAGGATTTTAAATAAATAAATAACCTACATATTCATGATAGTGGGTGAATTTATTTCGAAGGTTACTAGTGATTTATAGGCATAATAAAGTGTGCATGTCTATCTAGTTAGTATCTACCACCAAACACAGAACCTCCCCATCCTTATGATTTTTTTAATTTTCTATTCCGGAACAACATTGAATGAAATGAAATTGAATAAATATCATGAAATTAAAATCAAACTAATTATGAGAATTTACGTCAAGGCAATTAGTGCAAAGTTAAAAGAAGAAACAAAATTCAATGTCTGAGCCTGGGTTCGAACCGGGTACCTCTAGTGTGTGAGACTAGCTTGATAACCGACTACACCACCCAAACGATTTGTTTCCTGTTTATTATGAAATATATAAGTTTTAAATTTTATTTTTCTTCAGATACATTCAATTCGATCTGATTTAAAAACGGGAAAAATAAGTATTGAAGCCGATTTGAATTTAATTGGGTTATAAACCTATGACTTATTTTTTTTCGAGCTCAACTGAGCAATAAAATCATGAGAAAAGTGTGAGAATTTTTTATATAGTAGTAACATTTTTTTTTCTTCATATTGTAGTACTTTTTTGTTGATAAAAATATTAAATAAAAAGATTGTACTGAAAATAGAGTTTTATTTTAAGACATGGAAAATGGAGTAAGGTGAAATTACCGAATTTTGTTTCTAAGAAAAAAAAATATAAACAAGTAATTCCAAACAATTACTTACGAGATCTTTCTTTGCGTGAGCATCACCACAACAAATGAAAAACAGTGTAATTTAACGCTTTTTAACACTTTGAAAGCGAGGCGGATGTTAATTGTCTTTAAGTTACGCCTCCGCCTCCCACGCATCTATACCATCTCATACAATTTTTTGTCTTAGTTCATTGAATATGTTAAACATAATTAACCAATTGTTTCCTTCAGAAAACCATAAACTACTTTAGATAATGGGGGAATATTGTAACAAAGCATTCTTAGTTCTTACTAATGATTTCTCATTTCTTGCCGCGAGGAATTAAATAAAAGAGTTTTACATAAGTCAATGATTAAACATGAGTAGCTCTAAATAATAAACCTCCTCTACTACTCATAAACAAAGCTATAAAATGTTGCCAAATTTAATTCATAAAGATAGACTACTAGTACTAGGTAGAGGAGGCAATATTTTTACTATTACCAATCCTTGCTCACTTCTTCCTTTTCTTGGGAGGCTGTAGGGCTTCCTCCTCCTCGTCTTCCTCTTCGTCCTCGTTTCCATCATCTTCTCCTTCAACCCCCTCTTCTTCACCCTCGTCTTTCTCATCATCATCATCATCATCTTCGTCATCGTCATCTTCATCATCATCATCATCATCATCATCATCATCATCATCGTCATCATCATCATCATCGTCTTCTCCAAGTCCTGGCTCGTCATCATCTTCCTCTTCGCCATTTTCTTCGACTCCACCTGGACCATTTTTGGCACCGGGCTTGTCGGTGCCTTCAGTAGGGGGTCCATCTTCCACGTCACCGGCCTCGTCATCATCTTCTTTGTCTTCATTGCCGTCGTCATCATCAACATCCACCGGCTTGCTCGGCCAAGAAATGTGTTGATCTCCTCTCAACTTAGTTTGGTTGATTAGTAGCTTCATGTATTCCTAGAGTTCAAAAGGATTTCATCAACAATTGGATATTATGATTCATTTCATATATGGTGGATAAAGTACAATACATGTAGCATACGTGCACATGTTACTTGGTCCTATTTTATCATTTGTTACAAAATTGAACCTTTTATACAGAAAATTATACATTTAGATAGATTTACTCCCATCAACGAACCTTAGGTTGGGAAATTTGGGAATGAACTTGAAATCTATAACAAATTCTTTGAAATTGTTTGGATTTTAAGGAAAAAAATTCATTACCCTTGGTTTGAACTAATTTTCAACGAATTTTAGAAACCTTTCATTTCATATACTTCAATTCAAGAGTAACTTTATCGTAATATTGCTTTAACATAAAGAGGTCCAAATACTATTAAACTGATAAATCATAGGCCTCCTAGGAAACTATCAACTTAAATTGATCACAATTTATTCGACTCAATCTCATTCTAATGAGACCGTGTCACAGAAGATTATGCGAACAGAAAAGGGAATTTTGAATAACGATGTAAATATATAGGTATAAATTATCAAGGCCCAACAGTGATTCGAAAGAATTTTGGGCTGTGGACTTGGCCCAAATTCACTAGGGTTCAGCTCAGCCCATTTAAGCATATGATTGGTTACTTGTAACTTGTAAGCAATTCGGTTAACAAACCGGATGAAAAGTATTTATTATTTATTGGTAATATTAATTATTTTATTAAAAAATTTAATTGTGCACCAAATGGCATATTTTGTTGCTCATAAACAGAAGCCTATTCTAATGAAATCTTTTATCAAAAATAAAATAAAAATTCTAATGAAATCAAATCAATAATCATGACTACTTTTTAATATTTACGACAAATATATATGAAATTACATTAATAAACGACAGTTTAATGTTTCACAGTAAAAGCTTACGATTAATTGTAAAAATATAACATGCATAGTCAAGAAAAAAATATATTCAATAAAACTCTCTTTAAGCTGAGAAATAAAATTCTGATATTTTATTAAAGAAACTTTTTTTTTTTTCGCCGTGGATATTTTATTAAAGAAACTTGTACTATTATTCTAGATCTCTCTTCTTCTTTTTTTGGACAAGAGAAACCAGTCTAGATCTGACGTTTTTTTTCCCTCAAAACCAACCTAAGAAGATCTACTTAAAAACCGACAATCAATAAAATATGCAAAATATTTTAATCTCAACAAAAAAGGGATATTTTCTCAGAAAAAATATTAGAAAAAAATACATTTTTGAATTTCAACTTTTAGCAAATCAGAGCGAGATTTGATTAAATTATTTTTAACATTTATTACCTTAGAGAGGACTGATATAACACGCTGAGCTTTGACCAGAGCGCAGACCAGCAAAGCCGGTAAAGCCGTTTCGCCACAGGCGCACGTTAGCAGACCCTGCTTAAGCGTGGTTAACGTATCTGAACCGCAGTTGATCTCCATCTTTCACTCGTAAACTCAACTGCGGAGAACTATGGTCGTTAGATCTGTACAGATTATCTTCCAAATATATATACAAAATTCAAAAGGAAAATACAAGACGACAGAAATCGACTTTTTATTCTTCTGTAAAATAATAAAAATTTCAGTTACTAGAATCAGGAAATTAGTAGAGAAAATACAGCAGAAACAAACAATTTCCTGAGAAAAAAGATGCTAAAAATTAAAATTATAAGTCATTTCAAAATTAAGATTCTTCATGAAGCTCAGAAAAGCGCAAAAGATATACATAATGAATTGGTAGATCCAGATCTGAGATTATTACTATAATAATCTGAAGTCAACTAGCACTAAGCCTCGAAAATCTGCCGAAATTATGGAGAAATTTGTGTGAAGCTTAGCTTTAATCGAAGAAAGAAACAAAAATCAAAACAAATCGAAAATAATTGGGCGAAGAGTTTTCGGAGAGGAAAACTTACCGGAAAATCAGATCTGAGGTTGGATGGAAGATATCTGAGAATCTGGAGAGCTAAAATGCGTGGGAGGAGAGATCTGAGGCAACTTTCATTGTGGACCGTTGGATCAAGTGGAGAAACTATAGAGACAGCAGGATGTAAATATATTTGCAGGAAAGAGTTGAGGTGATTGGTGATGAATGATGATTCTTGGGAGAGCTGACCGTAATCTTCTTCAGAGAGGGGTCGGGCAGTGCGGGCAGCGTTTAGATCAAGCCATAATACGTGCTGCCCGATGACTCGATAACGGGTTTGGTTTAGTTAAAAAGTTAATGATCTAAGTTACGGACTTTAGGTAATTATGAACTTTGAAAATAGATACTAGGCTCAGGTTATTCGCACCGCCTTTTTAGTAATTGCACCGCACAGATTAATACAAGCAGATATGATTAATACACCTCCTCTTAAAAACCCATTTTTACCCACAATCTAAACTGCCCTCTTCCCACGTTTAATCACATACACCTCCAATCTCAAATTTATCTTTTCGTTTTTATATGCGTCTTTTCTCCACCGCCATCACTGATTTCTTCTTCTTGGTTGAAGATCCAGGTTTGTAGACCCCCCTCTCCCTCTTTTCCACTTGGTTCCCTTCTCCAACCTCACATCACAAATTTTGGTGAATATACTTGGATTTCCAGATCCCCCCCTTAATATTACAGATCCCTCTTCATCGAGATTCTTGAAATCTGAATTCTGTTTATTTTTTCGGATTCTTTTTTCGAATTCTTTTTTCGAAATTTGTTGCTTTTTTTAGTTATTCTTTTCGAATTTTATTCATTTTTTCAGATAAAGAGACCAATTTTTTTCAAAACATTCTGCATCTTGATAATTCTCTTCGACTCAATAGTTAGGCCACCCCTATTTTAACATTGCATTGTCAATTTAAAGGATAAAGATTTGCGTGTCTGAGCGATAGCATTTGAGGAATTCAATAAAAAAATCTGAAATGAATTTTCTGCAAGCCCAGATGCTGAGATCTATGTGAAGGCATGTTGTGCCATGTTTTTTTCCTACAAACTCGTTCGATCTGTTTCAAGAATTGAGAAGCCAGTTTCAAAATGTTAAAGACCTGCAAAATTGATTAAATTCTTATTATTTCCACCACAATTTCAACGAGAGGAAGGGTGAAAGGGCAGTTTTGACATTTTATATTTTTATTTAGCAACGAAAAAAGGGGTGGGGGTGTATTTCCTAATAATGGCGGTGTAAATAACCTGAGCCTAGATACTATTATGTTGGATTGATAGGTGATTCTCTGTTGTTTGGGCCGTTGGGCTTATTGTTTATAGTTGATTAACAGTTTAAAATTAAAAGCCCACATTTCACCGAATTATTATGGTGACTTCTGATAAGCCCAAATTACTCATATCCTCCAATTTATAAAAAATATGAAGTCTTGAAAATCAATTTATTATTGAGTTTTTCCGCCCAATTTATTGTCAAATTGAAAACCATTTTATTATAATTTATGATAAATATTAACACAAAATTATTCCACTTAATAAAAAAATATGTTTGTACCATCCGTTTTAAATCTTTAAGATGGAGTATTATTTATGGTAAATATTTAAAAATAATTGATTTGTACAATTCTGTCTTATTAGTTGCTTATAAGCATTTATCCTTTTTCCAACTTGAAATCATGTTTTTTTTTACACGTCACTTTTTCAAAAGAATATGGTACAATTGGATACATGATGACGCATTTGATAATCTTACATCCCAAAATGCATTAAAATTTGACCAAGCAAGGACACCTGACTTTAGGATAGAACCTAGTAGCAACCTCTTTTGCATCAAATTATTATCCAAAATGTAGAGTACCTTAAACTTTACAAGTTTTATGACGTCACATTGTCCATCCTTATTCCTTAGTTGGAAAGCACTTGCTAAAGTGGGTTTCGAAATAAAACACACACAAAATAAATAAAAAATCAAATTGTAGACGTATCTTTTTGTAATCAGTTCACATACATATTAGAGAAAGAGAATATCATGAAAATGAAAAATCAGATCCACTTTCCGCCAACCATTCCATATGTTCTACCACAATTATGGTGCCTTTTACACAAGGCATTTATACTTATAGGGTGGGCACAAAATCGAAAAAAAATTGAATTTCCGAACCAAATCAATGATTTTTGGTTTAATTGGTTCGGTTTTTTCGGTCGGTTCAGTTTTAATTTTTAAAATATTCCGTTTAATTGGTTCGATTCTGTTATAATTTTAAAATAACCGAATAAACCAAACCAACCAAACTATATATATGTATATAATAATAAAAATATATTAAATACATATTAATAAACTACACATATGGACCAACTAGATCATATATTGCCCCACTTGTTGATATTATTGAAGGAGTTTCATGGATTTACAAGAATTTTAGCATTTTTATTGAATTTTTTAAGTTATGGAAAAATTTGTAATGAGATTCTAATTTGCGACTTGTGTGGCCTTTTGTTATGAAACTACTTGTTGTATTTGCATTTGATCTTAGAGTTAGAAATGCTGAAAATTTATTTGGGAAATCATTAAATTGTGAATTTCAGGTTAATTTTCGGTTAAAATCGAATAAACTAAACAAACCAAATTTCTTATTTGGTTCAGTTCAGTTTGGTTACTCACCATTTCGGTTCGGTTTTGGTTTAAATTTTTGCGTAATTTGATTTGTTCGGTTCGATTGAAAAACAACCCAAAACCGACCGAACCAACCAAACGCCCACCCCTATATATATACTTATACAAAGCGATCGAAGAACTATTAATTAGCTAGATAATTTTAAATGCTACTTTGATTAAACATATACATGAGTAATCTTTAATAATTAAGTGAAAAAATATTTTTATCGATGTAGACTTTTGTGGAAATATACAAGAACAAAATGAGAATTCTAAATTGAATATAATGTTTAGGAAATTAAATAAACTAATTAATTTCACATTTTTTTATAAGTTCTAACTTAGATGAGTATATAATTTTTTATATGACTATCATTTGACTATGTTTTGGGGAAAACTAAAACCAAAATTGTGACAATCGTGAAGTTGTATGGATATTAATCATGTAGAAATTCGATGTTAGTTTGTGTTACTAATCAAAACACCACCACCATTAATTAATTAACTTTTTCCATAAAAAAGTAATCACACGGGCTTGAAATGTATTTTATTAATACTTATTATATTGCACATACAATTTACACAAAAATATTAATAAGAAAGTTAATAAATAATTTGGAATGTTCATGTGATACAATTAATTAAACAGCGAGTAGTAGTCTTATATTATGAATAAATGATATTTGACTTCTTTTTTAATGGATAAATGAGTGCGTTATTTTATTGTAGCACGTATAGGCAAGCTATTGGATTTGCTTTAATTTTCGGATAACTTAGGTGGAATATGATGGGATTTTACATCTAGCTGTTTTGTGCAACAATAATTGCATGCATGCGTGAGTTCATACGTGTAAATGCAAGCTTTTATGTATGATGATGTGGTTAATTAACTCTAAGTTTAGCAACCAAAATTAAAAACATAATCATATTATAATTTCAAAATAACTTGTTACTTAATTTTGACACGAATGTCACTGAAATATGTATCATGTCCAATAAATTTACTTTTGATAAATATTTGTTGGTACTTTAATTTCATTTTGTAAATACTTTATTCAATCAAGTATGAGCTAGCTACATATATACATATTCAGAGTTATGCGTAAATTATAATAATATTACAATTATTAATTTATTATATGCATGACACTTATTGATAATTTACGCGATAATTATAAAAATAAGAGATGGCGGATATAAAATCTGGCATCACAATTCTGGAGGGCGAAAATGGAGAAAAAGAAAATGTTCTATTTTAAGATGCTCTCCTAATTGGATATATGAATAAAGCAAGAATATAGTTCACACAGAGGTTCCTATTCTCTTTACAAAGATTAAAAATTCTATTTTCAAATTATATAATTTAGATATGAAATCACTTACTAAGGCCTAAGCTCAGATGTAAGAAATAATTTAATTCTTTCTAATTAATTAAAAAATAAACCTGTCATTGCAATGGAACGAATTGTGTTTCGGTAAATAATTATTGAACGAAAAAAGAGGAGTAATGCTTATTATAAAGGCAAATTAAATGTAAAAGTGGATATTTAAAAAGAAATTAAATTTGAGAAGTGTAGATATATTTTTTGAAGTTGCAAGTGGTTATTTTAAATTTTTCCCCTGTATAAAATAACACCATAAGATGCAACAAGATAATTTTAAAAAATTATAGGACAAAAAATCAGACTAATCAGTAATTAGTGGGAATTAATTAGTTAATGCATCAGGATGTTGACAATAAGGTGGGACATGCATGTATGTCTTACGCATGAAATTAATATATGCAAACTATTAAAAATCAAAATATCAACTCAAACCTTATCGAGGATTTTGAAATTGAAGGTAGTGGAATCCTAAATGGTAATGTTCTCATGATCATTTAATAAAGGTTTAAGAAGCTAGCGTATGATATATTTTTCAAATATTAGTGCCAAGTATATGAATCAATAAATATTTGAATTTATTTCTTAATATTTAATTGAAAAAAATAAAATTGGACATTAATTTTTTTTAAAGGCACATTGTACATCATTTCTTTAGTAGACGTACATGATTGACTATTTAACCAATTCTACCCTTTTCAAACTAATTTTCCTAGATAAAGTTATTAAAAGTTATGTACGTGGACATATAGTTTTTGTATTGATGATGATCATCATCTTCAGTTCACAGACTAAAAGAGACAGAGTTCTAGTTCATCATGATCACAATTCTGAGAACTTTATGATATATTATATTTTCTTAATAAGCGACACCCTATTAAAATATTCGAACTTAACGAAAATATACAAAATTCTTATTTACATAATTTAATTTACTATGATACAAAAGGCATTAATTAGAAGTATCCCAACTAGTGTGCTCATGTTTAATAAAGAGAGTTGGGCCAATAAAGGTTTGAACGTATACCTAACAAATTGTTATACTTTGTTCAACCTCTTCGTCCAAAATTAACAATTGAATGGATATGGCACATTGATTGTGACATACCATATTGCTAATGGGGAACCATGGGCTGTAAAATTTTGATATGTGTTTTCGTCGATGAAGGTGTTAAAGTTTTGAATTGAAATTTTAATACCATACATAATTAAATATATATATTTGTTTTACAATTATATTAATAAAAATGAGCTTGGCTTAGTGATAAAGTGATCGTTCTATCCTGTAGAAGTCATACAATTAATTCTACGTGGTCAGAATAAGATCGTGAATTTAAGTTCGAACTTGTAAAAATGTGTAAAATTAATTCGTCTATTTAATTTTTTTTAACAGATGGTTGAGAAAAATAAAAAAGAAAAATATTGGCTCCCTCTTAAATCCACATCGACATTATATTAATATACATCACTAATCTGGCACTTGACCACTTCCAATAGCAATCATTTAATTGTTGACAAAAAAGGGTGCCAATTACGATTTGGCATATGAGGAAGCACGTGAACCAAAAAATAAAGATGATTTCTACTTTGAGTGTAATTTATCAATAATAATTCAGCATATTTAAGGTGTTTCTTTTCTGGTAACAAGAACTTGCACTTGATTTGCGTCCTTGTTTTAATTAGTGTCTCAAATTGGACCATTTGTCATCTCCTCCAACTATCTTTACGCTACCTGCAATTAATTCAAAGTAGCCATTAATGTTTTCTGTCCCCATTGTAGGAGTAATATTCGATTCGTGAATTTAATAGTACTAATTTACATTACATCTTTATTGATAAAGCCAAAAATAAAAAATAAATAAATAAATTATAGCTCATTAATGTATTATGTGAAAAATTAATGGAAAAAAAAATTCAAATGCTTTGGGGATAATAGCATATAAGGTTGTCAATAAGTTAAGAGTATGTTTAGTGTGAAAATTTTCATGTATAAAAATCTATAAAATTGCCCTAAATCAACCATCTACACCATAAACACTAAATAATGAACCCTAAATTATGATCTATTCAGGCCGGGTGAACCATGAATCACTTGGGCCGAGTGAACCATGAACCACTCAATTTTGTCTTACCTTCACATGTATGAAAATTTTCATACTAGACTTTGTCATAAGTTAATTCAGTTTACTCGGCCCATCATATTAATTCAGTTAATTTCAAATGCTTTGGTCCAAATTCAACCCAACCCATTCTTGGATTAATTTGGCAGGTTATATTAGCTAATTGCCCTTATATTTTCTTATTATGCTTTTATATAAATTTTGTTTCATATAAATAATTCGCAGGTCACCGTTTAAAATTTAAAATTTTGATAATGTATTGTAAAATGTTAAAAATTCGATTCTTTAAGTGCAATTAGTGATAAAATAAATGATGTTTTCGGTATCTATCTAATTATTTAATTATATAAAGTGTATATTTAGTTAATAATAATCCTATAATATAAGGAGTATTATTTAATATTACACACATATTATAGATTTATGATATGAGATTTGGATCACGATGAAGCATGGATCATCTGGTTTATCAATAAAGGGGGTAAGGACTAAGGAAGTCTGTAATTGGAGGGTGGAGCTTTGTGAAACCTCAAAAGGATAGATCCATGGATAACAAAATCTTTCGAACTTTGTACTACTATTATATACACAAATTATGAAAAGGATTGTGGCGACTCGAGGGAGTTAAGGTTATCAATGTCTCTAAAACACTTGAAGAGCCATTAATTACCAAAAAAGTTGAGGTTAAGGTTACAAAATGAAGGGCCTGCCTGCCTACCCAGCCATGTGTAAAGCCCATTGAGACAATTTATTATTCATTGTAGTATACTTTATTTTAATTTTTAATATAAAGGAGGATTTGGGTGGTTTTAGTGGATAGAATGTGATGGATTAAGATATTAATATTAAAGAATCAATTTAAGTTCAAATGAGATATCAAATGAAGGAATCTTGATTAAGAATTTATTCGGGAATTTATTGATAGATATATTTTAAAATTGCAATTTATTAATAGATACAAAATAATCAGATATATGTAAAGATATTTGGACTTTGTGCAACTTTAATAATTTGTATAAAAAATTGTATTTATTAGTAACTTTTCCAAATTATCGCTCTATTGTTGGTTTCGTTTGCTAGCTGCTAGGTGGAAAAATTCAAGCATAAAGTCAATAAATTAATGATTTAAAATTTATGTTATTTTCTTAATGTATTGTTCTATCCATTTTTTTTTTCCTAACTAATATTGAAAAATGACTATCTTTGCAGCTCAAAAGTTGTGTAATTATTGATGTTTGTTGACATTCTGAAAGCTAAAAAATATAAAGTGTTTTTTAAAAGTAATTTTAACTTCTTCTTGCGTATAAAGTATAAACAGATTAAAGCAGGAAAAAATGATTGGGAATTACTGCATGCTCTGCATATGTAATTTCAATCCTAAATACATCAATTTAAGAAAAAAAATAGAGTTAATTAATTTATTTGAGTAGGTGGAAATTACTAATGAGGAACATGGGAGGAATGCTAAATCCACATTTTTGACAGCCGAGGGGATGGGTGATGGCCCGCTGTCGCGCGCGTGCCGTGACCGCGATACCCCTAGCGCGTGTCGCGCCAACTTTTTTTTCCAGAACCGTAATTTCGTGGATGTATTTTCTAATTCGTTGTCGTTTGACGAAATTGGCCTGGGACTCGTCGGTGACGGAGACCCGGATCGTTTTTCCGACGCCGGAGAGGGAATATTCCGGCGAGGTGATTTGGTTGACGTGTTCGGTGTATTTGACGGAGAATATGGTTTCTTTGCACTGTTTTGGAGGAGATATAAATTGGGTTTGTTTTGTTTGGTTACTCTTTTCAGATTCGCATTGAAAGCGAAAAACTTGAAGAAGTCGAAGGGGGAGAGTCACGCTGCATACAGAATAATTAATTTCAACTTTATTTCTTTCGTTTAGTTAAGAATGGTGAAATTAGTTTTAATTTTTTAGTTTCTAACTCCCTAAAAATTTGGAATATATTTAGTGGGTCATGAGACCGCCTAAAATTATGCGGTGAGTTTAAATTTTTTTGTTTCCCACACCTAAAAGATTGCTAAATTATTTTATTTTTTTAATAAAATATTAAGATATAATCGTGTTTTTTTATTTTTTATATATGTGATTTGTGTATATAGGTGTATATATAATATGTGTACTGCAAAGTAGAGGAACAATTTCTATCATATTTGTTCACATTTTGTTCACATTTATTATTTTCTAGTATTTGTTCACACTCGTATCCTAATTTTTGTTCACATTTATTATTCTCTAGTATTTGTTCACACTCGTATCCTAATTTTTTTAAGGAGACATATAATAGAAGAGAGGTAGATCTATCGTATCACTCCTAAAAATTCACTTTATCATTTCAAATATTAATAAACAATTTACTCGTTAAAATACAAGAAAAAATATAGTGTGAAAAAATAGTTGAAATAGAGGGAGTAATTTTTACCGACATAAATTGTATATTTCAGTGTGAACAAGTTGCACGTTTTAGTGATATAAAATTATTCCTGCATCCACGAAATGTGTGCTCGTTTCTCTGGGCTCAAGTTTAAAAGAAAAGTAGATAATTTAGATAAAATAAGGGTATTGTGGGAGTAATGTGGGATCAATTACGAATAAAGTGGTTGCTTATGAATAAAGTTGAATGACAATTTAAATAATTAAGTGATGGGTAGAAGTGTGAAGATAAATTGATGGTTGCTATAAAAATAAATTAACATTAACTTTTGATAGACGGAGGTAGTACGTATTTTTAAAATATATTTAAATTACATGGTGTATTTGAAGAAGAAGAAATCTATAAAAATATATTTTACTCATTCTTAATGGATAATTATGGGGTCGTACACATGGTTAAATAGTTAATACGCTTCGAGGAGGGGTAGGATGATGGAGATTGAATCGCGAGATTCAGTTTCCTTCATTATATTAATATGATATTAAGTATTTCATTTAATAATTATAATTTTTGCAAATAAAATGTACTTGACCACCAAATTTACTTGGTCTCCAAGAACTAGGATTTCCTTTATTATGTCCGACTTGGTCATAAAGTATTAGTGTTCATTAACTGAAAAGTATTAGTTATTTGTTATCAACAATATTAGTTCATCAATTGAAAAATATTAGTTCATTAATTGAAAAGTATTAGTTCATCAATTGAAAAGTATTAGTTCATCAATTGAAAAGTATTAGTTCATTCATTGAAAAGTATTAGTTAGTTGGTTATAAAGTATTAGTTCATTCATTAAAAAGTATTAGTTCAATTATCAATTTAAACATGAAAAAAAAATATACACATTACATGAAAAAAAATATACACATTATATGAAAAAGAAAATATATACACATTCAAGTTGATTTTTTTTATTTTAATGTTTGATGGATTATTTATTTGTACTAAATTGCTCTAGATGATGAATTAGTATTGCAATTTTTTATCTCTTGTTAAATTTTTTACTGTTGACGTATTTTAGTCTCGTTAATTTTTATAAATTTTAAAATCAATATTTTTTATCTTTTTTTTTATAGTAATTTATTTTAAATAAAATTATATAAAAATCAATAATAATAGAGAACTTACTTACCTAAATTTATAAAAACTAATCTATTTGTATATCTTATTAAAAGATGAGTGCAAAAAAAAGAACATCAGAGAATGAGAACAATGTCGATAATCTGGGAAAGACCCCGTTATTCTTTGTGGTTGGACAAAGATGAGAGGTAATCTAATTTTTTTAAATAATATCACGTTTGAAATTTATATAAATAATATCGTTTTTAATATGGACAAACTACTTGGACACGACAATTTCATCGCACGGTTTAGATATTGTGTCAATAACGTGGTACGGAGCATATTGTGCAAGTACCTTGACACAAAATGGACAAACTGACCTATGGTTCCTTCCGAGTCTATTTAAACACATGTGGACTATATTCATGAGAGGGTTTAATCATGTTTGCATTTTACACTTATTATTATTTTGTAAAACTATATATCTTAATAAAAATCTTTATTATTTTAATTACAGGGTAAATTCAGGATTAATGGAGATACAATTGATTTCAGAATAACATTTTTCGAGATTTGTGCAACATTCATGTGTCAAGGATGGAGAAACCCCAATTAGATGTTGAAGGGTCATGGATAAAAAAAAAGACTGCTTAGATTGGAGAAAAAACATTTAAATTTCATGTAAGTTTATTATTAATTAAAACTGTATTAAATTGATGTTTAATATTATTTGAACACATATTTTTAGAGTGCTTAATATTATTTGTATGAAATTGATCCTTAATATTAATTAAAATATAAATGTTGTGGGCATATGGCGCGAGGGTCGTTCTTAACCGAAAAAAAAAAACAGAGGAGACACTGCAATACATTTTGCACAAAGATAACACTCGCAGAAAGGATGAAACGGAGACATGCCAAGCACCTAGATTGGACTGACGCACTTCGCAGATCGGGTACACCGGACACAAGACGAAAGATTAATGGGGGATGGGACCTGCATAGACGCATTTAGCAACACCAAGAGCTTTTACCTAAGAATGGCCTCAAGAGGACGAATACGGAAGAATGAAGAGATAGAACTAAATCCTGAGAACCGACTTGTTTCTAGCGACGTCCCGCCGAGGGAGCGCGAGTTTGATCCTCGAGCGACCTCCCAACGCCCTCCGACCCTAGTCACATCAATCATGTAACATTTAATATTTTGAATTTATTTCACATTTCTCCATGTAATCTAGAGCGGACCTCACTCTCCCAAACCTTATAAATATGGGGTCATTTACACTAATAAAAGAAAGAAATTGAGACCTTACTAAACTTATCGCCAATTTATCGTCAAACCCTTTTCTCAAGAATCATATAACATAAATATCATCCACTTTACACATTTATTGTTTTGTGTTATTTTAAGATCACTAAAGCCCACATCTTAACCCATAATCCTCATATTTTACTACACAACAATAAAATAACTACATATTTATACTTAATTAATTAATTATCTTAAATCATTAATATAATAAAAAACATAAATAAATTAAACAAAAAAAAAAATATCACCAATCATCACCAACCAAAATCACCACTCAAATCCATCAATCCAAAATGTGGATTTAGCATCAATGGGAACATGGGAGGTTTGCTTCCGTCACTTTACGTCCCGCGAAATGACAACTACTATTTAAAAATAAATCCTCCTGCAACAACAGACTCTCCAATCAAATCAAATCACTATATAATCAATAACTAGTCACCACAAAAACAATGAAAATTCAATAATTGCCCCCAAATCGCCATATTAAATTCTAGAAAATCCTCTCAATGCATTCCAATTGAATGATTACGTATAAATTTTAATATACAGATTGACTTTCGGTCATAATTAATGTTCATGTGAGTCGAGTCTGCTAGCAACTTAATTTGTTCGTTCTCAGGCATTGCCCTCTGATTAATATAATCTGGTTTCTGACTACTTTCAGATTCTAATATGTATATATATACTTCTATAAATTCACCAATTTTATGACGATTAATTTTTACATGCGTTTTTGTAAGCGAGTTTTGTATTAGTAATTGAAATGATAAAGTAATTTTTAAGAAAAAGAATGATAGATGAGGGGGCTTATCTACCACACCCATCCTTAAAAATCATTTTATCATTTCAAATTCTTAATACAAAAACTCACGACAAAAAACGCCAGAAAAATCAATCGCAAGATAAGATAATGGATGAATAAGATAAGTTTTCAAAATACAAAATAATTTGAATAATAATATGCTCGGGCTCGATTCAGTTTATTTATGTCTTGTTCGCTTCACGGGACTCGATGAATTAATTATCATATGATTTGGTAGGATTGAACTGAATTGTTTGAATCAAAATATATGTTTAAATTGCATGTTATATATTTTTTATCTTACACCCAAAAAAAATTAATATTTGTGTTTGAAATAAGATATTAAGTGAGATATCTATTAAAATGTCATAAATGTTATATTGAATTAAAAACACCATTTCATACTAGGATTGAATATGTATGAAGCCCTCGTCAACGAATGAAAACAATGGATTACTTGAGATTAAGTCGTCTATCCAGAAACCAGATGAAAGATAAGTTGGGGGTTTAGGATGAATGTTAGATTAGGTCAAGGGGCAAGTGAGGAAAAATGCAGTGAGAGTGACATGGTGCGCATATTCAAAGCAAGCATAATAAGCACTAGAAAACAATGTGACTGAGTGGAAATGCCACCTAGCTATATTTTCTTATTACTACTGTACCTTACGATAAGCACACAAACAACAAACTTATGATATTCTTTTACCCCCCACCCCATAATTGTTTCATTATATATATATATCCTTGAATTGATTTGAATCTTTTTCTTCTCTTTCTCTTTGTTCAAGAGCAAGTGTATTAGTCATGTTAAATTAAGGGAAGAATTCTTTAGATGTTGGAAAAATTTGTCGTTACATATGCATACACATATGTATGTCAATATGTGCACATATTGTGTTCGATCATATGCTTCTGTAAAACAGGGTGTGTTTTTAGCGTGTTTTGTCTTGTGTTAATTGTATGCAAATTGTTGTCTTGCTGTTCTTGTTACCATAACGCTACAGTGCATTGCCTCTCGATTTATTCGTTGATAAATTTGCTATTACCAGAAATTGAGCAGATATTAGGCTGCATATTCACAGCTTTAATTGGATAAATTGATGACGGTTGATTATGAAAGTCGCATTATCAATATTTGTTAACAATGATCAGCTTCCTTGCCGTCTGATGTGATGATCAGATATAGAACAGTTGGCACATATTCTGCAAAAGAATATATGGACAAATAAAGCATTAATCTGAACTTATAACATTCTTTTCTTTTAGATATTTAGCTTTATTTCTTTACTTTGGTACTTGTATGTTTTCTCCCTACCCTACCCCCATCACGGAGCCCACCTGCCAAACCAAAGCTTCTATCGATTATGTGGTTCGATCATCTTTCTTGCAATCATGGATTCATTTTTTCGGTTCATTCATGATGAATTAGGTAGTTTCAAGGTGAGGTTCAATCCAAGAGAATGAATTCTGCATCCACACAGTTTGTTCCCTCAAGAAGGATGGGCATATATGAACCGGTCCATCAAATGGCCATGTGGGGGGACTTTAGAGGACTCGATTCG
This sequence comes from Stenogyne calaminthoides, assembly GCA_037126765.1. Classification (NCBI taxonomy): domain Eukaryota; kingdom Viridiplantae; phylum Streptophyta; class Magnoliopsida; order Lamiales; family Lamiaceae; genus Stenogyne; species Stenogyne calaminthoides. The sequence continues at coordinate 44,240,051 of JBBCBC010000002.1, forward strand.
TCTCCACCCATGATGGTAGAGGTCAATCCTACCCTAGATAACCAGGTGCATTTCGTCGGATGACTAATCATCAATATTATATATCCACTCATTGTTTGTTGGATGTACAACGTATGACTCGTTTCTTGTGTGTGTCTAGTCAGAGAATACTTCACATGGAACTTTTGGAGCTTCAACAGAACTGATCAAGAAGCTAGTAAACCAGATGATAAGGTTAGATATTCTTGCTATATGTGTATATATGAGTCATGGTTGAAATGTGAGTTAACTCACTGGTTTGGGTTACAGGTGCTGAGACGTTTAGCACAGAACCGTGAAGCTGCTCGTAAAAAAAGTCGTCTCAGGAAAAAAGGTATGAGCCGTTCGTTAATCTTTTGTACAAGTGCAGCATGCAGTGTTTTATGGGTTGGAACTAAATTTTGTTGTGTAGGCTTATGTACAGCAATTAGAGAATAGTAAATTGAGGCTTATACAGCTGGGAACAAGAGCTTGATCGGGCTAGACAACAGGTTAATGAATCAAGATCACTTTTCGACTTTTTATCCCTGTGTGTTTTCTTGCACAAGATCAAGAATCTAATGAAGATACATATTTTGCAGGGGTCTATGTGTAGGTGGTGTTACAGATAATAGTCAATTTGGTTACTCTGGAAATACAAATAATTCAGGTTTGTAGGATTATATTCTTCAAGTATTTCAAATGTGATTTGAATTTGAACTCTTTTTTTTTTTTTTTACAGATATTGCTGCATTTGAAATGGAGTACGGACAGTGGGTGGAAGAACAAAATCGACAAATCTCTGACTTGAAGAACGCCTTGCAATCGCATGATATTGGAGACGAGGAGCTAAGCATATTCGTTGATGGTGGGATGAGGCATTATTTTGATCTCTACGCCATGAAAGCTACAGTAGCAAAGGCCGATGTTTTCTACATCATGTCCGCATGTGGAAAACATCAGCTGAACGCTTTCTTCTTGTGGATTGGTGGCTTCCGCCCTTCAGAACTACTAAAGGTGACATAGATATCACAATGTACTCATTGTCTAACAGCTTGAGTTAATAAGTTCTGAAACGACGACAAATGAAAAGTAGCTACTAGTCGTATAATGAAAACTGAAATACATAATGAAAAATATTAGTTTATCTGAAGAAAAGTATTAGTTTGTAGTCTAAACAGTATTAGTACTTTTTCAATATATAAGTAATACTGTTCGTCATATGAGTAATACTTTTCATCACATGAACTACTACCTTCGATCCATTTTTTTTCTATGATTTGCGAAAATATATAATAAAACAGTTAGGTTGAAATTTCTTTAGTAAAAAATTGAACCAGTTGTACCGTGCAATTGATGCATTAAAGTGTTACTCTATTTAAGAAGAGTAAAGTTGTGACTGACTGCGGAACATGTGTTTATCATCAGCAGATTCTGTTGCCACATCTAGAGAACTTAACGGAGCAACAACGTCTGGATCTTATTAATCTTACACAATCATGTCAGCAAGCAGAAGATGCCTTATCACAAGGGATGGAGAAACTGAACTACATTCTTGCTCAGGCCATCTCCGACGGCCTGCTGGCTGAGGCGAACTACCTCCCTCAGATCGGTGCTGCCATGGACAAGTTGGAAGCTTTAGTCAGGTTCGTCGTTCAGGTAATAATTTCCTTTCCTCCACAACCTGGTTCAATTTCGGTGTTATGTATGAATGCTCGCTCCTCCCTACTTGGGCCCGAATCGACTAGGAGCTTTACATTTTCAGCAAAGTCATCAAAACTATTGTTTTAATGTAAACAGGCTGATCATCTTCGACAAGAGACGTTGCAGCAGATATGTCGCATCCTTATGCCTCGTCAGGCAGCTAGAAGCCTCCTTGCTCTGGGGGAGTATTTGCAACGTCTACGCGCTTTAAGTTCATGCTGGTCGTCTCGCCCTCGTGAACAGAAACTAAGATGAAACTCACATTTTAGTGAAAGCATGAAATGTAGTGAGGATTTATCAAGAAATCTCAGGTTTTTTGCCCATTTTTGAGCCGCTTCCTGTGATAGAGAATATGTAGATATGATCAGATAGGTGTTTGTCAAGAGGAAGTTGTTGCTCATCTTCGCCTTTAGTTTGGTAGACTTTATTCTCTGTTTGGCTCCCTAGTATGTAAAACCAACACTTTATCTAATTTTCACTATTAGCTTACATATTTTAACATGAGCCAGAAGGAATTAGTTTTTACCCACCTGAAATAAATAAACTATTTTCTACCACCAAAAATTACTAATTCTCCTCTCATGTATAATCAACACTCTTAAACTATTTCCTGTATTTCAAGATTTCAACTCCAAATATGATGAACACCACTCGATATCTGAGTTTGTTGTTAAATATAACCTTTTGTTCCAATCAAAACATTCATTCTATGAGTTAATACAAATTATGAGAAACAATTTTTTGATATAAATAGGAAATCTTTTTTGAGAAACTTTACTGTCGTGTTTTTGCTGAAGATGTGTGAGAGGCTTAATCATGCGAGCCCCAACCTGAGCACAATGCTCTTGGCGGTTCTCTTTATCAAGAACGTCGAGCACTGGTAGTCCACCAGCCGAGCATACGGGGTTTCCCCCGAACGTGTTAGACTGTATTTTCTGAGACAACACTCTTGCTATTTCAGGAGTTGTTACTACAGCTCCATGGGGCAAACCATTGCCAATATCCTGTATATTCAAGATGAATCAAGTAAATTGATTACAAGTTGAAATGTAAAAAGTAAAAACAGGGACTTATTAATTTGGTTGATTCTTGGAAACAGCTTGAACTTAACGTGCGATGAAGTTACTAAAATTTTGGAGTAAAAAGTAGAGTAGAATTACTATTATTATTATTATTAAGAGGTCTTTTGGATGTGAATGATTGGCACCATATAATGAACTTGGCATGTTGCCCGTCTAGCTCAGTTGGTAGAGCGCAAGGCTCTTAACCTTGTGGTCGTGGGTCTGAGCCCCACCGTGGGCGTATTCTGTTTTTTGATTCAAGTTTAATCATGCATCAGTTTTTAGACTGAAAATTGATGAGCACAAACACATTAAAACAACTCTATGTTAACACTACATTTCTTCATCACTTGACATTTGTAGTGCTGCAAAATGATGACAAGAAATATAAATAGTTGATCCAAGAATTCAATTTGTAACATCAAATTCTGTCAGTTGGGTTTGAAGCCCCATATCCAACATGCTTGTATAGGTCAAATGAGTAGAAAATATTTTTATGGAAAATGGTGGATAGATAAGATGCTTGGAGTTGAAATTTGGGTAAAATAGTACATAGATTTGCAGTTAAATTATATCAACCTGGGCGTTTGGGAAAAAATATAAGTGCGGATCATGACATGCATAGAACATAGAATAAAAAGGCAGAGGAACAAATTTAGTTCAGATACCTGCAAGTTCAAAAATTTGAAATACATGGGCAAAGTTAACCAAGGTAATCCAATTTAAGTGTCATATTGTAGCACATGTCACAAAATTTTACATCAATTTTACAAAGTGATCAAAATTGCTACTCAGTTAACAAAATACTAGTAGCTAAAGTCACAAATATAAAATTGTCAAAAAATAGCAAAATTAGCGAGTTAAATCTCTAGTGCACGAATTGCACCGTGCAATTCAATCTTATTCCAAAAAAATAACAAACACAGAAGAGGAGAAGGAACTTTTTAGGCAATCATGGCAAAATAAAGTTGAGCTATTTCAGACTCCTCTAATTTCCTTTTCCTTAGCCTTGCACATATCTTCAGCTGTCTTGATGAACTTTTTAGTCAAGTCGTCAATCTGGATCGCAAAAGGAAAAATAAGTTAAGAGTTAAATTATAAGAACAAATTATCGTTGTGGCTATCCTGCAACTTACTTCTTTCTCCAACCGTTTTGCATCATCTTCTGATATACTTGAACCTTGTTTATCTTTATCCTTATCCTTTGCTTTATCCTTATCCTTCCCTGCTTTCTCTTTGATCTTTTTCGGTACTGCTTTTTTAATGTTTTCCAGTGCCTGTAAATAGCATGTTCGTCTTTCAGAGATTATGGAAATATTCAATTGCAGATTAAGCAAGTGAATACCTTTTGGCGCACTCTTCTAATGCTTTGCTTCACATCTTCAGCTGATTTTCCAACCACCTTACATACAGCCTGGCAAAGACATTTTAAAACAATATATACTAGCAGTTTGATGACCAAAAGAATGCAAATTAGAAAGATAAATAACAGACTTACTTGGGTGTGCTCTTTGCTTAGTCTGCACAAAAAACGTGTATATTAATATGACATATTTAGTTTACAAATAAAGTGAATATTTCAGCTTCACATGGGAGGGTAAGGGGAGAGTGATAGTTCAAACTGCAAGGAAACTAGAATTCTGTTCAATGAGACAAGTTCACATTCCAATATTGTAAGCGATTGCAGTTATTGAAATAACCAATTCTGAACTTTCTCCCGTTTATAATCACAACCACTAAGCTGAGATAATCGCACTCCTAGAAAAAAACAGAATGGAACAATTTCTTACGGAGGTATAGGTACAATTAAACGTTGGTTGTCGGGCTTGGGATTTAAGCCTGCAAAAGTCAAAACACTTTCTTGACAATACTTCCAAATCAATTTTCATACATGACAAATTACTAAAAGTACTGGGAATTAAACTACGGATTGTGGTGAAAATTAAAGGTAAAGCAAATTATCTGACCAGAAAATATTTACATTACATTAGGATCGTAGGGGGTGACAGACAGTGTTTTTGGGTCCAATACTGAAACAAGGGCAATCCTGTTAAGAGGAGTCTTAACCCCGTAATGTTCCACCATAATGTGGTCAAGCATCCCTGAAAAAGTTATTAAGAAACTATTATGTCAAATAACTCCATCACTTCACAGAAATCCAAAAAACGAGCCATATAAGAAGATGTTCTTGAACACCTGTTGACGCTCTCCCAGTACGCAATTTGGCCAGTTCACGTGACAACGCATCAACTGCAGAATTCATCTGCGAAACAGCAGAATCCTTAACAGTAGCTCCTAAATCACCACCTTTCTCATCGTCCCCCACCTCCTCCTCTTCTTCTTCATCCTCATCATCTTCCTCTTCCACCTCCTCTTCCTCTTCCTCTTGTTTCTCTAAAATATCGTGACAACAAAAAGATACTCAACTCCAGTCTCCAAAGTTCAATTTAAAGTTATGATTAGTTAACTATACGATAATTACATAATCTTATATGGACATCCGAAAGAATTCAATTTGATATTCATTTGTATTGGAGGACTCTGCTAAAGAATCAAATATTTTTTTTGCTTCTTTTAGTATTTAACAAATAAGTAGTAAGATGCTATTTGCAATTAACAAACGGTAAATCATAGATTACAGCAGACAAGTATACATATTTAGCATACCGTTATATGCAATGCAATAGCTTATAGAAGTCACTATGCTTTCCAAACCAAATATTGAAACTAAGGACGTCAAATTCTTAACAATAAAATATACAACACTCCCCCACCCACCAAAAAACTAGTAATCAGTAGTTTAACAAAAAAAATTACATTTGTAATTCAATAGACAGAGAAATTAAGAAAGAAAGAGGTGTGTACTGATCGGTTGTTTCCTTCCTTTGGCGAATCCTCTCCGAGTAATAAATTGATAATAATCCGTTGCGGTTGAAGTTAGAAACTAGGGTTGAATTCATTAATCGAAGTTGAGTTTCCTCAAATGGTGATTTTTCCTTATGGAAATTTTCATTAATCGAAGTTGAGGCATTCACCCTGCAGTGTGACAAAAGTAACGTGAATTGCTGCCTAATCCATTATTGGGCCTGCCTCAAGACCATAATATTGGGCCGATTCAGCCCAAGTCCAACTGGCACATTTGAGAATTGAGATAAGAATTGTGATAGGATTATAAATAAATTTTATTTTACCAACCTACTCAATTTTTATTATACTCCCTCCATCCCAAACTCGACTACCACATTTTTATTTCGGGCGTCTCATACTTGACTAACACTTTTCTTAAATGGAAATACTCATTTTATCAGTTTATCACTTTATCACATAAAATACTAATAAACAACTATTTATACTCCAACACTTTATATTTTTATCATTTTTTCTTAAAACCCGAGCACACAGTAATGTGGTAGTCGAGTTTGAGATGAGTGGAGTATTTATTTATGAATTTTTCGACATAATATATGTGTCTCAAAATTATTTAATTAATTATCTAATTCTAATGCACGAAATTCACCACGAATACCAAGTTTATAAAATAATGTTAAAATTCAATACAACTTATATAAAATCCAAAATTAAAAAAAAAAAATTAATTCAACTCATATAATCAAGAAATCAGTAAAAACCCACTTTCAAACCAATAAAATTCATATTTTAGATCTGATATTTTTTAAATATAATGTGAACATATACTGATAGATTGTTGTTCTAATTTGGACAATTCTTGTCCACCCAAGAATGTAAATTTGAGTATTACTCTTCCATCTTTACCAATAATCCCTGCAAGAACACAAACCGTTCTTGAAATGGTGAAATCTAGTAGCATCTCTAACAACAATCTCTCTATCCACCAGTTTGGATATATATTTGATGGCAGAATGGCAGTCATAACAAACTCTAAGGTATGTTTGTTTTGAGGAATTGGACTTTTAAATCCCGAATGGAAAAAAAAAAAAGTGAATGAGAGAAATCCTGTGAATAGTAATCCCTTGTTTGTTTTGGGTTGGATGTAATATGGATGGATGGAGCTTTATGTCAAATCAATACTTTTTAATTATGATGATGTATTATTTTATTATTGTTAGTTAGTGTGATAATGATTGTATGAAATAAAAGTGTAAGAAAAGTAGGAGAGATAATGAATTGTTGTAAGAAAAGTATGAGAAGAATGAGTTAGTGTAAAAAAAGTAGTGATGTGATAATTTTAGCAAAGTATAGATGTATAATAGAGGTGGATGTGTATTTGAATGGAGGATGAAATGTGAAAATCCGAAAAGTGGACGGGACGGGGTGAGGCCCATCCCCCATCCGGACCTCCCCGGCTGAAAACAAACACCACCTAAGGTTCTTCATGATCGTTATACTGCTGTTATCTGGAGTGTTCATCAATGCGAAAGAAAATCGCAAGTTTTTCGCTGTGATGCTTCAGTATTTTCTCCTTCAATTCTTCATCAAGATCATGCAACACGGACGCGGTATCTGGAACAAAACCAATCTTTTTAATCTCCTCCCAGATTTTAGCCATCTTCTTATAGATTGCATCTCGTTGTGGATGAAACGCATCGTCTGCACCAAAGATATGGACTTCACTCTTTATCTGCAACCAACTGATTCCCTGCTCTTTCTTCACCTGTCTATCTTTCATCGACTTTCTAATTTTGGCAGCTTCCTCCCACTTTCCACAATGGGAATAGACGTTTGCGAGAGCTGAGTAGGCACTGCTATTGTCTGGTTCGATTGAAAGCATCTTTTCTGCTGCAATGGCTGCTAGCTCTAAATTCTTGTGAGCTTTACATGAAGCTAAAAGTGAGCCCCAAGCTATAACATCCGGTTCAATCTCCATTTTCGCTATAAAATCTTGTGCTTCCTGTAACAATCCTGCACGCCCAAACAGGTCAATCATGCAAACGCAATGACTTAATCTGGGCTAGATTCCATGGACATCTTTCATCTTTTTAAAGTAGCTACGGCCTTTTTCAACCAACCCCATGTGTGTGCAAGCTGAAAGAACACCAACATAAGTTATATGATCCGGCTTCATATCTGATGACAGCATTTCCTCAAACAATTGTAATGCCTTTTCTCCAAATCCATGTTGTGCTAAACCGATGATCATGGAAGTCCACGAGACCGAATCTCTTCTTTGTTTTACTAAATCGAACGCTTTCCATGCAAACTTGATGTTACCAGCCTTTGCATACATTCTAATCAAAGCATTACTCACAGAAATAGACAACGATTCTCCCAACTTCAATGCAGTAGTATGGATTTGTTTGCCATGATTTAGAGAAGCCAAACTTGAACTTACACTTAACATTGCTGCAAATGTATAATTGTTAGGCATTGGGCCTTCTTTAAGCATAGATTTGAAGAGCTCCATTGCATCATCATTGTGTCCGTTCTGTACGTACCCTACAATCATAGCCGTCCAAGTAACCACATCACGTTCATCCAACGAGTCAAAAATCTCCCTAGCTGGATTCATATCTCCAAGCTTGATATATCCATCTAATAAGGATGTAACTGCATGCTATAACATTAAGAGAAGATGTGCCGTACATTTGCAACATCTTTTTAGCTATTTCAACGCCACCACACTTTGAGTACATATAGATCACCGCATTCCTCACAGCTTCTGAAGTATCAAATTGAGTTCTAATAATATAAGCATGAATCTGCTTTCCAAGTTCTAAGTCCTTAAGATTTGCACAAGCGGACGATACACTTGCCAGAGTGTATTTATCAGGCTTAATATTAGACTCCATCAGCATTTCTGAGAAAAAGCTCAGAGATTTGGCATCAAAACCACTCTGATTATAACCTGCAATCATTGAATTCCAAGAAATAACATCGCATTCTTTCATTTTCTCGAATTGAGCCAATGCACGTTCCACCTCACCCCTCTGCATATACAGTGCTATAATACCATTTCAAGTCGATACATTCTTCAACTTAATCCTTTCAAACACAGTCACCGCCGTCCCAGCATCCCCTGACTTTGCATACAAATTCAACAACGAATTCGCAATAGGAACAATGCAAGAGAACCCAAATTTAACAACAAAAGAATGAACCTTTTTCCCCATATCCAAACCCCCAATCTCTGCACACGAAGCAAGAATGTTCGTAAAAGTGTACTAATTCGGCACAACTTTACACTTGATCATCTCCAAAAAAAATCCTAAGAGCAGCATCAAAACGACCCTTTTGATTGTACCCCACGATCATCGCTGTCCACGAAATAGAATCGGGCTCAGGCAATGCATTGAATACACAAAGCGCCTCCCTTGTCTTCCCCTGCTTTGCGTAAGCGGACAAAAGAGTGTTATATGAAGAAACATTCTTAACAGGCATTTCAAGCGTAGCGTGCATCGGAAATAAACCCTGTTTTCGCATACGTGTTCATGACATTGTTCATCAAGAACACTCCTAGGTGGAGCCCAGATTTGATTATACGGGCGTGGATTGGCTTTACTGCATATGGGCTTCTGGTTTTGATGCTTGTTTGCAGAATGGTGGCGTATGAATCCACCTCAAACTTACTATCTGTTGAATTTGAAGAAACTTAAACCCCCTCTCTTATTCTGTTGAGTCGTTTTCTTCATCAAGATTTTGCTTGAGAAGGATTATTACATTCCAGACTACCGGCGGCGGGAAGATGTTTCAGGTGGAATCAAAATTAAAGGGTATATAAAGAGTATCTTGCTTACTTCGGTGTGCTTTTTTATTTTACATGGCTAAGGCAAAATATATGACATTAATATGAGTGGTAAAATTAGGACGCATTTGAGGTGGCCACTGGGCTCCTCATTTGAGTAGGAGACCCAAGTTCGATTCCCTTTGGGAACAAATTTGGAGTTATAGGAGTTATAAGATGGATTGATGATTTCATGAAAGATTGGAGTATTTGAGCAGATTAACTATCAAGACTAACAACTAACAACTAACTTTACCCGATCAAAAAAAATTTTTAGGTGGATTTTTAATTTTGACCACTAATTTTTTAAAAATGAATAAATGTAGGGCATATTAGTCCCCATCCATCCAATTTCAAACTAATTAATAATTATCATGTCCTATAAAATATGTTACAGTGACTAGTTACTAACATATGGATGAAAATTTCAAGTAGAGCGTGAGAGTTATTGTAAATTTGGTTTTGATCATATTATTGTAGCTTGATATTTAATCGGAATTCCCTAGTTGGATAAATCTATGTTTGAAAGATATATCCAAACTATTTAATTTAGTTTAAACTTCGACCATATTTTAATGATAGATAATTTAAGTATTGTAGCTAACCACTCAGTTGGCTCTATGTTATGAAGTAGAACATTAGTTGAATGTCTCAAGGCTTCTATAAAAAAAGTAGAAAATGGGAGAAATTAGAATAATTTACTAGTAAAGTTTTATTATGGAGGGACTTTAGAAACCAGCTGGAAATCCACCCTTTCTAGGGTCACTTACACCAATAAGTTGCCCTGCACTTGAATTTCTACTCAATTCTTCAACAACTATGAACTGACATATGGTTCCACCAGCAATGCTCTGAAGAACATGACCCTTCTTTTGTAGGTCACTTCTTGTTTCTGCTGGTACTTCAAAGTGATCGCCGTTCGTTGGCACTGTCCAATTCTCGATATAGTAACAAATTTGGAATCAACTGTGTCGACAACAATAAGACCATATTAGATAAAAAATCAAGAAAATAGATTGTGATCATAATAATACCTGATGATAACTTCTTGGAGCTATAACAGAAGAGTATGGATCCATTCCTCTTGCTAAATGATTCAGTAAAACTTGTGTTGTTCCTGCAATTATCAGTGACCTCCACTTGCACCTATAACACCTTTAATTTGTCCATCCTGAAGTAAATGCAAATTTTGTTACTTAATGGAAGATGAAATTAATGATATGGATTTATATTATATATATGTGCCTTAAGGAAGATTATGGGTGTCATCGATGACAATGGTCTTTTTTCCGGGATAGATGAAGTTGGGAGGGGCGGAGGTCTGGCGTTGCTGAAGTGTTTGCAGGCATGGAAAAAGTCGTCCATCTCGTTGTTGAGGATTATCCCTGTGCTCGGTGAGAGGAACTTGGAGCCGAAGTAGGCGTTGATGGTGGTGGTCATTGAGACAGCGTTGCGTTGGCTGTCTATGATCGAGATATGGCTCGTCCCGTGATCATGGATTTGGTTCCACCTACAAAAGAACATTAACGACTTTGAATTAGAAGAGAGATTTCAAGAAACGACAAAGCTATTGACACCTAAATATTTGCTCAATAAGCACATTTTACAGTTGTTTGTCATGGTACATGATGCTAATAAATGTTGTACATATGCATGTATTAAGCAAAAATTCGACATGATTCTTGAAACAAGTAGATTGAGGTTTTTTTTCTTATGTTTCTTTCTAACCTCCCACCATAATGAGTAGAATTAGACATTGTGTTGTCCAAAATGGGAAATAGTAGAAATAGTTTTATGGGAGATTTAAGAAACGACAAAGATTTTTTATGGGAAATAGTTTTCTTAGTCCTGTAAGATATTCTTATTTTGATTTCAATCTTATCGTCGTTCACAAATTGAAATTAGTCTTGGAGCTCTTAATTTTGGACATTTTGGTCCAGTTTCAAACCGTAGGAGGTGAAAACATCCAGTTGATCGATGTTGGTGTGGAAGAATCTGATTTTTCCATGTGGTAGAGTCTGATTGGCCAACCGAATGTTCACCTCTTATAGCTAGTTTCCGGACCAAAATGTCGAAAAATAAAAAATTACAAGACTATTCAATTCGTGAAAAATCGACAAGTCTGAAAATTGAAATAGGAGCAACTTACCGACTAAAAAACTATTTTTCCAGCTTTCCTATTAAGGTTTTAGACCATCTTATGAAAATGCATTGACCAACATTTAAAACATATTGCTTTATTTCTAACCTCCCACCATAATGAGTGGAATTAAACGTTGTGTTATCTAAAATGGTTTTCCTAAGCTGTGCAGCAAACTTTTTTGATAACATAGCTTTCACCACATCCTTGACATTCACAAAGTTCGGATCACCAAGATTCATTCTCACAGCAAACGCGTGCTTCAAAGCTTCTATTTCGCGGTGGACCATAAGAGAATCGGAAATATCAGATAAATCGCGATACTGAGCCAGGATGTTGAGCATCTGAGACAACATTACACAATAATAGAACATCTAAGACACATGAAATCCTTAAAGAAAACGGAAAAATTTGTGCAACTTATTTAGTGACATTGAAGCCCCTCCAGAAGAAGGCGGAGGCATGCTAAATATCTCAACTCCCATTACATTCACTGAGACAGGTTTCCTCAGTTTAACCTCGTAATGCTGCAAGTCCTCCATTGTTAATATCCCTCCAGCTTTCGTGACATCTTTAACCAGACTAAGTCCGATTGACCCGTTGTAGAATGCTCTTGTTCCAAGCCTTGATACCGTTATAGCGTCTTAGCAAGTTTTTTTATTGTAGCACATGTCTCCCAAATGCAATAGACTACCGTTTGATGTGAATGTATCATGGAGTCCCTCATCACGCATGATGAGTGATTCCGAGCTCACCATTTGCATACGGAGATATGGTGAAATCTTGAATCCTTTCTTAGCAAGTTGAGCAGCTGGAACGACGAGCCTCTTCCATGGAATCCTGCCATATTTTTTCCAAGCATTTTCGAGCCCAGCAAGTTCTCCTGGAACTGCTATGGAGAGGATACCATTAGCTTTTAGGCAGCATTCGGCATACATGTTCTGCAAGAAAATCGAATCTCTGGCTCAAGGCATCGTTCTATTAGTCCTATAGATTCAATAAGAGCAGAACGAATCCCATTTCTTATCCTATGAAACTAGATTCATACTAATACCATGACATTCATTCACTGTGAATCACTAATACCATTACTTTTATAAATTAATAGTACCATAACATTTACACACAAATATATACCATGGTATTAGTTTATGAACGTAATAGTATCAGTTGAAGTGTTGTGGTATTAGTTTTAAGTGTAAAGGGAATACTTTTTATTGGAAACACTCCTCTAACAACCAAAACAGAGGAAATATTCTGGTCTTGGAAAATTTGAACAAATCAACCAAAACTGCATCTTGATTCTTGAACAACTGAAAACTTAAAACCAACAATTCCGACAGAAAACAACAATTAGAGTACACTACTTAGCCAAGAGCAAGATGACATTTTTGTACATAAACATTACCTGAGAAGCAAGCTTTGGGGAGGTTTCTCTCATATCATAGGCTTTGTTTTGCCATCAGACGATCGGACAAGCATAAATGCACCACCACCAATGCCGCTAGATGCAGGACTGATGACTCCTAAGCAGAGAGCGGCAGCAACGGCTGCATCCACCGCATGTCCGCCTTGTTGAAGAATGTCCCTCCCAATTGTAGAGCATTCGCCATGATCAGTAGCTACAACACCGTGTTGTAGTAGTAATTCTCTCGTGTCTTTTTTTTCTTTATGCTCGAAAAGAAAGACGGCGAGAGAATAAGCAGCCATAGAAAGAACGTCGAAGACATGATCGAGCTGCTAACAATCGAAAGTTAAAATCGAACCATTAATCAAGAACATCAATGGAACAGTAGCATGTATGTTTTTTTTTTCCTTCATATAAATGGAGAGAGAGAGAGAACTCACATGTTTTAAAGATGGTATGATTTTCCTCAAGAAAATTGAGGAAGCTTTTCATCCAGGCAAATGTGTAATCAAATAAAAGTTAGGTAGACATTTGATCAGAATCTTGAAAAGCATAGGTATATATTTTTAATATTTTCTATAATAGAGCAGGAAATTGCAAAAAAAGGAGACATCAGTCAAGTGATATGTATGTGTTTGTATTCATTTTAGATTGAAAGTGACATCTATATTTTTATTAAGCTGTTTCTTTGCAAATATGTGTGTGCATTCATTTTATTTGAAAGTGACATCTATATTGTACGTTTGTAGAACACAAGACTTTTGAATATTGAATCAATTTGCCTATGAAACCTTGAATTAATGGTAAGAATGATGCATGCGGTTCAAGTCCTTGTGTTTCATCCAACTTGTGCTGTTGCTTCTTAGGATTTCTTATATTTTTTTGTTTCCCTTAGAAAGTTAAATCTTTAATATTTGATTATGGTGGGAAAGATCAATTTTTGGAGTTTAATTAATGATACTAGTAATAAAATGAACATCTAAATAATGATCGAGTGTGTTGATTGAATAAAACCAGGATAGATTATATTATAGGCCAAGTGAAAAGGGTAACATGTTGATACCGAGTCTGAGTGGACCAATTGTGCAAGTGATTCATCAAAATTTAGTATTTTAAATTAAGAATTTCACTTTTTGTGGTTCATCTGTGTATTAATATTCTAAATTTTTAATACATAACATATGTTATTAATAATAGTTTTTATATATTATTTATTACGTGCATCATGTATTATGTAAAAATCAGTGTTGAAAATTTAGGGGTTTCAAACCATATAATTTAAGCCAATCATATTTTTATCAGGATGACGACAGCATGATTCACTTATAGAGTCAGCTTGACTTTGTTACTATTAATATCATTATTCATTTTCTTATTGGATGCCTCATAGTTGCATATTTCATATATATTGTAAAAATAAATATAATCCACATATGTGTGGTACCATGTGATTATCATGCATGTGGCTGTCAATACAAAATTGAATAATCATGATGTGAACTCTCCTAGTCTCCTCTATTTATAGTTTTAAATCTCCAATTTCCATCGCTTGCATTATCCCACGTGTCATATTCCAATTTGTCACAATAATTGGACTACCGTTTAGAAAATTTTAAAAATAATTTAAGGTCCGTTTGGTATGGTATCGAGAAGAGTAATGGATATCGTTGAGGATCAATCATTATGAAATTATTAATTTAATTGTTATTCTTTGGGTTAGAAAATCAACAAAGGGAGGAATCATTTAAGAGAAGTTAAGTGAAAGGTGGAACTAAGCAAAAGAATAATAATCAATTACTTACTTATTCCCATTCTGAAGACATTCTAAAAAGTTGGCAACTTACATATCTTTGTTTACAGTTTCTTGTTTTGTTTCCTTAAAAGGTCAAATAATGATTTCTAATTCACGAGTTTCGTAGTATGAATAGTAGTGCTCTAACCACTTAAGTTATTCCACTACATCTGCAATTCCTTGCTCATATACTGAATGCGAGAGTATTTCCCATGTGTTATATAGTCAAATCTAGGTGTGGGCAATCGGTTTCTGGTACCCAACCGGTTCGATTCTCGGGTTTTAAAAATCATCTCTGTTACCAAATTAGGTACCTGAACCTTTTAAGGGCCCGCTTGATTGAGGTGATGGGAGGGGAAAATGAAAATTATTTCTATTAATATTATTTAATAGTTTTGACAGGCAAAGCCACAATTTTCAAACTTGAATGGTGAATATTATTTCAAGCAGTATAACTGTTACCATTATGTTGTGTACAACCAGTAGGCGCCAGTCATGCTAACACCATCTTGCTCGTTGTCAACAACACTGTGTAGTTTCGTGATCATGCATAATGCATTAGTTCACCCTGCCTGCTTCAACTTAAAACCAATGATCAGAAATAAGTAGCAAGAATTGCAAAACCAAAGAATATATATACACACATATATTACAGATTAGTCGAAAGCTATTTAAGAACTGTTAACAAGAAGAGTACACAACGACAATAAATTTTGAAGAACGAAACTTACAAAGGAGGAGAAGGGACACGCTCCAGCAACCTGAAGCAGAGGTTAAATACAGTTTCATGCTGACGATTTTCACCATTCGCAGACAATCATGGAGCACTATAATCAAGTCGTCTTTCGATTTATAATATCTGCTCATTTTTCTAAAGAATGTGACAGAAAAAGGATATGGACAAACTTGAGTGCAAAAAAATCTCCATTTGTCTTCCAAATCTTTGAGGCTTTGTCAGACAACTGTAGTTGCCATTTAAAAAAAAAAAAAAAAAGAATCTGATAAATGAGAATCATCGCACTATGCTTTTTACATAACATACTCCTGTTGTAAATTTACTAAGCAATCAATTTGATTAAGTTTTAAGTGAAGATGGAAGAAACAGTGGCCATAGTGTAAGAGATGAAACATTGTGCTTTCAGCCATTCCATGTCATAGAGATTACGTTTCAATTGCATAAAAGAATGTGACAGAAGAAGATGGATATAACCGGAAAATTAAGTGTGAAAAAAAAAAAAATGAATGCCAGTTGACACAGGTAGGAACTAGGAACTGATACTGAACTTGTTTCTCTCTCATTTACAGATGGGAGTCCTATTGGTTCTCCAGGAAAATCTTTCCCCTACCTATAACTTAAAAAAATGAGGTGAATAATTCCTCAGATCTCCAAAAAAACAAAAAATCATCGACAAAAAAGAAACGAAAAACTGAAGGATCAGATGGTTAGTGACCAACAAAAGACAAACACAAGGGTGAACTAGAGTGCGGCGTGTTTCCAGGCCAAGAGAATATCTGAAGCATGATAGATGATGTAATATATATCACACCAACTGTTGCAGAAAAAGAGAAGTTCTCTACAGCTTTACTATATGATGGAGGCCAAACAATCTCCAAGGCTGAAATATCTTGACTTTTGGTTTCTCAGCTATTCCCTGTGGCAATAGAAACAACGTCACCCATTGAAACTGAAAATCTATTAAGAAATTCAACAGAGGCATAACATAATTCCAATTTGCACATATGATTTCCTAATAACGAAATATCTCAGCTCTGTTTATTAAAATATTATTGGCTTGCATAGCAAGGTAATTTACTTAATTTAAACTTCAGGATAAGTGTAAATTCAATTTTCATTGGAATGAAAAAGAAATCCCAGATGCTGCAATATCAGAGAAACAAATAACACCTTATAAATTGCACCATCAATTCGTCTGAAAAATTGAGCATGTGTGTTAATAACAATACAAATTCACCAAGTGCTTCTTTCATGCGGGGGGTGCTCTTCTTAACCCTCGTTGAAGAGTAAAATGACCCGATCACCCCCACATAACTATCCCTTTGCAGTGACAGCTTGTTGGCGTACCCCACTTTTCCTGCTGGTAGACTTCTTGCCTGTAGATGAAGATCCAAGTGCCCCCAGAGCATCGAGAAAGAACCTTTTATCGGGGACGATACTGTCTTTATCCATATACACAAGTAATTTCTGCACCAGCTCTTTCATATCAGCTTTTAGTATAAGCCCTGTATAGGAGCTTGTATGCGTAGACTAATTGATGGGGAACATTCGATTAGCACGTGTACTCTCAAAAAGCTCATGTGCTTCCACGGGTAAAGCATTCATACAATAGACATCGAGCATAGCATTTAAAGTTGAAACCTTTTTCTCATTTTCAGACTCAACTACCTCGTCAAATGTCTGTCTTGCCCTTGAGACACAGTCACAGTATCCATACATCATAATAACACTCTCATAAGTGATGAAGCTTGGTCTATAACCCATCTCAGTCATTTTCTGGAAGGTAAAGTCTGCTTTCTCCCTGAGACGTGCTCTTCCATAGTTTGTGATCATGGAATTAAACGTAGAAAGCGTCGGTTTCTCTTTGGACTGCAACAAGCTTCTAAAAACTTGTTCCATCTTCTCAAAACTTTGCTTTCTCCCATATGCATCAATCAACAAATTAAATGTAATAATGTCGGGTTTAATCTGCTTGCTCTTCATCTTGGAAAGCACCGACTCCATTTCCTTGATCATCCCTAGCTTTCCATATGCATCCATCACACCATTAAATGTGTAGATATCAGGACTACAGATACTCGAATCTAGATCCTTGAAAAACACATCAACTTGTTCGACATTTTTGGCCTGAGCAAAAGCTCTCAAAAGAATATTGTACGTGACAATACTCGGTTGACACCGCTCCATTCCCTTCATCTTCTCAAAATACGACAGAGCTTTCGCTAAGGCCTTCATTTTATCATGAGAATGGAGGTGGGCTGTAATCAGAGCATTGTAAACTGAAGTATCGGGCTTACAACCACTATTACGCATCTCAGAGAAAAGCCACATGGCCATTCGAGTTTGCCCCTTTCTTCCCATCACAGATATCAACTTAGAATAAACCCCATTGTCAGCTATATACCATTTCTGCTTCTGCATCCATCTAAATACCTAAACCACGCCCAACAAATAAAGCAAACCTTAATTCAATCTTCCTAAATGTCAAAGCAGTGAAAAAACATGAAACAAGATTTAATAAACAAATCTCACACAAAATTTTAGAAGCAAAACACATAAAAGGGGAAAGAGAGAGACCTCAAGGCACTGAGGCCACTTATCACCCCCTGCCGAGCTCCTCAAACAGCAAGAAACAGTGCTCTGTTCGCACAAATTTCACATACTTATTGAGTGTGTGCATCAATGGCTGCTTATCTGTGAAATTCCTCATGAGCGAGCGAACCAAGTCTTCACTTCAGAAGAGGGAGATCCGTTGATTTTCTTGCGGGTCTTTCTGGGACCCGGTTTTTATTGGTAGGGCTGAAACCCCCACATTCGGATTCTCGATGAGTAATGGGTGAAGGGCTGACGTGGGGTCGAAATGTGGGTCAATTTTGAATTGGGGGAAGTTTCAGAAAGGAAGATGTGAAGGAAGTGAGGACGATGCCATATTTGTCAATTATTGACTGTGGCGGTGATCGTCGCCGTCGTGGGGTTCGGTGTTTTAGGTAGATTCGCCGCCGTTTATTTTATTATCCAGATTTTTTGTTCTCAAAACCCCCAAAAAAAACCCAATTGATGATAAAGTGCTACACATAGAATAGCACTTACTGATAAAGTCGTCGTCTAGTTTGAGTTGCAGAAGGAAAAAAGCGGATTAAAATAAAATAATATTGATGATAAAGTGCTACACATAGAATAGCGCTTACTGATAAAGTTGTCTAGTTTGATTTGCAGAAGGAAAAAAGCGGATTAAAATAAAATAAAATGTGGGATTTGAACCTGACGTGAATCGAACACGCAACCTTCTGATCTGGAGTCAGACGCGCTACCATTGCGCCACAGATCCCTTATATTAGTGAGACTCAATATTGATACACATACTTAATTTTCTCAAAATTGCTTACAAATTAAATGTCCTTTATTCAGAAAAAAAATAAGGAAGCACAACATTCTATTGCTTCAAAATATGACAATATCAACTTTAACGGAGCTTTCAGACACCAGGTTCAAATAAATTTTAGCAAATATAAAAACTAGTCTCAAGGAGAAGATAAGTATCAAATGCAGAAATTAAAATTAATTATTTGTCCGATAAAAAAAAAAAAGTATCAAATGCAGAATGAGAAGATCTTTCTCGCTGAATCTAAAAGCTCAATAAAATTTAATTTTTCATCGCCATCGAACTACATATACCATACAGGTAACTCGTGTCTTATACGTTGACACACCAATCTAAAAGTCTCTAAGCATTGGTAAAAGTTCAATTTTTTTATGATCGAAATAACTTTCCAAGCAAGCTCATCGTCTGCCACTGACCAGTTGCAGCAAAAATGCATATCTTGGTGTAAACTCTCCAAGCTAACATCAGTTTTGTTAGGGCACTTTTTCTTCCAACAAAACAAGACAACAAATGAACCAAGTTGAACACGTTCTTGACAATCATGTATGACTAAATTGGGAATTCTGCGGTAAGCTCTTCATATATTAGGTGCAGCAAAGCGCCTTTTCTAGGCAGAGTCCAATGCATCTCTACTTTCTGAAGGAACCTTCACCTCGTGATCTTCTACTCCTAAATCGTCCATCACTTCATTTCTACTCACAACTTTTGGATTACCGTTCTGATGTACAGTTAAGCCCTTCAGCCACTTTCGGTCATCATAAACCTGCAAGGAAGGTGGTATTCTTCTCTCATGGGAATCAACATCTCGTCCCACATTGGTTTTCAAAAATTTGAAGTTTGGGGACAAGCAGCTCTGCAGAAATGCATCAGAGGCCCCAGCATGTATATGATGAGTCGAAGGAATGCACAAAGTTTCGTTGTTTGCTGGATAGTGACACTGGATTCCCAATTCAAACTCCATTTTTTCTTTAAGAGTAGCCATTTTAGGCTTTTCTCCATGCACAAGAACAACCTGTTTGGGGGATAAAAACTTAACAAGATCCATGATTCCTTTCGCATCAGTATGAGGACTAAAAGATAGCTGATGAATCTGGCATCGCACATCAATCTGGACATCTTCATCAACCTTAATTCGGGTCGGTATTTTGGCTGCCACCAACTTGTGTCCTACAGTTCCAGCAACACAATACCCTGGCAATGTGATAAAGATTCTCTTCATCACGGAGCCCACCGCTTTGAATACTTCTAGTGAGAAACCGCCACTAATCATTCCTGGTGTAGCAAAAAAGCACACAAGGCCCGGGGCATTTATCAAGGAACGATCAAAACTGCAGCGTTTTTGAAGTCAAATGCATTGCGCGTAGAGTAAGTATCTTTAACCTTTTGGCTCGTCCAATTGATGAGAACTTTATAATAAAGATTTGCTTGAATCGTCAAACCTGCTGAGAAATATATAGGAACTTTTAAATTCATTCTCTCCCAATAGTCATCTAATAGCATACAGAGTTCCTGGAGCTCTCCAAGAGCAAATGTAGGAATCATAACTTTTCCTCCACCAGCAACACATTGGTGAACTGCTTTCAGAAACTCCCTCTCCTAACATATTTTGAATCACGATACGTGGTTGCGTAAGTTGACTCGGTTATAACAAGATCCAGCTGTAGACGATCAATTTGAGCTGCCCCAAGATGCCTATCAGGCGCCATATTGTAATCACCTGTATACACTAAGGCAGAATCTCCCACCTTGGCATAAAAAACATGGCAGCACCAAGAACATGGCCAGCATAATAGGTGAATCTGAAGGTCCTTATCAACCTGAATAGTCTGCTTTAGATCAACTGCTGTGACTTTTTCTTCATACACTCAACAATATGCTCAGAGGTAAACTGCTCTTCCTCTCCTCTCGATCTACCATAACTTTCCGATAATCCTCCAGCATTAGTGGGCCCAGAGCTTTTCGTTGGATGCGTCATGTAGATAGGGCCACTGTAGCCACAAACTTGAGTAAAATACGGTAAGGCTCCAATGTGATCCAAGTGGAGTGTGTGATGATTACACATGAGAGTGAATTGGTGAAGTCACGGAGTTTGAAATCAAAGAGAAGTCAGGGTATCTGTGATGGTCTAGGTGGCCCATGTGCATTCCACATCGAACATTATTCTCTTCCCATTTATCGTCACAACCACACAGCTCTTCCCCACCTCTTGTCCCGCCCCAAGAATGAGGCATTCTATAGCCATGGCGGTGCTATTGTGTGGATTAAGTTACTCTAATGTACAGAGGATGCTCACTGTATATACTCCTGCAGCACAAGATTAACAATATGATTTAACTCTAAAACAATTTTTCTTAGCTAAAGGACTGGTTTAGCATACTGGAGAAATACAAGTTCGAACAAATGGAAGAACAAGGAGATTAAAGATGATTAAAAGTAATTGCAACAACCCCAAAAATTAAAATAGACTTAATAGTATACTAGTTTGGGTGGCACCTCAAGAATTAAGGTGTTTACCCAGACTTGTAGCATTGATTATCATTATTAGTGGTGCTAAATAGAAGACGAACTTATGGTTTTTCCATTTATTTGACATGGTCAGTTTGCAGGTTAGTCAAAGGATACACAGTATAGATATGTTGCCACATTTTTCATTAACAAACACTGCGCAAGTAGCATTATATCTATGAAAATCCGGAGATTAATATGAATAGCAGGACACTATATCCTATAAATCCAGTGATATTATGTAGAAAGATCAAGGATTTTTTCGCTGAGTGAGTAATCCCATTAAAATGCATAGGCTCATAGCAGATTCATTGAACAGTACACTATTATTTCCAATAATTTCAACAAATACCCCAAATATTCTCGGCAAAGCCCGTCACAAGCAACTATTAATAAGGAAAATTAAAGGGCAAATTACTGGATACCAAAAATGAAGTTGCAAAGTATCATAGGATCTTCTTATGCAGAACCACTTGTACGGCAAGCTTCATTTGATAGCAATCAGCCTAATAGGCTTTCTACTAAAATATCCTAGAAAATCCTAAACATCATAAACAATTGAACAAGAAAAATTCTAGAATTTGTGAAGACTCTAAGGCCGGATATTCAATTCATAATTTGAGAGAATAAATAGGAAATGAAGTACACCTCTACTGTGTGAAGTAGAGATTTTTTAAACGCCCACCTGTTGATTAATATATGTAAGTACCACAAAAAAGTAAGTACATAATTTTTTTACGACTATATATGTGCAAGATTACTTCCATTATAAGTACTAATAAATCCGTCTACCTGCATAATGCAACACATGTAGCTGATTTCCCCTTGGCCCAAAGCGTTTGGTATTACTCTAAAAGAAAACTACAGAATGATCACCACAAAATAATAAAAAAAAGGAACACACCCAACACAACATCTATTAACAATATTCTTGGATTGTTTTGCTGTAGCTAACTTGTCCTCATTTCTCCTTTTAATTTCAATTTTGACTTATAAAAGCGCACTCAGAAAAGGACTCAACAACTTTTAGGATTTTGCTAAAATGTGGATGTAAACTAAAAAGTAAAGGTGCCATCCATGAACAATTCATGTTTGTTTTTGTAGAATGTTGTGAGATGTGGTGTTCAGAGTCACTTTTGTATATGAAGCATTTTGGTTGCTTTGATTTTATATAAAGACAAAAACTTGTCAGAAATTCTGTTCATGCTATGAACTTTTTTTTAATTCATGGCATTTGACCTGCAGGATATAATACGGGTCAAGTTTAGTGGTTTAGAAAAAATGTATTGAAAAATGAGTGAAATGGGTCAAATAATCCAAGTTCATAAACGAGGGCACGGTTCGCGGAAGACCATCTCTTATATAAAATGTGGGAGCTCTAAGTGCTATCATGGATGAAGTTAATATTTTATTCCTAAAAATAAGTCAATAATGCACAACACAGAAATATCGACTTACATTACATATATTACAACTCATCAAGAATGCAGTAGTGCTGGAATAACAATAAAAACATACTTGCTGGCAGCCCGATAACGTTGAATCATAACAGCGTTTTCACAAGTGAAATCTGAGCAATCAAAACATCAAATTAGAATTATTTAATTAATTGCACATTGGAACTAATGTTCTAATATTTCTACTAGGTGCTAGTAATGTTAAATCATCATTCAAACTGCTGCAAAGGATAGGGGAAGGAAGGAATACATTTTAGGATATTGTAAAATTTTACCAGTGCTTGTAGACTATCAGACTATGCCCCTCAAGCATTTACTGAACACTTGAGTTCTTCTGTTGTTCAGCGAGTTCTTGCAGAAATGCACACATATACATCGAAATTAATCAAGAAAAATAAATTATAAAATCTTATTCTAATGCACAACTCAAGATCCTTAAATCGAAAAGGAGCAGGACTCATACATACTTGGTTTAAGTTATTATAATATTTATTAAAATGGAAATGCTATAACAAAATTTTTTACGTTTTTATGAGACAAAAGATCAGAGTTTAATATATAGATATATGATAATTGCTAATTCAATTAGAACTCCTCGGTTTTTCAAAAAACAAATGCATAACCAAAAATTTTCTTCCCCAAATTGCTAATCGTAAACACATGACCAAATTGAGAGTATACTGACAAGCAATATACAGAGATACTCAAACCCTTTAAAGAACAACATGTCTCAAACCCTCTCAAAATTCAAGAGTGGAACAACAGGTATACCCACCCACAGATGATTAATTCAATTCAGTGAAAATCAGAAAATGAAAATAACAAATACAAATTTTATGAAGAATTCAAAAAAGAAACAGGTACCTCAATTCCTAAAAAGAACTCAAGTAAAAAGCAGAAAATGAGAGATAACAAATAGAAATTATGAAGAATTCAAAGCAAAGCAAATCTTAAATCCTAAAAAACTCGAACAATAGAGAGTGTCACAAACACATACCAACCGATAAAATAGCGCCTGAAGAAGAAGTATAGAGATGAGCGGAGGAAATAAAATGGCATTAATGGACAGAAGTAGCAACGCACATCCATTACAGAGCAATTTGTTTGATGGTAAAATCGCCGCCCAGGAAAACGTGATTAGAGAAAAGAGAAGTGGACGCGGGAGGGAAATGTCAGATCACCTGTTTTGGGCAACCGGCTGTAAACTGGCCCATTAAAATTAGGCCTCTTTATATATAGGAACAGATATCTATATTAATTTAGTTCTTCCTACACGGTGAAAAAACAGAAAATTGATGGGGTTTAAACCCAATTGATTGAAAATTTAACCTAGAATTAATTTTCTCAAGGAATTCACACGGTTTGCTACCCCTATAAATACCTAACACAAAACCTCATCTTCTTCACACCCTAAAACCTCTGCAACAAAGGTAATTAATCCGTACCTTTTTTATTGATTCACTTGTCTTCTGTAAAACCCTAGCCGCCGCGCCATAATTTCTGGCCATGCCCGCCGAAATACAGCATGCGTGGGCGTGTTTTCGAGGGAAAAAAAAGCAAGAGAAGGAAGTAGAGAGAGGAGGAAAATGAAAAAGACGAAAGGAATGGGTACTGGGCTTTACACTCCCTGACTAGGGCTGTCCACGGAAGTCTGGAGACACGAACAGAAATCAAAATCAACCGAATCAAAAAATAGAATTTGATTTCTTTTTTTTTTTTTCGGTAAGGCAGTATCGATTTTTTTGGATATGAACATGAATATTCTTCAATTAATATGTCTAAAAAAACCAAGATAAAAACCTTTGAGAAAATCATCAAATCGAATTGAGGCAAGATAAACGATTTAAATATGTATTAAATTTAATTATTAATTTATTTTGTTTTCATTAAATTGTATTATAGATTATTGATATTCATGTAATTTAATATTGAACATATCATAAGAATATTTTTGGCTTAAATATTAAAATATTTACTTCCTTATTTGTGATAATTATATATTTGTGATTTATAATTATCGAAATCCTATAAAATTTTTAATTTGCGATCACAAGATCCTTCTTTCTCACACCAACTTATCGCTCAGATACTCGTACCTTTCATCAATTTGGATCTACGAAAAATTCACAATAATTGTGTATTTTATTAGCCATGTTATAAATACACCATTGATGGTGTCTTAGATTATTTTATTATTTTTAATTAACTATTATCCTATCATGTAATATATTTGAGTTTGAAGGATAGATGCGTTAATATGGTTGAAGAAAGTATTGAATTCGTATGCATTTTGTATAGATTTGCACCAATATTTATAAAGAAAATTGTGATTAAAAAAGAAAAACGGGGTGATAGAAAAAAAATGAGAAAAATGTTAAAAAACCGTTTCTTTGGTCCGATCCGATCCGATTCGATCCGAATTAAGATTATAATCGAAAAATCCATTCAAAAATTAAAATCCGTACCGTTTCGAACCGAAATTTTGGTCGGACACGGACACTCTAATTTTAAAATAACCGAATTTTGATACGGACACGAATAATTTTAAATATCCGTTTTGGTATGTACCGTGAACAGCCCTACTCCCGAGTCACATGGCCCAAGTGGAGTGGGTACTGGGCTTTTCTTGGGCTTTCTTTTATTTTTTAGGATCCGGTTATCCGCACCCCCCAACATTAGTAGATACACAAAATTTATATTTTAGTAATTTTAATATAGTTGTAAAAATACTACATTACCCTTCTAATTTTAAATTAAACTATATTTACTTAAATTGTTACACACATCAACAACCTCCTCCGCCGCCCAAAAGCTGAAAGTTAAAAGAAATTAAATTCTTTACCAAATCTGAACGAAGATCTGATCATTTTCGACCAAAAATCATGAAGGAATAGCCTAAACATTACCAAATCAACACAAAACTAAAAAATTATAGATCAAAAGTCTCAAACACCATATCTGAAATTTAAAAATAAACAAATATGAAAATTAATAAACCAGATTTACATTACAACTAAAAATCTGAGTAAACATGAAAATTTAACTAAAACCTGTACCTTTTTGGAGTAATCTTAAGAAAACAAAAAGAAGGAAAATGAGAGAAACTTGGAATGTACTTTGGAGAAGAAATTGCTTGATTGGACTGTGGGTGGCAGCGTGGACAGCAGGCTGCAAGGGCGACAGGTAGCATCCTGGGGACGGTGGCGAGGGCGGCGGGTGGCTGTGCGATGGTGAGCTGAGCGGCGCCGGCTTTGAATTGCAGGGGGGAGTAAAAGTGAAAGGAAGAAGAAGAAGATTTTTGGGGTTTCTTGAGAGGGGTAAAATTGATAAGTGGGTGAAGTAATAGATAGGTGTATCTATTAATATTGTGGGTGCAAATAACCTAACCCTATTTTTTATCTTTAGCCCTTCTATCTTTTGATGACCAAATGCTATTTTAGAATGGGGAGTGAATGCTTTATTCCGTTATTATTATGGCATGTTAGTATGTTTTCGTTGTTTATTGAGTCATACCTTAATTTTTTTTTTTTATTCGCATCGAACTCATTCTTGATAATTGGAAGGAAATAAAATTTTAAAAGATCGATATGACAGTTAAAATATCCAAAGAATTAGCAAAACGAAATGAGCTTATTATGTTAGAATTGAAGTTTTAAATTAGTTTAAAGAGATACTACTACAAGCCTGCAACTTCCTAACCAACAAATCGAGTTCATGAGAAAACACAGTTACACAAATACCCTCAGCACTTTAAATTACAACGAGCTTTGGAGGATTAAAATCTGAGATCTTGTTTAAATTGAAAGATGCATGTGTCATCATGCTATCCTAGTTTGTCGTTATGGACTTTGGGATTCTTTTTAAATTCAGGTATTATACATCAATCGAAAAAAATATATAAAATCAAAGAACAAACATGTGAAACCTATCATCAAACTCTGAAATAGCGGTAGACAAGCTAATTCATGAGAACAAGTGTCATCAAATATCTCAGTGCTGAATATTGATAAACCAAATGTAATGCGTGTGATCACCAGGATTACCCTGTATGAAGATGCAAATAACTCGGAGATTATATTTATCGCGGATATAATTCGGAGAGTGAAAACATCATTTTGGGAACATTAAAGCAGACCCATTATCCGACTTATGTTCGCCTCAACTTCACATGTCTTGAATCAGAATGAGAAGTACTAGGTATGAAGTATCCAGGTTGTGAGAGGCACTGGCAATGTTATAGAATGAACTACTGAGCATGAGAACCACGGATGCCATTGTTGGTCTCTTAACACATTTTCTTGAACACAACAAGGCAATATGAATGCACCGCGACATATCACGAAAAAAGAACCGGGTTTACATCAACACGGGTCGATCATCTTCTTTGTTTTTCCGTTACGCCAGCTCTTCCACGCCTGTCAGAGTTCAAACTGGTGAGTCGTATTCAGATAAAATGTGTAACTAAAGACATCAGTTTATTTGTTCGTGTTGCTATGGAACTTACGAAGCTTATCATGTATTCCATATGCTCTTCATTCTGAAATGAGTAATTGTTTTTTGTCACTAACAATCTCGAGTACAAGAACACCAAAAAGCTAAACAATCTAATTTAACCGAGAATTCGCCATGTCTAGCATATTCGGAGTGCATATATCACTGTAATAATTGTTTGTAAGAGATTAATTTTGCGTGACAATTTGAATTAAATCATGACCTAATTAAATATAAGTAGACAAAAACTTGGGTTGGGTGGTAAATTCAACAACTTTGACCCAACTTTATGAAAAAGTGTTAGTTTATATAAAATAAGAGTACTAGTTTTGTATGATGAAAGGTATTATTTTTCAAACAAACTAATACTTGCATCATATGAACTAATATATTTTCATTATATAAAACTATTACTTTCTCGTCGGTTTTTGTACACGAAACTGTTTCAGTGAAAAGAAAGCAACTGACACTCATATAGATATATGATAAAAAGAACTTACTAGGTTCCAACAATTCTTCTTGTGTTGCCTTTTACTCGTCCTGCATAAACAACCTTGCCATACCAAAATCGGCAATTTTAGGATTCATCGCTCCATCTAATAGTATGTTGCTCGCCTTGAGATCCGCGATGAATATCGATGACTAAGTCCTCATGTAGATAAAGAAGTCCCTCATAATACCCTTTATGATCTTGGTAGCCAGCATCCCAATCGATAAGCAATGCCTTATCGGGTCTACTCGTCCAAAACGTACATGTCAATTAGTAGTAAAGATAAAATTAAATGAAGTTTAAAATATAGAAGATCAAATCAAAATGGAGTACCAAATATATAGGCATCTAAGCTTGAGTTTTGAATGAGTTCATATATAAAGGAGTCTCTCAGTTCCTTGTATTGAGAATCTTAAAAGCCCTAACCAAATTTCTGTGTTTGCAGCTTAGCCATTAACATGACTTCATTCTTGAATTCCACATCTCCTTGGCCTGAATTCTGGACAGCCTTTTTACTGCTATTTCTTGCCCATCTTTAAGTTTTCTGAAATATATGAAAATTAAGAAAAAACAATAAACCAAAAATTGACTAATATATATGATGGACTAATTTTCAAATTTCAATTACCTTATAAACAGAACCAAATCCTCCTTCACCCAGCTTGTTGGTATCAGAAAAACCATTAGTGGCAGCTTTGATTACAATAAAATCATATATCAGGGACTCCGAAGGGCTTTTCTCGTCATCATCTAAGTCATTAAATATACAACAATTTTAGTTGTTTCCTGCTTAAGTAAAAAAATGTGAATTTTAAATGGAAAAAAACAAAAATAGAAAACCTTGGCTCTGAATATTTATTTGCTTCGACTTGTTAAATCTCTTTCTCAAGCAGTAGCAGCCAACACAAGCAACTAGTAGTAGAGACACAATAACTGAAACAAGAACGATTATCGCAGTTTGAGTCTTACGACCATTTCTATTCCCTGCAAAATTCAAAGGAAAAGAAAATTGTGAACTATCATTATCTCAATATTTTATTCAAATAATTTATCAAATTAATAAAGCGTAGTAGTTTGCACTAGTTAAGTATATAAACTCTCTTTTTCAAGTATCATAGTACATGAAGTGTTACTGTTTAGCCTATAAAGTATCAATGTTTATCAATTACTAGAATAACTTACAATCACTTTTGTTTATCATTGATTAATTTCTTCAAGCGATTAGTTTGTTAATTTGAAAAATTGCGCCAACCATTCCTTTTGTTTTATCAAATGAAGTTCGATTTCGTTGGTAAAATTTACCTGGCGTCAAACGTGTGGGTGGGATCGGGGCGGGCCGAACCTCAGGCACGGAGACCATCGCTCGGACTTCTTCAATCCTCGTCATATTATAAAACTGCGAAAAGTCGTATTTGAGAGTGCAGCTCTCCATATATACAAACGCTCTGGGAGGATTCTGGCAACAAATGTATTTTTCAGCTGCGCTCAAGCAATACGCACAATCGCTCGAAAATAGATCCGGCATACATTGCAGCAGCGCGAAAATCGTCTGATAATCCGGCGCTCTACGACTCCCTGCCCCAATTTTGACTCCCGAGCCGCCAATCGCCGCCTGTGAACGCAGATCCGCCAGCAATGACCTCAGATCTAGGTTATATTGGGCCGGATTCGACACACTAGCGTTATATGTCGAGTAAATCACGTAACCGTTGGACCGGATTCCGAACATTTGACTCGTCTGGAGTACCGGCGTGCAGATGTAGTTGAAAAAGGACTCCTGCCTCCGGGTCGGGCATAGCCGAAGCTCAGTGGTAGAATTTTTGACCTGCTTCGACAGACGTCGAGCTGGTAGTCGGTTCGGCAGAGAACGGCGGCGTAGGCGCGGCCGCCGGGGATTTGCCCTAGGGAGGCGTTATAAAACCGGTGTTGTCGATTTTTGAGGAGAGGGATGAAAGGAGGTGTTGAGGTTAGTGGCGTATGCGGTGTTGGCGGTGTAATTGCTGCCGAAGCAGCCATAATTGGCTGAAAGTACAAATGGAGAGAAGATTGTGATGATTAGAAAAGTCAAGAGAAGCCATGGTTGGGCGCTCATCGTCGTCTCAATCTTCTCAACTTTGATACTCTAGCTGTCCTTAAATTTAATTTTGTGCAAGTTAGAAATTGAAAGGAGTTAGGGTTGACGTCAATGGAAAAAGGTAGGCCAAAATATTTTGTCTAATTTTTCCCCTGGCGAGTACAAGGAAGGCCATATTATCAACTCTTCCTTTAATCAGTTAGGTTCTCTATTGCAATTTTCATATATCATAACATCTCAAATTTGTGTCTCACTAATTATACACTTTTCAATATTTTCCCGCCAATTTTGTGATGACTCGAGGACGAATTATGTACAATTACCTTATTCTACTAACTACAACTCTGGAAATTTGCATTTTTGTCGAATAATCTATTGTTTAGTCACGAATTTTTAATTTGTTCTTTATTTATACTTTTTGAATTATATATGTTTTCTATTGTTTTTAAATTTTTGTGTCCCTTACTCGCGTAAGCGATGTTTGATCGAATTGATTCCAAAAGCATTGACATCTCTTTTCGGTGGATTTCATTCAATGTCGGGATGTTGTTTGATTTCTGGCGAAAGTAAAATGAGCACATTTAGGTAATGGGTAGGAAATGGCTTATTTGTATTTGTTTGGGTAAATATTTATAAAAATTAGTATGCATTTAATATATTCTAAAATAAAATCGGCATCCATTTCTCTCAAAATGTTAAAAGCGTCGTCTTAAATTATCTGTCGGCTCATCGTTAGAATGTCTAATAGTATTTTTGGTATTCTTTGAGATACAATAAAAAACGTGTAAATATATGGTACTTTTCTTTTATCTTTGAAAAGAAGATAAAATGATAATAAATGCATATTTCTATTTCATCAATTATGTAATTTTATTTTATTTTGGGATTTTAAATTTGGATAAAAAAAAGGTGTAGGCTGTGAAATTTGATTGCATGACCTCCAAATTCTAAATAAAATTAAAAAAAATGAAACTACTTTTTCTTATTTTTAAAACCAAAAAATACGTTTAGTTGAATAATTATTTTTTTCGGAAGCACGTTTAGTTGAATAAATAAAACCATAAATCGTATTCGTAGCTTATGCAATCTTTGTTATTTTTGTAATTTCATAATTGACTTGAATGTTCACATTTGCTTTCCTCATGCCTTGACAACGTTGTATCAAAAGTAGATTGCGCGTTCAGTTCACTTAACATGCATCGGTAAGAAAACTAGTTTGGGTTTGAATTTATTTTGCAAAATTTAATTTTAGTCTGATAGAAATCTAATATGTAATTTAATCTTAATATTGAGACAATAATTACATGAAAAATAAAAACATAATTTGAGACAATGACATGCTAATTTGTAAATGTAAATAGTTTTATGTATAGAGGCATAATCTCATCACGATTTTTTATCGTTATCGGAATCTTTGTATTTGTAAATAAGTTGTGGGCTTGGGATTTCAAAATTTAATACTATAATTAAAAGAAATTTTAAGAAGTTGTTCTATATATTTTAAATGCTTGAACATTTTAAGCGATTTATACAAGAAAGATCAAGTGTAAAAATTACCGTGCGATAAAAAATTATAAAATTGTCTAAATCAAATTTAAATATTGAGTACCAAATAATCATCTCACACTTTAAACACTAAATAATGAACCCTAAATCGCGGACCTATTCGGGCGCGGTGAAACCATAACCATTTCGGGCGCAATGAATCATGAAACAGAAAACAAACGTTATTTTACCTTTACCATATATACAAAATTTATTTATAAATAAAAGTTTTTCGTGATGCAAATTTTTACTTACTAAACTTTGTCTTTTATCTAAAGAGAAATAAGATGATGGCTGGCCTTTTATTTTCATGACTTGGATCTTCTAAGGTTCACACTAAATTTTCTTGGTTTGAAATTAATGAATTCTGGACTAATTCAATTTTTTAGATTGAAATCAATGACTTTTGAATTTTGATAAGCATGGGTGGTCCATGAATTAAATTTCGAATATCACAAAATTATTTTAAAATAATATAGACTATTCGCAAAGGGATGGTACTACAAATTTGCAAAAATATCACGAGAATTCTCTTGAGTCTTTTTTCACACCATTTGACTTTGTTTTGATTGAAATTTTATGAATTTCGACTTGTTGGGATATTTTAATTTTGATGAATTATCTTAAAACATTATCGACTCATGTTATTGAAGCTGATTCTGAGATAAAGTTGAGAACGGAAATCAGATTGAGGGGGAACTCACGGAATCGGGGCGTAGATCGATTCAAGATCGACAAGGTCTTGAGCGAGGCTTGTCGAGATCGGATGAGTAAAATGAGTTCGGAGTTAAGCCGATGAGTGAGCAAATCGAGAAGAGAAGAAAAGCTAAATCACCGATCGTAAGATCGATGACCGTAACACACTCGACCGATGTGATCGTAAGAATGCATCAAATGGATCCGGTGATCGTAAGAATTGCATGTCCGATCGTAAAGAAACACACGTAAGATCAAGAGAAGGTTGTGCATCGTAAGAGGAGTGTATGAGATTGGACGAGATCGACGCGTGATCGAGATCGATATTTGAAGATGAGCAGATGATCAAGATCGACGTGATCGAGATCGATATGCTAACTTAATATGCTAACTCGATGTATTAATCTGACGCGTATAAACCGATATGGCCGACCGATGCTATATTGATCTCGATCATGAGCCGACTTTATCAAAGCGCAGAAGAAATCGACATCGAACTTAAACTGCGATACCAGACGTAAAAGAAGTCATCGTAAGAGAAGTCATCTCGAAGTCATATTCACCGAGAATCGAACGCCGACGGGATGGCAAGCAGCTCGAAAAGTTAGGGACTGAGGGTCGATTGTTCCGAAGGTTTAAGAACTGAACTCGGTCGACAGTGTGAGATATGCTGTTCGAAGTCACAAGGTCGGTGAAGAGAAGGATAGATTTGAAGGCTCGGATGAAATCAAGACATCGAGACTCAGAGAATCACGGAATGATTCAAGCGAGGAATCGAGGAATATAAATGGTAGAATCGGTGGCGTGGGACCAATGAGAGGAAGACAACCAACTGGAAAAAAAACGTAAGAATTTCTGAATAGTATGGATTTGAATGTGACTCCATCGGCGGTAACATTCAATCCACACTATAAATACAAATTATTCGCCATTATCAGCGTGGAGAATGTGGAGAAGATGCAAAAGATACTCTGAGCCAAGAGTCTTATATTCACATTCCCACCATAGAACCTGAGCAAGAAATACTGGCGCGTATATTCAAAAGTGTTTACCCTAGATCTAGCACAAATCTTTACATCCCTTAGAGAGATTTTTCCTAACCTTGCTTTCGGCGCTAAACAAATGTAAGGGGAAAATCTCACCCTAGTTGGAAAACCAACCAATCTTATACTAAAACCGGTTAGTCGGTTAAGCTTAGAGGTGAGTGTGAACTCATTGAACATCTAGCAATCCCTAAAGGGAGGTAGGCAATCGAGGAGGGTGATAAGTCCTGCTTGAGTGTAACTCGATAAACTTGTCTGGTAGGTGTTGATTAACACGTTAAACTAAGTCAGGTTAGTTAAGAGAAGTGCTTACGATGATGAGGAAGAGTGGATGTAGGAGTTGGACTCAACCACTATAAATCGGCCGTGTTGTTCTTTCGCTTTACGTTAACTGCTACCATGTCATTCGATTATAAGCCAAAAACTGTGGCGTCGTTCTTAAAACAAAAAAAATATGGAATCAACTCTTTCACTGCTTTTTATGTCGTTAACAAAATGTTTTCTTCGTACCTTGTAAAATGGGTTTCAAAATCGGGACCTCTACAATGACTAAACCAATTTCTTGAATTTTGATAAGCGCCGGGTGGGCCATGATTTAAGATATTGAATAACAGGCCCATTCTATACGAGAATAACAAGCCCATTTTAGACGCATTCTTTCTGTAGGAGACAAACAATGCCCAAAGGATAAAGTATTTTTATTTTGAACTTTTACCAGCAAAAATAGTAAATTCAAATTATTTTGTGTTTTACATTCAAATTGACCAATACTGTGTTTTTTTGTACTAAATTTGTGTGACCTTTTCTTCATTTCTCTCATGCACCCAACCCATATTTGCTGCTAAATACGGTTTTGGTAATTATTTAATTTACAACATTAATTATATGACTTTTTATATAGGGTTAATTGCATGAAATCTCTAATTAATGATTTGGGTTGTTGCACTAAATTCTCTTGTGCGGCTTGGATATAAAAATCCTATTTTGGAAATGTTAGCACTAGATTCTCCTATGGTTTGGACGCATTAATTTCTTTTTTTTTTTTTTTTTTCCAAAAAATGAGTTTACATTTTTATCTAATTTCTCTATTTTATGTTTATCTTATTTTTTTCTGATTTATGACAAACTTCCCGAACTTGTTCATAGGATGAATCATGAAACTATATATCCATACTAATAACAATCATTCACCTGTACAATAAAGTGATGCTATAAGGTTCATATACTATGAATAAGTTTCAATTTTGATTCATCTTTTGTACATATATTGGCCTAGCTTAACATCTCTTACATTTAATGCCCATGTTGTTTTTACACGTGAAGGATATTCCATTGTCTTTTGCGAAGGGAAACCTGCCCTAATGGAAGCAGTACCGTGAATCTTCGGATTAAGAATGTCAAGAAAAAGTGTGGCCCGCCACACTCTGTTGTAACTGTTGTACTAAACGCGCAAAAGTTATCATACGGGTGGAAGAATTTTGTGAAAGATAATGGCCTCAAGGAGGGCGATGCTTGCATCTTTGAAGGGGTAACGATTTTCACTGGAATGTTGTCATTTTCAAAAGCTGATTTGGGATAATATATATTTATATATATTTTGCTTGGGTATTTAGTACTATGTTACATTGCTTTAAGCAAATATCTTTAATTTTGGGAGTAGCCTGTTATTCTGACCTGGTTATTTTGTGCTGACATTGGAAAAAGTACTACTATGTTTTAGAGAAGAGTGTAAACACATTCTAAACACACCCCTAAATCCTCTAAACACACTTCGTAATTTTTAAAAACAAAATAGATATATGGGGAATGGTAAATTCATCTATATAAATATTAATTATTATTTGTCTTTTAAGTTTTATTTATTTTAATTTTAGTCCTCTAAGTTTTTTTTGTCACTTTGATTGGTCCTTTATTTTTTGTCCATCTAATTTTTAAAAATTTATATATGAAAAAACTAACTGAAATTTTCGGAAAAAATTAAAGTAAAATATAAAATTAATAAAATTAAAATAATCAAATAAGCAAAAATCTAAAAAAAAAAATTAAATTTAAATTTAAAATATTATAAAAAATCAACATGAAATCTTAAAAAATAAGTAAGTTGAAAATATTAAAAATAATTAAAACTAAATAAAATATTAAAAATAAAATAAATCTCCAAAAATTAATTTAATTAAAATTTCAGATTTTATTTAGGTTTACTGATTTTTTTAATTTAATTATTTTTTAGATATAGATGTTTTTTTAAAAAATATTTTACAGATTTTATTTAATTTTTTTCAGTTTGTTTAATTTAATTTTTTTTTAATTTAGTTGATTTTTTTTAATATTTTTATTTTGTATTTAGCTTTTTTTATGATTTTGGAGATTTTTTTTTAATTAATTTTTTAAATTTATTTATGTTTCAAAAAAATTAGTTGATTTTTTATAATATATTTTCTGAATTTATATATAAAATTCTAAGAATTTTTTTATAAAAAATTAATGAATACGAAAGAATCAAATGATTTTTTTAGGAGAAATATTCATGAGAAAGTGAAAGCTAGGAAAGTGTTATTTTTTAATTTTGATAGAGAAATGATATAATAGAAAAGAAATGGGGTGTGTTTAGTAATACAATTTAATTTTTAAATTTTATTAGGTGTGCCTAACAAATGGGGTGTGTTTTAGAGGATTTTGGGGTGTGTTTAGTGGCACTATTTGGAAAAAACTTATAATTAACCAGGTTGTTTGTTAATATCCATGTCCAAATATTTGATGATAACTTATGCGGACAATCAAAGTTGCACAAGAATTTATTGAAAATAAGCAATTAATGGTTATGTAAACAGA
Source organism: Stenogyne calaminthoides (assembly GCA_037126765.1). Lineage (NCBI taxonomy): Eukaryota > Viridiplantae > Streptophyta > Magnoliopsida > Lamiales > Lamiaceae > Stenogyne > Stenogyne calaminthoides. The sequence continues at coordinate 44,276,104 of JBBCBC010000002.1, forward strand.
GCATACAAATACAATCAAAGTGTATAAAAGACCATTTATCTTCTAATCGGATCAATTATGAACTTTTGGAGTTATCAGCCCAATACAGAAAATAACCATTAGTTGAAGGATAAAAAGAAGTTACTATAACATGCATGACTCTCTTAATTTTCACCGTGCAAATCACCTAAATTGCATATATTAATTAAGGGTGTATTTTTAAATCTTAAAACAACTTTTTAAAACACTTATTTTCAAAAACTCATACCAAAAACACATCCTAAATAAATAGTAATTGCTTATTAAATAAAACAAACGGCTTTCTCGCAGCCCGTTAGGTTGGGGTTTTTCGATAAAGACCGAGTTGGCGTGCAGGTCCTCTTGCCATCATTTTGCTTTGCAGTGGGGTTGCACAGAATTATGGATTGAATCCGACTCGGCTTTGACGGTACAGGGTTTACTTCATGGAGCTAACGCGATACCCTGGCGTCTTCGTGCTCTTGGACGGAAGCTTTTCACTACTTACCCGGCAACATATGTTGATTAGAGTGTCTCATATCTATTGGGGAAGGAAATGCACCGGCAGATTCACTAGCTAAGTTACACGCTCATAATGTTTGGTTGGGGTTCTGTCAACCTTCATTGAACCATTTTATTCACTAACTAGTTTTTTTTACCCGCGTGCGTTGCTTGCGTTATATATAAATTCGTTAATGAAAAAATATATTTTTTCTTATCGCTTAAGTAAAATATTTTGCAACACTAACCAAATAATAAAAGGACTGTCACATGAATTTTCTAAAAATTTGAAAAAGAAACCATTTTAAAGGACACTGAAAAAATTGGAGCAGGATTAGGAAATTTGGAATAAGCCATCAAACATAATGTAAAATATATGAAGCACACTTGTATATGGTATTACCACGGTGAGATGGGGTATAATTTGTGCTGGCGCCTAACATTTAGAGAGAGATAGGTATAATTTGTGCTAAATTATTTAAAATGCAAATCGTAGATAAATGCTTCATATGAATTTTTAGTAAAAATATATATTGCTCTATCTCTAAATTAAATAATAAATATAGTAAATACTATGGATGAAATAATATATTTCAACTAAATCTTGTATGAAAGTTCATACAAAATAAGTATTTTGAAGATCATTTTACACAGAGTATGGATAATTAGTGTAGTTGATTCATGTAGATTTTCAGTGTCTCATGAACTTCCAGAGCAACATAAATTTGTCCTCCCCAACCGAACAAATACTCAATGAACCTAATCCAATGCACATAGATAAGTGTCCAGAACACATTTTAAAAATAAACAGTGATATTAGCGCTATCAAATTAACAAAAAGAAAGAAGTTAGCAGATGTCATACTAAAGAGGTTCTCTTTAAAGCATCCTATAGGTAAAAAAATCATATAAGCCAAAAATTATTTGGTTTTCCTTCCAACAGAAGCCAACAAAAGATATTATGTTTCTAAGACGCAAAGCAGAATACTTTCGAAATAAAATGTTTCAGTACATCTTGGGATGATTTTAAACTTTCATAGCTATCTCCTTAGTCCTTGCCTCTAGGTAAACAGCCTCTGAAAACCTCTGCCAATTGGAAGCATTCTTTTTCTCCACATGAAACTACTTGTGTTGCTAAAATGTATAGTCGAAACTCTATATTTCTTACCATTGATGTCATTCGTTAAAATATGATCATTAAAATTAATATGCATTTAAAATAAATAATTTTAGAAAATCAAAACCTTTCAAATCATCTTCCTGATATTTGTAAATAGTTTCTTGCCTACTTCAATTTGATCTTTGAAGAGCTCCAAATCAAAACAAACATTAAACCAAAATAACAAACTAACCAAAAAGAAAATAACAAACTTGGATGAATTTTTGAATAAAGTTGAGACCATACCTCAATATTTTTTCTTCAATTTCTAGCAACCAAAAGATTCTTGCCTCCCCTCCGCTTTGGTTGTCGCCCATCACTGCCCTATCGACCTCCCATCACCACCGCTTCAGCTTTAGATCCGCCGCCATCGAGTCCGACGGGTGTTAGCTTTCTTAGGTGTTCGAGCGGTTTCCGACCCTGCACAAATCCTTGCCTTCTTGCCTCCTCCCCTACAATTTGCCGCCCCATCCCGTCTCCTTCAATTGGGTTTTTGTTCATTACTAAATGAATGTACGGCCTGCTCTTTGTGTCTTCTCAGTTCTCACGTAAAAGAGTTTGTAGGGTTTAAATTGCACAAAATAAAATAATTAAAAAGGGTAAACCTACATTAGATTAGTCCAGGATTCCCCACCTTAGAAAGTCCATATCAAATAGTAATAAACCCCATTAAATAAAATAGTAGTATAACTAACCGAGAGGGCAGCAGCAGGATCAGACAACATTGCTGGGTATTACTTGTATTTCTTTATTACTGCAGCAGTTTTCTCCTGCAGTAGCTCCATGCTCTACCAACTCGTCACACTACAATAATTTATACATGTTGGGATTATCTTTGAAAAGTATCTTTTTACTTTGTATAATTGAAAGATTTTTTGGACTTATTCTTTGAAATAAATTGTTTATCATCGATCTTTAAATATGATTGAATGTTACATTTATTTCTTGCATAAGCGTTCAATAATTAAATGCGTGTTACATTGTAGTTAATTTAGTGATACCGAGATCACGAAAGATTAAATCGCGGTCTTCTTGTAACTAAAAAGTACTCCATTCCGCATCTAGATGGAAATGAACAACCCATCACGAAAAGGTTGAGGTGTAAGACTTCGAATTGGTTTATCTTGACCAAGATATTACACTAGTGCATGATCGATGTTGAATAGAACTCTGGGGAGGATAAATTCTTAAGGCCCGAACAAGGAAGAATTAGACGCCGGTGGTTACGTTGTTTTAACGCCGTCCCTTAAATAGGATCACGTGGGATTGATAACTATTCTTTTATTTATAATCGTGGGTAGCCGAATCAAGAGATTCAATTCTTTTTATCTTGGGGCAATATTATTGGTCACGTGTGATTGCTAAGATTTATCGGAAGAATCGTGTGCAAGCACGCTTTGTTTGATTTTGCTTGGGAGGCTCATGCTTTTATCGTACCAAATCTTGTAAGTTGAATTTGTTTTCGGTATGGATAATAATGTTGAGCAGTTCCTTGACCAAGGACAAAAGATATTAATTAACGGAAAACTATTTCGGCTTGAATTAATTAATGGCCAGGATAATCTTAAACCGGAAATAATGGCCTGAGCCATATGTAGCGTAATAATATGGGTCAAGATGGATAGTGCAATATTAATTATGTAGTGGGATTAATTAATATTTATGGGCTTAATTATATTGGCTCAATATTAGATATTCAAGATCCATTGAAGATCAATCTTAATTCACCTAAAGGCCCCTCGAGTAGCCGACATATAGTCATTAAGCTGAAAATAAGGATTAAAATAAAAAATAAATATTGTTCTTAATTTTTTTGAAATTTTCGAAAATTATGGATGAAGTTGGGAGAAAGATTTTTTTTTGAATTTTGTTATGGAATGAAGATATGTATTCTTGAAATACAAGATTATCTCATTAAATTCAAGAAATCTCCCATGGTTTATCCATATGTATTTTTTCGAAAAAGATTGAAAATATAGTGGGCAAGAAAGATTTTTCTTGATTTTTTTGAAAATATATTATGGAAGATATGTATTTTTAAAATACAAATATCTCATAAATTCAGAAGATCTAAATCTTGGATTCTGCACTGGCCTCAAATTTTCGAAAATCCATATAATAGGAAATTAGGATTTTTGTGGAATATTTTAATTATGGAAAAAAGAATATGGAGATATATTCAAGATTTTTGGGCGACACAGTCTTTTCACATTGATTTTCTCTTGAAAAATTCGACCATCTCCTTCCTATATAAATGGGGATGATTAGATTCATTCAAGCACAATCCATGTCTTTGGAAAAATTAAAGAAATCCAATGAAAGTGGTGCAACAAAGTTTATTTTTTCTTTTTGTTAATTGTTCATGAAAGTATCCTTCCCGGATTTGGAGCAAGCGGCTAAGAACTCTTGGGAAGTCCTTTTCGTTAGTCCGATCTAACCGAATTCATCGCCATCCCGAGAGAAGATGCGTTAAAAATAAATCAGAGATTCCGCGTTTTAGGTTTTCGTGAACATTATATGCATGATATGTTGTTGCATTATTATTTGAATTAATAGGATTAATTCTGCTAGTAATAATTAATGAATCAAATTTGTATTTAAATATTCACCGAATAGATGCTATGCAACTCATTCCTCACTGCTGGTATTATCGAGCCACGGTAAGAACTCTTAATTTTTTAAATTGTAATTTAATTCACGGACGTTAAATTTGAAATTGGATAGTAGAACCATTAGGGATCATTTCTGTGTATCCAATTGTCCAGATTTTAATGTGTTTATTTATCATCTTATAAACCGTGTTTTTTAATTAAATTAATTCGGATTTGTTTTTGCCCTCGAGAAAAATCACGTAAGTAGACTAGGACGGTTTGATTTGATCAATGTAATAGACTAGTCTAGATCTAGGTTTATTTATTTTTTGTAAATAAATTATGCTTGGGATCGAACGAAAAGACGAAGAATTAAAGGCGAAAATCTGCACAGTAAACGGCCTTGCTGCTCTGGCACGTATGGGAGCCGAGAAGAGGCCTGACGAAACTTCCAGGAGAAGGGGAAAAGACGTGGGCTTGTCGCGCTCGGCCAGCGGAGGATTTCGGGCGGATCTGTGCGTATATCTGTGGCTTATTCAGCGAAGGTCGCGGGCGAGGCGGGATCTTGTGAAAATCTTACGATGCGCCTTTCTTAAGACCTCTGCCGACACTGTCGATACTCGGGCGAGGCGTCCGAGAGACCGTGGGCGTGGCCAGCCGGGCGGTCTGAGGGTCATGAGGTTGTTCTGAAGGCAGTGGCGGCGGATGCGGCAGTCGTCATTGCCTGGTATGGCGTGGCGTTCCGAGATGAAGTATTTTTTTTGAGGGCGAGCGAGTGGGAGAAATTGAGGCGTGTTTTCAAGATCCAAGCGAAAAAAATCAAACCATGATAATCGATAATTTATTGCCTAATATATTTTTTTTACATTTTGCTTCGTTTATTTGTCTTTATCTTATGCTTTATTTAATTTGTTTAAATGTGTTTGCAAAATGAGGGTTCAAATGGAAAAATCTCACCTTCAAAATTACTAAGTATTTAAATAATTAATTGACAATTTTATTCGGGATAATAAAATTGAATTAATTTTGACCTCCATGATTTATTTATTTGTGAATTCTTTTGGAGAAATTTCTCGTGGAGACGGCCAAAGATAGTTTTCACATGAATGAATTCAAATCGGATGATTGTGGGTTATTACTAATTAAGCGTATATGACCCTCGCGAGGCTCGATCAAAGCCGAAATAGTAACTCAGATTTAATCATGGTTATTACTTAGGTATAAAAATGATATGCATATACTTCCCAAGTCTCGCTAATTTTATATTGGTGATAAGAGAGCCAAATATTAATCTGGATATTAAACACGAAATCGTTCTTATTTAGGAATCTGGCAGAATATGTTTAAATAATGACCCCCCACGTGGGGCTTTATTTAAACCGTTTTGAGATCCGGGCCGATGCATGTCGTATTTTTTAGATTTTAAATATGATGCATGTGATCGAATCTTATGATATAATATTTATGCGTACCGTTTGTTTATTTCAAGCCAAAGATGTAATTCTTTTTAATCCATTTTGTTATTATCTTAAAGTCAATCTAATATGTATGGAAACTATATTGAAACGAAAAATTATAATTGTCCTAAGCGACAAAAAGCACAAGTGGATTCTTGACACACCAAAAATCGATGAGCCAAGTGACGAAATAAACACGCGGACTCCGATGGATCACCTCTTGAGAGATGTCGTCATTTGAAAAATCAGTGAGTAAACCCATGAGGATTGCGTCATAAAAGACGGCCCATCCGAACAAACTTGAGATTCCCAGGTCAGATTATGACCGAGACTCAGGATGAATTTGGTACTTTTTCTTCTCGCCAAAAAGTTTGCGACATTTTGGCCTCGCTTCAAGCTAATTTGTTGCAAGCTGTCAAGGGCGTAAATGTTGATAAGGCGCAGGCCTTCGGCTTTGTGACAGTGGTCGTCTTAAATCTTAGGCGAGGTAGGCAAGATAAAGGACGAAGGCCGCCATGATAAAAATTCAGTATTGCGAAGCGATGGTAGATGAAGAATCTTTGTTGTGTCGAGGAAAATCGAAAGAGGAAGTGTTTAAGGCTGCGGTGAGAGACGATGGGAGGTTCTTATTCGCGACTAGGCATCTTTCGCGGTTTACGGGCAAGCGGTTCAAATTCCCAAACAAGTTCCAAAAGTGCAGGAGGCAGGAACCGGGCAGTAACAGCCAGTTCAGTTCGGTTCTCGACAGCAGTTCGATTCAACCGTGATCCAGTTCGACATGGGTTACACTATTTTTTCTTTTTTTTTCCATATATTTTTTTCTTGTGTTTCTTAGTTTTTTGGATCTAATTTGAAGAATGTATAGATAGATCCTTGAAATTGGGCATTGTTATTTATTGTTAATATGAGTTGAAATTGAAGATTACATTAATAATTGGTATTATAAATTAGTAGCCTAATTTATTACAAAATGATGAACTATTACAAAATAGTAATTTTAACTTAAAATAAGCTAGTAATCTACTATTACAAATTAATTGAACTATACAAATTTTCAATTACAAAAGTGTGAACTATTAAATTAGTAATTCATTCTACAACAAAATTTTTAAACTTTAAAAAATAAAATTGGGGGAGAAGTTTAAAAATTGGACGAGAGCTTAAATTTAAAATAAACTTAGAATTCTAAGTTTGAAACTTAAAATTAAGTTGCCTCGTATCGAATAGGAATCAAAGTCACGTAGTTCTCTTCTATCAAACTTACCTAGTTGATTTGGATCGATTAGATTCTTCGTGCATCACTTAGGTGGTAGTTTCTTCCAGACTATCTTGATCATCATTATCAACAAATTCTTGACTTCTCTTTTTCGGCTCTTACCCAATCATCAAGCAGCATTGGTTTCCACGTTTTCAACGGTCGTATTAAAATCTCGTTGCATCAGTGTAGCCTCTGAGCTAAAAGCTTGTTCGGCGGCGATTTGAGGCGGGAGACAAAATTTCTCTTCTTTAGCATTGACAATATTGGATGAATTTTTCATCCTCGACCACCACTTTAGTATATTAAAAGTAGCGTTGTCTTCGTGCCCGTCAAGCCGAGCAAATGAAGAGGATAAATAATGATCTAAGTTAAATAATAAAGGGTTAAGTAGACCTTGGGCGTTTTTGAGCGTTAAATCATAAAACCTGTTAATATATCTTCTTCTTGAAAGCTCATACGAAAGGCCACCACCTACAAAATTTTCTTCAAAACCGGGACCCCTTTATATTCTCTAAATAAAAGACATTAAAGTAAACTTTTAATCAGGTGCAATCTCTTGGGATTAGGATATACATCATCTTACGCATACGTGACCATATATCTATTAGGAAATAAATAATTATAATACATATTTAACATCATTATTAATCCATCCAATCTTACTCTAGGATCAAACACTTTAGCAACCAAGAATAGATGGAATATTTGTAAAATGTTTTTTCCATTTTGTCATCATAAGTAGCACCAACTTAATAAAGGGATTTGTAATATTTTCATTTAACACATGAACAACTTTAATACAATAATCAAGCTAAATTACCGTGGGGATAATAAACCTTGGGATAACACTTTTTGTGGAATCATTAAAAATTCCCAAAATTTTACACAAAAGAAGTGCATGAATCCCAATATTGAGATATAACTTGAATACCACAATTTTCTTGAGTAAAAAAATGTACATAAAAACTAACATAATCCATGGACTCATTTAACAATTTATCGGTGAATTCCAACGAGTTGACACATCAGAAATTTTTTTGGGATGCGTATTATGTTCTAAAAACTTCCATTTTTCAACAATTTTTGAATGTCTCGACATATAATAAATAAGCGGATCTAATAGGACCAACTTGTTCTTTCCAAAGCATCTAAACCATCTTGAACATAAATTTAAAATATGACACATACATCTAACATGAAAAAATTTTCACCAAGATATGGTTGACAAATATTTGTAAGATCTTCCAATAGTAGTAGTATTTACTAGCATTATCAAAACGATAGAAAATATTTTTTTTTAGTAGGCGTACTAGTTTAAAATATCATCTGATTTATCTACAATATTAGCGACATTGTGTTAAAAGTATCAAAATCTCTATAAACGATCAATCTTTTGTTAAGAGTCCACGAATCATCAATCCCGATGCGTGTAACTCTATAACTTATGCTTTTTGAAAATTATCAACTCAAATAATAGTAGCGTATACAAACTTTAACATTTAAATGACAAATAGATTAATCGAAGCATATTTATACTCTTAAACAACTTGGCAACATCACAGTAGTAGTATGGCGTGAAACTTTTTTTGGCGGGTTGAAGACCAGGGTTAACAAAATCATTCAATACGAATTATCGGCAAATTGAAAAAGAAGGTGTTGTGTGCCTGTACCAAATTTAGTAACAATTTTCTATATTTCATTTGATCAAATGTAAATAGAAAGTAGAGTTTCTTACCTGTATGAACTCCGCCCACACTTGTGGGTTGGCGTAAATCCGTGAAGTTGTGCTTGGTTTGAACTAATTCGACTCTGTCCAGGATGAATTTTTTTCAAATGCTTCTCGAATATTCCATATCCTTCCTCGCTTTGACAAAAAAGAATATATTTTTGTCACAATAGTTGCAATGAACTTTAATAGTACCATCCTCGTTGATCCTTTATTAAAGTAGCGTCAAAATATCGGAGCTTAAAGTTAGGCTCGACTTGAGTTAGCTCGGGCGCTTCGGCGTTGGACTCGGTTGGGTAGTTTTGGCTTTCTTGAGTAGGGCGTCGTGGTATGAATCATCTTCAAGAGGATTCTCATAGCAAGGACCAGTGTAACCTCAATATCGTCTAAACTCCATTTCGATCGGTCTTGGGTGGATGTGGAAAGCCGAGCGGAAAGGTGGAAGAAAGCTTTAAACTACCTTTACTTGCTTTGATGGCTTGCCATAATAATGTATGTATGTATGTAAGTATATGTAAATAATATATGTATGTAAGTGTAGTGTAATGTAATATGTATGTAGCCTATGTAAGTGTAGTGTAATATACTAATATGTAGTATAGTACTATAGTATCTTATACTAGTATTAGTATAGTGTATATAATATATAGTGTAGTATAAATATAATATATAGTGTATAGAGTATGAATTCTTATAGATATAGTATGATATATAGTGTAGTATAAATATAATATAATGTAAATAATATGTAAATAATAAACTTTGAAATTGAGTGAGAGTTGGGAGGCTTTGAGAGTTGAGAGAGAGATGAATAAACTTTGGTGTGAATTTTTGGAGTGGAATGAGTTGGTATTTATAGATGAAATATTGAAAAAAAAAAAAACAAATCAAAACGTAGGACAGGCCGGCCCGGTTCCGGTTCAACCGTGATTCCTTCCTTGTTCTTTGATCTCGGCCGTTGGATCTCAACAGCTCAACTCTTTCTCAGCCAATGCAGAATTTTGGATCTCTGGTTCGAATTTTTCCAAATTTCGCTCAAGGTTAGGTTTGAGGCAAGCGGTTTACAGTTTTGCTAACAGACGAGCAAGTGGATTAGTGCCGTTCGTTCTAACCTAACGCCAACGGGCAAAATGAGACCCGGCGGTTCAAAAACCGCAGCGATCCAGTTCGAAACCTTGGATCCAGTTTTTTGAGCATGCCTAGTTCCAACCCCAAAAGTGACCGGAAAGAAAGGTAATTCTCACGCACTAGTTATTTGAAACTTGTTTAGCGGCGTATGACTTCTCATTAGGTGGGTGGTTGTCACGAGATCCACTAATCATGTCAAGCTTCATGGGTTCTAAATGATCCCAAGAACTTCGGTGAGCAGATCCTCGTCCATTAATCGGGCAACGCTATTTAAAGTGAAGACATTGCAATGCCACGTGAAGTGGCAAATATTGCAAATGCTAATGATAAGTAACGTTATCGCAATACCACGCAAGTAGCGGACAGACATTGCTAAATGTACTTGAGCGCTTAAAGTGGGAGAAGTGCACCTATCTTTGAAGATAAAGTTTTTTTTGAGATTATCTTTATGTTAGGTTTTAGAAAAGAATTCACTTCCGGTTTTAAAATTCGATTAAAGGACACTAAGTTTCTTCTAATAAAGAATGACATCATTTTTTGAAATGATGAGTGTATACGATACGGGACATTGATGGAAAATCTCTATACAATTAATTTGTGCACACCACTTCATGAAATGCATCATATAACACATCAACTATTTCCGACAAAAGAAAGTGTGAGCGAAATACTTCTTTTGGCATCTAAGATTAGGTCATATAAATCCAAAGAGGATCGAAGGTTGATGAAAGATGGTTCCTTTGGGCGTCTCAAAGTTGAACAAATCCCAACCTACTAATCATGTTTGGAGGTAATATGACTGCTAACATTCTTTGCCAAGGAGGGAATAGGGCCAAAGAAGTGTTAGAAGTAGTTCACACAGGATGTATGTATCTAATGTCAAGCAAAGCAAAGAGGAGGTTATGAGTAATTTTATTGATGATTACTCAAGGTACATTTTCTTATGAAGCATGAATGTGAGACCTTTGAAAAGATTCTAAGAATTTAAGGCTCAAACAGAGAATCATATGAAAATGTATCAAGTCTCTAACGATCGTCGATCGGAGGCGAATACCTCAATGATGATTTTTTGAACTACTTATACGATGAAGGATAGTATCCTTTCATCGCATCTTAACCCCTCAACAAAATGGGGCCAGAGAAAGAAACGAAATTCTTCGAAATGGTTAGATCAATGATGAGTTATGTGGATCTTCCCGAGTCGTTGGGGTCATGCCTTGGAAACAGTGACTTATATTCTGAACTGGTGTTATCCAAATCGGGTTCCCAAAATTCCCAAAGAATTGTGGACCAAGAAGCCTAGTATGAGACACATAAGAATTTGGGGTGTCCTACCTCGTGTTGGACAAGGAAGGCCCGATGAAGTGGATCCTCGTCCCGAGAATTAAGGAACATTTGTAGGATATTTTAGGAACAAAAGGGGTGTATGTTCTATAGTCCAAGATCAAAAAGGTGGTCATGAGCACCCACTTTAGATTTTTTGGAAGAAGACTATATGAACCAAAAGAAAACCAGTGAGATTACCTTAAATGAACTTAGAGGCAAACCTAAAGCCGGGCCAATTGTCTTAGATGATATACCAAAGCGATGCGGCACAACCGGGAGACCTCGTTAGTGATGGGAGGGTTGTTTTGACAACCCAGAGAGATTCATGGGAATAAGAGAGTCCTCGGACTTGATTCGGACAAGACCTAATCGGACCTACGGACATATGACGAGGGCTCCTCGAGAAGGATGCAGATTCTTCAAGAAACAACAATGATACTTAACCGAAATGGGTTCTATGTTTCATAATAGAGTGTGGGAGCTAGTCAACCACTTAATAGGGGTCAAACCCATTAGATGCAAGTGGGTATATAAAGAGGAAAAGAGGACCGGACGGAAGGTTTGAAACCTTTAAAGCAAGGTAGTGGCGAAAGGTTATACTCGTAGAAGAAGGATTGATTATGAGGAAACTTTTTTCGCCCGTAGCCATCTTAAGTCCATCCGTATTCTCTTATCGATTGCTGCGCATTTCGACTTTGAAATCGGCAAATGGATGTCAAGCGGCTTTCCTAATCGGAAGTCTTGATGAAGAGACCTATATGCAACAACCCAAGGTTTCATTGAAACAAAGCAAGAACATCTTGTTCAGAAGCTCAAGAAGTCCATTTCTGAGACTCAAACGGGCATCGCAGAGCTTGGAACCAAAGTTTTGATCATGTAATAAAGTCTTATGGGTTTGATCAAAACAAGTTTGAAAAGTTGTGTATAAAAAGCGAATCAAGAGATTGGTATTCTTAGTACTATCACGTAGATGATATTGTGATCATCGGGAACGATGTGAAGGTGTGATCGACGTAAGGGCATGGTTTTCAAAACAGTTTGATAAGAAAAGACTTAGGAAGCCGAGGATATCAGCGGGATCAAGATCACAAGAAAAGGATGGTCGGGTTATCTAAAGATTTCATACATAGACATGGGTTTCTTGAAGCGATTCAACATGCAAGATTCCAAGAAAGGATTCGTACCTTTAGGACTTCGAAATCTATCTATCGAAAATGTTCCTAAGACGAAAAGGAGATAGATGACATGAAAGGTATTCCTTGTGCTTGGCTACCGCCGGAACTTTTATGTATGCATTCGCAGTACGTAGACCAAGGATATCTACCTTTGCCCGTAGGCATGGTAGCAAAGATATCAAAAAGAATTTAGGAAAACGCATTGACGGCAGTTAAAAAACATTCAAGTGTCGAAAAAGACTTCGGGATAGAATATTGATTTTATCGATCGATACTCCAATCCCCATCGGCTACGGACTTCGGATTTCAATCGATTTAGATTCGAAAATTATCCGCTTTCCGGTTAGTGTGTTTCCATTTTGGGAAGTGTAGCCATCAAATGGGCCAGGTAACAACATAAATCCATCTTCGGCTTCAACCATGGAAGTCGGTAAGTGGGAGCAAGAATTGAAAGAACCCATTGGGCTCTAGATCTTCTTAGTGGACTTGGATGGTGCAATTTGTCTAGCAATATTCTAGGGCAGGGTTGCAAATTCAAGAGAACCAAGAGTCCACGAGTCAAACAAACACATTAAAGGAAAGACGTCTTATACGAGAAATCGTTAAGAGATGAGATATAGATGTGGCAAAGATAAGCGGGGCGAGCTACTTAAGATCCATTCACCAAAAGCGTCGCCTCTGAATACATTAGAGACATGTGAGTGGAATGGATTGTCAAGACCGTTGCTAACACTTTTAGTATAAGTGGGAGAAATTATCGGGGTTAGGTGTAGGTGACATTAGATGTCACGGACTTTGAAGAACATAGTATACTAAGAGACTTTGAGTATAAGTGGGAGATTGTTGGGATTATCTTTGAAAAGTATGCTTTTTTATGTATAATCGAACCGGAATTTTAGGACTTATTCTTTGAAATAAATTGTTTATCGTTGATGCTTTAAATATGATTGAATGTTACATATATTTTCATGCTGATATTCTGATAATTAAATGCGTGTTACATTGTAGTTTAATTTAGTGATACTAGATCACGAAGATTAAATTAATGGATTCCTTGTAACTAAAAGTCGTCATTCCGACCCTAGATTGAAATGAACAACCCATCACGAAAAGGTTGAGGTGTAAGGCTCGGATTGGTTTGTCTTGACCAAAGATTACACTAGTGCATGGCCCGATCTGTTTGAATAGGACCTCTGGGGGATAAATTCTTGAGTGAACAAGAAGAATTAGACCTCGGTGGTTCGTTGTTTATTAACCGCCGATCCTTAAATAGGATCACGTGGGATTGGTAACTATTGCTTTGACTTATCATGGGTAGCTAATCAAAAGAAGATTCAATACTTTTTATCTTGGGCAATATTATTGGTGGCGTGTGATTCTTAGATTTATCTGAAGAATCATGTGCAGTCGCTTTGTTTGATTTGCCCCCTTAGGAGGTTCATAAGCTTTTTATCATACCAAATCTTGCAAGTGGAATTTGTTTCCAGTATGGATAATAATGTTGAGGCGGATTCCTTGACCAAGGACAAAAGATATTAATTAACGGAAAGCTATTTCGGCTTGAATTGAATTAATGGGCTGAATAATCTTAAACACGGAAATAATGGGGAGCCATATCACCGTAATATGGGTTAAGATGGATAGTCGATAATAATAATTATGTAATGGGATTAATTAATATTTATGGGCTTGAATTATATTGTGGCTCAATATTAGATATTCAAGATCCATTAAGTCAATCTTAATTCTCCTAAAGGCCCCGAGTAGCCCAAACATATAGTCCATTAACGAAAAGTGATTAAAATAAAATAAATATTGTTGCTTAATTTTCCTTGAAATTTTGAAAATTATGGATGAAGTTGGGAGAAAGATTTTCTTAGAATTTTGTTACGGAATGAAGATATGTATTCTGGAATACAAGATTATCTCATTAAATTCAAGAAATCTCACATGGTTTATCCATATGTATTTTCGAAAAAGATGAAAATATAGTGGGCAAAAGAAAGATTTTCTTGATTTTCTTGAAAAGATATTATGGAAGATATGTATTTCTTGAAATACAAGAATATCTCATAAATTCAAGAAGATCCAAATCTTGGATTCTTGCACACTAAATTTTAGAAAATCCATATAATAGAGGAAGTGGGATTTTGTGGAATATTTTAATTATGGAAAAAGAATATGTGAGATATATTCAAGATTTCTTGGTGATCAAGAAAAGTCTTTTCCCACATTGATTTTCTCTTTGAAAAATTCGACCATCTCCTCCTATAAATAGGGATGATTAGTTCATTCCCAAGTACAATTCCATGTCTTTGGAAAAATTAGCAAATCCGTGAAAGTGGTGCAACAAAGTTTATTTTTCCTTTTGTTAATTGTTAAAGTATCCTTCCACGGTTTGTCGAGCAAGGGCTAAGTGGAATACTTGGGAAGTCCTTTGGTTAGTCCGTCCCAACCGAATTTGCTTTGTCATCCCGAGAGAATGCGTTCACGTGAAAATTCAGATTCCGCGATGGGTTTTCGTGGCTTATTATATGCATGATATGTTGTTGCAATTATTATTTGAATTAATATAGGATTAATTCATGCTAGTAATAATTAATGAATTAAATTTGTATTTAAATATTCACCCGAATAGATCTGCGTAACTCATTCCCCAACAAGTCATACTTAATTTCATGACAACATAATTTAGTCATGTTCGAGCATTAAGGATTAAAAAAGATGCACAAAATCGAACGTGGCGTTTCTAACTCTGAGGGACCTCTAACCTTTTTTTCCACGTCATCATCATTCGGGTTTCCTCTCTTTCCGACCCTCCCCCTCCTCATATTATAATCTCGCCGTCGGCCGACACCCATTGAAATCATCATTAAGCCGCCTCTTCATCTCCCTCGAGCCATCGCCCCGCGCCCTCCCCTCCCTCATGATTGATACCCGTTCTTTTCAATTGAGTTTTTCTTTAATTTTTCTCATCTAATGATATAAAGAACCATCCGAGTCTCTTTGTATTCGGAGGTTTAGTGGTGTCGTGCAATGATAATATACCGTACCCGTCTCTTTGTATTTAGAGGTTTAATGGTGTTAATTTACACTTAAAAGTATTGAAGGGTAATATCGTCCAGAAATGTTTCTCGAGGCTAAGCCACTTTTTAATTAGTAATAATAGATAATAGATATGCGTAAGGAGCATTTTGTATTGTGAAGTGATAGCGAGGATTATCCATGAGCGGTGGGATAATTCCTTTATTTTAGAGGAGTTCACTTTTCCCTTACTAGGGATTTTACCTCAAAGGAGGTTCACCCTACCAAGATTTTTTAGTGGGGCCGTCCTCTGAACCGACACAATGGTCTTATGATGACGTAGGTTTTCTTTTCTTTTTTATAGTACTAGTCATTTTGCTTAGGAAGCGCAAAGCAAGCTCCCAAGCGAGGCGTAAACAAATCGAAGATTGGGTTTTGAGTTCAACCATTCTAAATAATGGCGTCTTTAACCATGGGCCACACCAATCAACTTCGTACCCATCAATGGCCTTCAAAGACGCCATCCCATCGGCGTCAAAAGTGTTGACTAAACTCAAAGGGCGCCTCAAACATCAATATGTCCACGCTCCTTAAACATTGGAAGGCGAAGCCCTGATCGTCGAATGTAGAAGGCGGCGTAAAGGGCGGAGGTCGGCGTTGGAAAATAGTAGTGATATGGATTTTGATATGGCAAGGAGGAGGGGAGTGAGGATATTTCGTCTCTCCGTGATCGTGGAAATAGTAGTAATGCTTGTGACCAACGATGAGCGGGCTGAATCAGAGGAGGGATCGGGCACGTGAACTCACGCGCCACCTCCAGGTTGCCCCCGAGGAGGGTTGTGTACACCACCGCGCGTGGCCAGGCGGCCACTTTCATGATGGCAGGATGGGTGTCTCTCAAGGTCTTGGAGCCTTGGCCTTATCTCTGCCTTGTATTTATTGGCATAAATCCATGCCGAACTTAAATCCGTAAATCGTGACAAATGGAATGGAGGCAAAGCAAAGGTTGTCGGCAGCGGTGGTGGCGGGCGGCGTGAGGTGGTGGTGAAGGTGGCGTGGATGGATTGATACAAGTGTGCCTCAAGACTAAAAAGTATTTTTTTTTTTGATTTTACCCAAAAAATAGTAAATTCAAATTAATTTATGCTTTAGAAAAACACCAATACTTGTATTTGTATTAAAAGACTTCTTCAGTATAACCGGGGATGGAGGGTTCACAGTGTTGCCGCCACACAAGGCCCAGCCCATATTAACATAAGACCCCAATTTTGTATGTTTTTTACTTATTATATATAAAATGTTGAGATAGTGACTTAGATGTCCAAAATGGGATACTTTGTTACTAATAGCTTCAAGCAAATTTTTTTATTACTACGGGGTAAAATTTGGTTCAAAAACCCTCATTACCTTTATTTTTTACAGCAAAAATTGAGATTTTCAAGGCACATTTACCAAGCTGCAGGAAATAAAGGACTGTACTCCACGTCCACATCTTTCATTCAGCAAGCTTCAAACCTGCTTCCCCTTCTGACTTTTCATTTTTTTCCCCTTTTTTCCTTTTCGGGCCATTCTTCTAAGAAGTTTGAAGAAACTTAAAATATGCATTTTTAAGGAAGTTTTTGCTCTAGCTTTAAAGAATTCGATTCTTGTATTTCTTTCCAGGTTTTATGGGATTTGGAAAAAATATTACAACTCAAAATTTCATATTAAAATTAAAAATTATTGAAATTTACATATTTAAAATCAAAAATTACATATTTTAGTATATAATCTCAAATTTTACATATCTCCATTCTACATGAACATATGCACATAAAATTCATGCATAGATTCATCTAACATGAAAATATTCATCTAACATGCGGCGATATGCATTTTACGCGTGAACATATTCATCAATATACCATGAAAACATGCATATATTTATCAATTGATGAACCTAAACATTATAATTCCAATTTAGGATCTCCATCTTCAACCCAAAAATCCGAAAAAGACCAAGCAGGATCCTCTATTTCCTATCTTCAAACAGATTCGAGAAAAAATCACCAAACCAAGATCCTAATGCATAACCGGAAACCAAGATCTTCAAATCCCATCTTCAAAAAGCCAACAAATAGACGAGAAATCCGAAACAATAGCAAAAAAAGCGCAAAAAAAAAAAAAACTTTGTCACTGGAAAAAAAATCAAACCTCAAGATCTTTGAAAAATTCGAGGCGGCGCTCTAATCACGAATCCATTCACATGGCCGGTAGCGGTAATAACTCAGGCCGAATCCTTCTAATGGATTGGACCCTAAGAGTATGTGTATGGACATTTTTGGACCTAGGGTACTTATTTCTAAAATGTTTGATATATATATTTAAGTATCGTATAGATGACTTAAAAGTAGGTGTCAAATTAGGAAGAGCACATTTTTGCAAAAAGCTTTATATGTGTTCTTAAGGTCCTTGGGTTCGGTTCTATGCGGCTGCACTTTTATCATCTTCTTTTTACCACTTTTTTCGATCGGTTTTGCGTATCCATTTTTTAGTAGTTAATTACAAATTTGGAATGCCCCGTTGCTGCATTTTTTTTCTATGAAAATGAAGAATTTATTGCATCTCAAAAGCACATTAGATAGATTTTTTATTGTTGCATAGTGTATATCATATATTGCTTGTTTAGTTAGTAAAAAAATTGTTTTCTTGTTATTTATTTTTTTTACCTGAAAAAAAGGGCCTAATTTAATCTTCGTATCGGCCCTTCAAATTGTTGGACAGGCTCTCCGTATACATAACCTTTCTCATGGCGATCTCTTCAATATATGGTCGCCTCGGTAATATCCGATTTCTTGATAAATATGAAAAATGAGACTGCGACTCAAATTAAAAATAGTCAATATAAATGAAGAAGAATATATTTATAAATTTAATAATGATGAGGAATTCGAACAGGCGCTCTGCGTATACATAACCTTCCCTTATGTAATGGTGAGAAAACAAATCTACTACTTTTCATCAAACTCAATACCACAATGACTAGAGACGTCTTTCCGCTCCAAAGTTCTTCAAGATTATAGAGGACTCCCCTCCACATCACAATCTGGTAATCAAACATCTTATTAATTTCTTCAACAAATGGAGGATTAATTCAAACTGTGTGAAATTTCCAATTTCAAGAATTGTTCAAAATAGTTACTCTGTTTCCAGCTCTGCTTTCTTGAACAGGTTGAACCCATGTTAAGTTTCTGATTTAGAAAATTCTTCGATTAATGGTGTCTGATTTTTCAAGAAAGTTTACCCCTTCCATGTTTATTTTTGCACAGAGAATTCGGGCGAGTTTATGAAAAGGCACGGGCGAAATCTGTCAAACAGGGCGTTTCTCAAAGTCCCGAACAGAGATGTTTCGTGGGAGGTAGAGTTAATTCAGTGTAATGGCGAAACTGTGATGCAAAATGGATGGAAGGAATTCAGTGGCGTTATTCGCTGGGATATGCCTGTTTTTAATGTTTGAATATACTGGAAATTCCCAGTTCAATGTTCTAATCTTTGATAGAACCGCTTCTGAGATAGATTACCCATCTCAAATATCTGATTTCGAAGTAGGAGAACATTCTGGAACAATGTCGGATGATTCCGTTGTTGTGTTGAACATCTTTCCTCTAAAAACGAGCCGGAAAAAATCGTTCAGGATTCTGATGCAGGTCGTGCAAAAGCAGGATGAAGCGCGAAAAATTCATCTTCTGGTTTGATTTAAAAAAAAATCTTCAATGACTAATATAATGTATTAGAGTTACACCTTCATAGTTCTGATTCGCATTTCTATCAATTATTTGCAGGTCATAGAGTGCAAAGGAAACAAACAGCTGTAAAAGTGAAACATCCATGGCCTATCAAAAAGGCGGTAGATTTCGCGGGAGTCACATTTTTCCGCGACCCTTTCTTCATTCTCTCATCCAACCAAGCTACATTGATGCTGCATTCGGTTTGGTATTTCTCTAATTAACAACATTAATCAATCATATGGTTTTTTATATATATGCTTAACAACTAGTACAATTAATAATTTAATATCCATGTTGTTTTTTGCACCTATAGGAAATTCCGTCGTCTTTTGTTAAGAGAAACATTCCTTGTGGAACGACTAGCGTGAATCTTCGGATTAAGAATGACGAGAAAAAAAGGGTGGCCAGTCAAAATCTACTGTAGTTCTAACCGCGCAAAGCTATCATCCGGGTGGAAGGATTTTGTGAATAGTAATGGCCTCAAGGTAGGCGATGCTTGCATCTTTGAAGTAGGTAAAGACTTTCTCTGGAATGTTGTCATTTCAAATGCTGATTACTAATAACATAGGAGTAGTATTTATATATTTTGCTTGTAAGAAATTATCTTTGGTTTTAGAGTGGCCGGAGATTGAATCATGGATTCAAATATTCACACCGGGTTATTTTGTGTTGTCACTTGTCATTACAATAGTACTATGCTTTTAAAAAATCTCTATATATCTTTAGTTTTTGTTTTATTATAAAAGCCAGGAATGTTTCAGTTTTCCTTTTCTGTTTTATAATTATCAACATTGTATCGGAAGTAACCAGGATTATTGTTTATTTCCATGTCGTCACTCGTGCGTACATTAGCATCAAAACAAATAAAATAAGGATAGTTGTGAGCAGTCCACCCCAGTTCCTTAGGCTTAGTATGTTTTAGGATTTAAGCGTGCGGAACAAGTCAAAGTTTTAGAATCTAGAAATTTAATTTTTTTGATTAATAGTTGTTGTATTCAATATAATTGTTTCTCGATTAATTTATACTGCGTCGGAGGACACGTGTATTAATTAACTATTAAAAATAACCATACTTTCTACGGACAAGTGTACTGCATTAAATTGCACCGCCCAAACAAGTTTGTTCGCCAAATGCCAACCAGCGGGTTTGCTACCGTAACAACGACCAAGCAAGTATGCTCGCAGCTCGCCAAATCTGACATGATGACCTGATGTTATCCTGAGATGATCCTGAAGATATGATTGATCTGATCGGCCGATCCGGATAAGAAGAAATTAGATAGCTCGAGTCAAGTGACGGGAGGTCGGGACGTCTCATCGGAAAATTAACCAGAAGCCTCGAGTAACTGAAGGTCGAGATAACTCGAAGCCCGATAACTCGAGGATATGCTATGCTCGATGAGACGGTGTTCCCAGTGTATAATATTGATATGGTCAAAGAGAATAAAGGTAATCGGTCGAGCAAAAGATTGATTTGGACGACCAAAAAAGTGCCTTATAAACAAGTAAATACAAAGGTCAACCGGGAAGACGAGTTGAAACGGCAAACATCACATGAGTTCTTGCAAGACCACGAAGTCTCCATTTCATGCTTGCCAAACCCACTCATGCTTGTCAAGTACTAAAAATAGAAAAAAAAGAAACGAAGAGAGGTTCACAAAAATTTCCCAGTGGTTAGGTTAGAAAAAATTCCCAAAGTACTATCATCGTTGAGAAAAAATCCCTAGCACTAACGGCTTTCTCTCAAATCATCTTCTTTCACAGGTTTTTCCCCGTGAGAAGTATGGTGTATTGTGTATGTAAACCTCGCAATATGCGTCCCGCTTGAATGCCCCGAGTAGTCATTTCTTGATGGCGGAGTCAACAAATTCACTTATTTTACTGATATATTGTACATCGTACTTATTTTGTTTTGTGAGTTGTTATCAAATTAGCTACATAATATTCTCCATAAAAAGCGACTACATATGATTAGTATTTAGCTAGAGGGTAAAAAAAAATCAACCCATACACAATCCGAAGTAAATGGCAGAAAAAAAAAAAGAAATATAATGCCTCAATCTAGGAATACTGAACGGAGAGGTTTGTAGAGAGCCGACCACGCCAGAAGAGGTTTCAAGACGTTTCACAAAACCCAAAACCGAAAAACCATCAATCTTGAAGATATCACTAACGATCCTAAGGACATAACAAGGCCATCACTTTCGCTATGAAGTACGTAAAGAGAGGGTCAGTACGAGTCAGCGTTGAAAGTTCGATGATGATGATCGACGAGAGCGCTGTTCCCATAGCTTGCAGCAAGTTAAGTTGAAAGTTGCACGAAGCGGCCAAAAAGGTCGATGATATGCCTGACGACGAGCAAATTTCTGCTATTCAATCATCAGCTGATCGCCTGGAGGCTCACAGCATCGGATCTAAGAATCATAAAGCATGTGATCCCGGAGGAACAACCGATTTAACATGTCGCTCCTCGCATCTCGCGATCGTCATGTCTCTTATCAAAAAATCGTCGAACTAACACCATCACCGACGGGTAATATGACGTAACTGAAAGATCCATCACGCAGCATGGACTCTACCCGCGACGGGACACAACCCCAATCCAAGTCTCTGCTGGGCTTCCACGAAATTGCACCGAAGGTTTACAGCCGACTGCCGCAACGGATTCTCGCGAGCACAATGCTCGCTGCCACTAACACCCATGATCGCTGGCAACCGGCAAGAGAAAGTGACAAAGATCCGCACTTACCAATTTTATAGTTCGACAAACAGTCTCTAATCTACATGTTCACCCCGCTGAAATATTCGTATTTTATGATCGCCACAAGCGCCACCGACGACGCGAAGGTTGATTATTCCTCACATGGCTTGATCACGCCGAGGCCCATCACTGCCACCACCGGGACGGCACTCGTCCTGAGCCATCCATGGTAAGCCGCCCAAGACTAAAACAAAGGTCAAAGAGATTTCAGCCTAAAGGGTGAAATGACGAGCATACACAAAGATTTACAAATGTCAGACACGAGCCCTCAGCTGAAGAGATGCCAAGATCCTCATTTAGGAGACCACCGAAATACGGATATGTGGAAAGTCGTACGCTCGAAGTTTGACGAACACGTATCAAAGATTAAAGGCGGCGACCAAAGATTATAGCCATCTACGGATGCTCGCCCAATCAGAATGATTAAGTCATGAAGCAACAACAAAAAGAGTTTTGGTAAAAAAAGTAATGAATGAAAATTATAAACGAGGATCTTTAAACCATTTGAAGAGGGGGCGAAAACACGTACCCTCGAAGTCTTTTGGGCGTTTCAGCCCGGAGAAATAATATTTAATCAAATTAAAATCGGGACGTGTTGGATAACCCGCGAAGAATCATAATGGATAAAAATCGGCAATGCTTCCAAAGTTTTGCGATTATCATGAGTACATGTTGGACATATCTACCGAAGAATATCGCGATTTACTTACGTTAACTTTGGAAGTTATATGAAGAGAATAAATCTTACCAGGTTCCTCAAAAGCCGTGCGAGACCCCTGAGCAAGCGAGGTGATCTTAGGGGGTAGGCGTGGGCCGAAGAAGCTTGTCGGCGGTGATCAGGAATCCCGTAAAATTGAATTACCCCAAAAGAGGGGCACCACCATGAGAGCCCGAGAGCCAAACTCACATTCATTCCCAATTTGTAACCAAAGAGGTGGATGCTATCGTGCAATCGACATTATCGGTCAGCGAAAAAGGTATGAATGCTGCCACGCAGTGATCCATCAGCGGCTGCATATACATCGCCCAGCACGCCCACCTTCCTCACTCAAATCATGTTCTCAAGGACGATCTCGACGCAGATAATCACCTAATAATGACTCTCTAACCATCAACGCCGCCTTCTCGGCTTAGCGATTTCTCCTCGGTCGACACGGGAGCATACGCCAACATCATTCTCGTTTGGCCACGCACCGACCAAATGGTAGCTGCCAGACCCATGAGTTACAGAACGCATCACCATCATGGGCTTTGTGGAATTTATAACTGACCCTATGACCAAAGAGAGTCGAAATAGTCAACTTAAACCGGAGATCCTAATTTAACTAGAATGCTAGATTTGTAATCGCCGAGCGCTCCATCGCATTTATAACGAAGTTTACAGGTTGCCGATTTATTCGGAATTTAAAGTTTATGCTGTTCAACTTATTACTCATGTTAAATTTCCAACTCGAAGGAACAAGTAGCGTAAAGCGACGGAAAAAAAGCTCGAGAATTGTTTTACAACATCGTATGCGCGGAAAAAGCAAAAATATCATTAACATGATGGAGCAAACATGGGAGGACAGGAGAATCGCGATAGGCGAACACTTATATTCTTGAAACCGCTTATACCTCCTCGGCGAGCACATCTCCGCGAGGCGAACCACAGAACCGGGATGATAACTCGTGTTCGAATCCGATGAACATTGATCCATGAAGCGAGAATTCTGGGAACTAGAACCTCAGTATGAGTTTTGAACCTATGGAGGTAGTTAGCCAATTACCGAAAGTCGTCCGAAGATCCTCGACGGAAGCCAAAAAAGTGACAATATGCGATGAACAATTAAGGTACATCAGCAATATATAAAGCCCGAAACGGGTAGGAATTAGAAGTGTTTGTTGGTTGAATTAGGAACCATTCGGCAGAGATGATCTCGTGTCTTGAACGAAACTTGATGTGTTCGCGGTCACACCGAGACATGGTTGGCATTGATCCTAAACATGCATGTCTCTCTTAACCTTGACCCAACACAAATTCAATAATCGAGGAAGCGCGAAAAAATTCAAGTCCGAGGAGAAGTATCTTTGCTATGGATAGTGAAATAAAAAATTGCTCGATAATAAATTGATTAGAAGTAAAATGCCCAAGATGGCTTACCAAACCACACAATAACAAATCATTCAAATCCCTAACGGAACTTGGAGGTTATCATAAATTTCGTTGATTTAAACAAGCCCGAAAGACAATTTCGATGCCACGTATATCGATTATTTGATGCCGATAACCTGAGGGACATGACTTATGACCTTCATGGATGCATTTCTTTGGGTATCACCAAATACCCATGCATCGGACGATCAAGAGTACAACTTTCTGGCCGAAAATAATATGTATTGTTGGCAACGTGCCCGTTCGGATTAAAAGAATCTGGGCAACGATCAGCGTTTGATGAACAAAATGTTCGGCGAACACATGGGTCGACAGTTGATTGAGGTGTACATTGATGACATTGGTAAGCGAGCACAAGGAGGAACCACATCACCCACCTGGCACAAGCGTTTGATATTCTCGGGGAAGTACAACATGAAGTTCGTCAGGAGAAATCGCGACTTTAGGGTTCCTTTCCGGAAGAATTCCCTAGGACATATGGTCGTTCGGCGGGGATTGAAGCCAGACCGTCAAGATTCAAGCCATGCTCGACACCACAGGCCCCGAGTGTGAAAGAAGTCCAAAATTAATCGACGATCAAGCTTCGTAGTTTATATCACTTAACTGAGATAAATGCAAACTTTTTGGACGACAGCGGCGGAACGGCACGATGCAGTATTGCCGTGCGTTTTCGAGTTATTAAAACGATATCTAGCAGAGCATAAACATTATTTAAGATGTTCTGTGCGTAATACCCTGAAGGGAAGTAATGGCGACCGATTTCATGGTTGAATCGATATATCCGGGCAGAATATCCGAAATAGTTATTTACCAACCAATAATGTGGCATACAGGAAGAGCTGATTACCATCATCACCCAAGAGTCGAAATGCGAGTCTTCATCACCCCAACTTATAAACTTCACGACAAATGCACTGCTTTTGATTCTTATGTTCACAAATAATAGCTTATACTAAGCTTGATCATTGGGTTACACATACGCATATTAATAATGGGAATTCGTAGGTCGATGATTTATAAATATTCTCAAATAATCGAAAATACAAGTATTATATTAGCATTATGTTCGAGGCAAACAGATGTATAACATCAAGAATCAGCAGCCGAGTTGCTTGAACAATTCCGGGAATAAATTACATAGAACAATTACTACTTATCGATATTCATTCGGCCGATGCTCGCACGATTGGCAACAACAGGCGTCGAGCACGACGACATCAGGAAGTCGCCACGACTTGTTCGCCATCACCTACCATGTGACAGCATTTAGCAAGAAAACCCCGATGACTCCAATTTGCTACCTACAAAAAAAGATTTCTCCCCTAAAAATAAGCACGTTACCCGCCCTCGCATTACAAGTCACGTCATATAATTATCTTACTAGTATTTATAATAAAAGAGCCACTTCCATTATTGAAGTATTACTCGGAAGATAAATAGTGTAATTGTGAAATGTATTCATGATGGAGTATGCGAAAACCATTCGTGTGGGCTTGTTTTTTGGCATATAAATCATCGTATTAAGGTTACTACCTACCGACCCTCAAGAAATATTTGTTTCAGATGCTGTCACAAGTGTCAGTACATTCCCATTTATCCATAAAATTT